>JARHVA010002359.1:470000-1070000 GCA_037957365.1 Torreya grandis
AATAAATTTATTGAAACAAAATGGTAGTAAATAGACCTAAAGATAGAATGTGATTATGTATACATATAGAGTAAGTAACCTATTAAGGATTAAAAGATCAAGATTGGATAGAAAAAAAAATTAAATATGAATTATAAGAGACTATAAAATCATATTTATAACACAATTATTTTTATAAGAGTGGGTAATGGGTCTTGAAATAATCAAATGGTGTTATTGATGTTGAGGTTGTTATCAATTTTTGGTATTAGAGCTTTGGTATAATCTCTTGAGAAGCTGATAATTTTGTTCAAGAAATAATGTTGTAGTGAAAATTTTTTAGTTAATTAGAAAAGATAAGGTTTATTTAGTCAAGTAATTTATGCTTAAGGTGAAGGTAATCTAAGTGAAGCTTAAAATGAAAGTAAAAGAGCTAGTGAAGCTCAAGAGTAAGAGCACAATGAATGCTCTAAAGGTAGATCCAAAGTGAGAAAACTTGGATAAATTTGTCAAAATACCAAGGTGAAACATACTTGGGTGAGATAAAATATGTATCAAGGTGAAAAATACTTATTATAAAGAGTGAAGAAAGAGAAAGAAGGACTGCCTAGAAGCAGTAACCAAATGAGAGAAAAGAGGCAAAAAAGAAGAATATTTCCAAAAAGAAATGAATGAATTAAAGAGATAAATATAATTGATATGGCTCATGGTGGAGAGTATTAAACACCCACTATATGTATGGGATATTAATATAAAATTGAAATGACCAATGAAATTGATAGTTGAGAAAAGAAGAAGGCAAAGAAGGAGAGTTGCCTTAAAAAGAGAACAACAATTGTAGTACAAATAGCTTAATAAGATGGATAATCTAAAGTATGACAATATTAAAATATATTTTAAGATTGACATTAAAATATAAGGTGACCATCACCTTGGAGATGAGATAGACATCAACATTTGTTATCCTAAAAAGAGAGAGATGTTAGAATATTTTGATGTAGTAGATGAGAAACAGTAAGAAGACAATTCATGGGCTAAGTGGTCTCAATATTTTATATCTAAAATTTCTTTTAATGTTGTGTATATAGGTTATCAAGATTATGCAAGTGAAAATTTTGAGCCAATAAGTAGCCTCATGAACAAAGAAGATAAAACACCTCATGGAATGGTGGTTAACCTAACACATGGTGAAGAAAATACTCAATTAGAGTCTTTAATATCTAAAGAGAATAAGGTAGATTAGTTACTCATTAATTAATAATTTATTGAATTATATGTGATCCTAATTCAATACGATTCAAAATATAACAAGGATGATAACATTAAATACATACTAGATGCAATAGTCCTAAATAATGTAAAGAATTAACAAGTTAAAAGGTCAAGTCGAGAACAGGTGTATGATAACTAAAATATAGAGTAAAAATTTCATGAAACAATTAATTAAGAGGGAAAACATGAACAAAATATTCAAATTCATATCAATAAGATGGAAATAATAAGGATTATAGATGATATAGACACTTGGTATGAGGAAATAGTGTCTTAAGTAAGAGAAACTCTAAATATTAGGATCAATTATGGGTAGTTACAAAAAGTTAATGATCAAGAACACAAACAAAAAGAGTTTAATATTACTATAATATAAATATTTAATTAATAAGTCAAGGAAATTAATTTTGTAGATCAGGCAACCAATGAATATGAAAAAAAGTTAAAGAAGAAATGGACATATTAGTATGGAGATAGTAAGCGATAAACATTTTAGATTTAATCATGATGATTGGAATTATATAAATCATGTTAGAGATGAATAATCTTGGGATATGCCTTAAATACATAAAAAAAAGGTTTTGATATCTTTGATAAGTTGATTCTGTTTGCAGGTGTATTAGGTAAGGAGAATACAACAAGGAAGAAAGGATAAAAGTGTGGGAGTAAATAACATTCCCACATATATGAGAGATTGAATAAAGAAGATATTAAGTAAATAATATTTAATATGAGTAGGTCATATCCAAAACTTCATGAGCAAGAGCTCATGAAAATTTTAAGCCTAAAAGTTGGATCTAGAAGCATCAGTCAAGATGTAATATTTTGTACGTAATAGTGTAAGTGATGAGTCATGTTGTGATGAAACCTTTAAATTATTAAAAATGAATTACAAAGGTCCTGATAAGTATTAGGTATCATATGAAATTTATTTTGATTATGTAAGGGTGCATAAGTATTAAGAAGCTTGTTATTGGCACTTTAATGTAAAAACCTAATATTTAAATATTTAAATAATATTGTAAAGGTTATAATGAATAAGACACAATTATAAATGGAATGGACCTATTGTAATTATCCCAAGGGGTTTCCACATATTTTAAATTTATTTTTCACTTATGTAAAGTGTTAAACCACCTCAGCATTCATATATAAGATGGATCATACATTCGATAAGGATAGAAAAATAAAATTCTAAGTTGAGGTAGGTAGTCGAGAAGACTTTGGTATTCTTCACTATTATAAAATAATGTTTAAACATAAGATAATAATCAAGATATTTTTACATATAAATGAGAGGCTTAATAAATCCATACATTCATGTAAAGGAAGAATAAGAGGAGCAGAGAGATAAAGACAGAGAGAGGGGTAGGTAGGTATGAGAGGAAGCCTATAAAAATAAGGTATACAGTGGGTCTATATTGTATTTTAAGGAATTGATAAATAAAGAGAAAGTTTTTTCTTATTTGAAAATATTTTATGACATTTGTATGATGCTTTATCATGTGTTTTTACATGAATACAAGTCTAATATGTGTCTTGGAGTCATTAAAGAATGATTGTGTAAAAGAAATATAAATTTTTGTGTGTAACAAGGTCTGATGCAAAGAGGAATGAACATGTTTTTAGTTGTATGAAGGCTTAATAACCATTACTAAGGTAATATATAAGAATAAATTATTCATTTTAATCATTTTTCATGATTTTTTTAGTAAATAAAATAGTAATTTCACCCCTTTAAGCCCTCACAAAGTCTAATAAAAGTGTCATAGTCATATACAGTCACATACACTAAATCTAAATCACATGTAAATAAATAAATGAGAATTAAATGAATATTATAATATAAATATACATTTTTTAAATTCCTCATACAAGTATTATCAACTTTATAAAGTTCCTAGACTTTATGAACAATCATTTACAAGATCTCAGGTTTTACACATTATATGTAAACCCTAATCACACACTAAGAATAATCAATAAGACATAACTCTAAAAATATACATTATAAAGACCTAAAAAATTGTGTATGATAGATAAATACATTGAACTATTCTAGGTGATCATAGGTCTTAAACCATTGGGATTAGTGAAAAATTGATGATTGTGTTTAGTAATGTGTAAATAAGAAAGGTTCTTAAGAGGTGAAAGAGGTATTATTCTATAAATAATATTTATAATGCTATATAAACTTGTGTGAACATTTGAAGGATTTATTTAAGATTTTTAACCATATATTCAATTCCGTATGAATTCAAATAAAACAAATGATGATGTTTGTGTCATGTCAGGCCTATTGGAAAGTGAGGGTTTATGAGATCTAAATAGGGTTTAAACTCTTGGAAAAAAATTTCAATTGACATA
Source organism: Torreya grandis (assembly GCA_037957365.1). Lineage (NCBI taxonomy): Eukaryota > Viridiplantae > Streptophyta > Pinopsida > Cupressales > Taxaceae > Torreya > Torreya grandis. The sequence goes on from JARHVA010002359.1 coordinate 473,619, forward strand.
ACTTTATAAGGAGGTAAATTAAATTATGAGATAAGGTCCAAAAATTTAATTCATGAAACCATTTGAACTCAAACTTAAATGTAGTGTCCATTCATTTAATTATAGGCCCATATACAAGGTCTAAAGAGGTAGGTTTCTGAAACTTGATATAAGTCTGAATAGAAGAGTCTATAAAAAAGATATATAATCTAATAAACATATATGGTAGGGTTAACACTTAATCATAGTAATGGATATACAAACAAAAAGGATCTTATTATAAAATAAATTCCTTGAAGAAACATATGAAGAATAGGTCTAGTAGAGAGACCTAGTAGAGAACTTGTGAAGAATCAACTTTTATGATGAGAATAAAATTTAAGACATAAGGATAGATTATAATATATTAAGGATGATCTTGATCTTGGAAAAAATAATCTTAAAATGATAATCTAGAGGGAATAAAGTTATTAAAACAAAAGGTAGTAAAAAGATCTAAAGATAGAATGTGATTGTTCAAACCTATAGAGTATGAAACATATTAAGGATTAAAAGATAAATATTGGCTATAAAAGAAGTTAAAGAGGAAATATAAGAGACTATAAAATCATATTGAGAACAAATTTATTGTCAAAAGAGGGGGTAATGGGTCTTAAAAAAATTATATGGTGATATTTATGTTAAGGTTGTTATCATTAACTAACACATTTATTCAATTATAGATCATATTGGTCCCATTGAGATTATTTTTAATATTCAAGTAGAGGTCACATTGGTCCCTTGGTTTGAACAATGAATAATTTTATGATATTTAAAAAATTAAAATTAAAAATAACTTTCCTCCTAACATCATAGCTGAATTTTATCCTACCTTGTGACCATTTTATCATAATAGTATAATGGAAAAATCACCCATAACATTCATTATTATAATTAGAAATCACATTACTGACACTTTTATAAACATTATGTTTGAATCCCTCAATGCAAATCTCATTAATTAGGATTGTGATGATGTTTGTAATTTTATATGATCCCTTTTTATTTGGATATGCCCAATAAAAACATGTGAAAATAATTCATTATAAATATTCCCCTTAATGATCTTAGGAATAATCATATTTTAATTCTATCACTAAGATTATTAATCTTTCTTATTCAAACATTCATTATGGGATATTTATTTTTCATCTTCCTAGTGACATATGTAATGGTCCTAATATTGATTGATTTCCCTTTTAAGGTTTCCCACCATGTAATATATTTTTCCTCTTGAGATGTTTCATCTGAAACCACACCTATCAACACCAAATATTTTGATGGAGGATTTAGGACATCATCATGTATCACATTTTTTTATATTTCATAGTGCCCATAGGCATCTAGTCTAAAATTGTATAATATAAGAGACACTTAGATTAGGAGTAATCACATGGACAAGATCCTCCAATAGATAGTCAACCATTGTTCTTATCTTCCCCACCTAGTAATTTATGACTTTTAGGGAACCATTACTCATTATATATTGTATTTTGTTTCCTTTTTATGTCATTTAGAGATACTTCATTCCAAGTCACCACCTTCTTCTCCTTAGCTAGATGTGTCACCTCTAAACATAACTTCCCTACATTTTTGTAATAAATGATAGTGTTATATTATTTAGAATGAGTGGTATATTAAATTCAAATCCAATTATAGAGAATATAAATAGAATATATGCTATTTTTAGAGGTAGGGGCATGAGGCTCCTTTACTACCATCACATCATGTTCAAACAGAGGAGGAATAGCCTACGCTATATCTATAGTATGCTATAAATATGGAATATTTTTATCCCCTTGTATTTTATTCATAGCTATGGGATCGAGGTATTCCTTTTTATCTAGTGAGACTATTATTAAGGTTGATATTTGACATATTTCAGAGATATTAGCAGATATCTTGATCAAGGTATAATATTATTTATAAAACAAGATTTATGATTAGGTTAATAATACATGCAATGATATTTTGAGACATGATAAATCATATATTTAATATACATGTCACTTCATATCTTATTATTTATTAGATATTCTTTCATTATATTTATCATTGAATTATTTCTCACTCTTTACTTCTCATACATCATGTTATTTACTTTACTACACTTTACTTCTTAGCATCTTAACTCTCCCTCTTTAGTTTATTTAGACATTACATTATTAATTATTATTTATTCCTTTTATTTTTATTTTTATTTCCCTCTTTGTATTATTTATCCATTACCTCCTTTTTTATTCTTTTGTAACTTTATTTTTCATATATATCCATCTTAGGTTTATTCGAACATTAATATTTATGATTCTTTGGTAGTTTATTTTACAATCTTTACATCTTGGGTTTATTTGTCACTTAAATCCATTATGATTATTTTATATCTTTATATTTTATAACATCTCTCCCATTTTGATTTTATTCTTCCCCTCATGGGTTTTACTACTAACTTTTGTTTTGTTAGACCTATCATAGGTTTATGTGGCTTATCAAGTGACATTACAACCTTCCTTCTTATTATGTTCCCATTGTGAGCCTATCATTACTTTTATACACTTGATATGTGTTTTGAATTAAATTTTCATGTTATTACATATTTATTTTTTCCTTGTTTGTCTAAACAAAAAATTTCCCTTCTTGTGGTCAGATACTATCATTTCTTTAGTCTAACACCTTACATTTTTTTAATATCTTACAATCCCCATATTTTTTATTCATTTATTTCACTGGAGGTACACTTTGGGTTAGCTAATATATTTAAATATATTATAAATTTTAATTATAAGAGTGTTTAATATTTTTGGTCCCAAGGTTCTCTTTTTTAGTGGCTAAGTGTAATATCTTTTCTGTTAGTAATTTTTAACACCCATTATTGTTGTTTTAAATATGTAGGGAGGAGGAAAACATTTAAAAAACAAAAGATTAAAATCCAATATGTCAAATAAAAAAATTAAAATTATAAATGATAAAAGGTAAAATTTCTTTCAAAATTAAAAATCACACCAAAATACATGATAATATTAGTGGCATGCCCCCTATCCTAGTTGAATCTCAAAATCCACAATTGACCATGTGATAAATATTAGGTCAATTGAAGTAAAATAGGATAATATAATATATTATTAGGATTTAAATCTATATTATCAATTAAATCTACTTTCTCACACTAGTACCTAACCCTCATAGTTGATTGATGGCTCTATCAGGGTCCTAAGGAACAAAGAACACATCATGGGAAAGAAAGAAGTTTTTAGATTTTCATGAATTTAACCCTTGTGGGATGATCTATATAATTCACTTGTTATCAAAAGCTATATAATTTTTAAGTGAGGTTCTCTAAATATTGATGTCAGGAGATCTTATCCTTTCCCACTTGTTTAGAGTGTTTTATTTTTTCTAAGGATTTTTACATCACCCTTATGGTGCCTTGGTTCCCTATATTCAAATTTATCATTATAAATATCCCTCTAATGTATATTTTTACTAGATTATCACCTCCATTTTATTGATATCACTTTTTTATATATTTTCTTCAAATTTGACTCATATAACTTATTATCATGCCTCTTGGATTTTTAGTTTGAGCCTTTTGGAATACAACAAGGCCCTCCTAAAAATTACCATCTCCTTCACATTTGAATCATCTTCATCACATTAGTGATGGATTTAGATTATCATTTCCTCCTATGATATTTTCTAATGTAAACATCAATTTTGTGTGTACTCATTTCATAGCTTCCATTTTTCATACATCTTATGTTTTTATTATATTTGTTTTTTATACTTACTTTTGATGTATTCTACTTAGTTTTGATGTATTCAAATATTTTCATACTTATTTACATATATTTTATTTTCATTATATTTATTTTGTTTGCTTACATTATATGTTTTATAATCATTTTATGATATTTTCACATTATTAAATATCCTTTATTTGATTTAAATTTATTTTGATCTCATTAAATTTGATATTTTATATTCTTTAGAATTTATTACACATATTTTATTTGTTGGATTATCTTTCCTTTACTTTAAATTAATGTCATATTTATAGAATTTATCATTTATTATATATAATATGTTTGACTTAGATTTATTTTATCTACTTATATTTGATGTATTTTTACAATCTTTTTACACATATTTTATTTGTCAAATTTTTTTGTCTACTTACTCTAGATGTCATTTTTTCATACATTGTACCTTTCATTAATTTTCATGTGTACATGCTCATATTTTCTAAAAATAATCTAAAAAGAGAGATAACACATTAAAACATGTATAAAATAATATGTAAATCAATGTCATATATATATATATATATATATATATATATATATATATATATATATATATATATATATATATATATATATATATATATATATATATATATATATATATATATATATATATATATACGTAATATGAGGCTAATGTTCACTTTCATCACTAGGTGGGAAATGGATTATGATATAATGAGACAGTGCCTCTATGTGAGAATGAGACAATGATGTAGTACATATCTCTAGTCCTCACATATCCCTCTATATCTCAGTTGAATACCTCTATAACTATGAATTATGAACTATAAGCACACTCTCTCTATACATGCCAACTATGGTGGTCACATGTATTTTTGACACATGTTTCCGTGTCAAATATTATCATAATGTTAGTAATATATCAAATTTGAAAGAACTAAGATATTACTCCCATTTTCATAGAATTTGTGTAGACTTTCAAACTAGCTTGAATAATCCTACATTTTCTCCAGAAGATGGTGCTATTAGATCTAAAAAAATCACATCATGCTAAAAATCATTACATCTAGTTTATCATGATAAATAGCCTCAGTCATGGATTGCCACCTGGTCATCTTTATTAAAACCACCTATATAAAACCAAACCAGAATAAATTATTAAATCATGAGATATATCAAAATCTAGATCAAATATTTCTATCTTTATCATTTAGTATGACTATTTATAGATCTATAAAATATAATGATCAAAATTACGAAAAAAAATTAGGCCTTAATGTGTTCCCCCTATTTATATGGTCTTTTTATTCCCTTGTGCATCAAGGACCTCATATTACTCATCCCCATCCTCTCTTTAGTGTGCCCCAAATGTCTATTCCCATCTCCCTCTTTTCAAAGCTAGCATTGATCGTCCTAGCCTCCATGCTTAAAGACCTTACTCTACATGTATTTTTATATTAGGGAAACCATAGATGCCTCTATAACATCTTATATTTGACTCCTAGACTCATATCCTCTCTATGGTATAGTTATCTCCACTGATGATGTTTGATTCTACTTTAAGACTAAGGATCTTGTTGTGGTCTAAGTATCAGATCATCTAGTGGAGGCATCTTCCCTCCTACCTTTTAAGGCCTATAGCATATCTCACCATTTAATTGGGTAATATTAGTGGTTTCATTAGATGCATATATTTAAAATATTATGGAAATTAGTCATATGAGTGTGGTTTAATCCATAAAATTAGTTACTAGACACCTTGACCAATCCCATAGCATGCACTATTGATGGCCATGGCATCCATGTGTTTATTGTCTTTCTATATGGCACCCAAGTAACAACATCCCTACTTTTTAACTCTAAAATTATTTTTTATATGGGGTTAATCAGGGTTAAATGAGATATTAAATGATTAATATCAAGGGTGATAATCAAATCCATAATAGACGAACTATATGATAAACTAAGATATAATGTGTGTTGAATTCAATAAACTAAGATAAGCTAAATATAAAAAGTATTAAGTTTATGCAAGTGAAACTAGATAGATTTATAACTTATCCTACTCAATAATATTCAAGTTTAGAGAATGTAATCAACTAAGAATTCCACTTATAAATATGTTTATATGGGGGTCATGACCACTAATGGATCCACTAAACCTACACTAAGGGTTCTTTTACCACACAATGGAAAAGGAGAGGTTCCAAGGCCTCTAGTCAAATGCCATTTTGTGATAACACTAACTAGGTCTTTTGATTGTAATAATAATAAGCAAGCTAATATACTAAATAACATGCAATTTAATCTATTAAATGAATAAACAAGATAATATAGTTCTCATAAAGCTTATGACACAAATGGGGAAGATAATAATCATGTAAATACAATCCTATAATATATAAATAATAAAAGTAGGAAGAGATACAATTCAATCCATTAGTTATACAACATATACTTATAAAAATATGAAGGGCTAGGAATATACTTACCTTGTTTAAGTGAATCTGTCATGCCTCAATCTCTCCCTTGGCTAAGGTGATTTGTAAGAGGTTATTGTGGGATTATACGGATCAAAAGGATAAATCAATTATAGGATACAATAATTATCTTATGACTTTAATGCCTCTACAAGATAAGTATTACTTCTCCAAGGAAAAAACCTAATTAAAGAAACCTCCTATTGATTGTATGATCATATTTATGAGCAGTAATGACACACAATTGAATCATCCTCTCTTTATAAATGTATTCTAGGGGATATTTAAGGCTAAGGATTGTCCCTAAACCTTCTCAAAAATTTACCCAATGTAGTCAATTGGTTTGACTTTGTTAGGTGGGAAATAGTGCCATTAGGTCTTGAACTATGCCATCTTAGGATGATAGAGTTATATAACATGTGTTAAACCTATAATGGGGTTGACCTGGTTGACATAGTAGTTAAAGTGGTAAAAAGGGATTTTTTATTAGGTATGGGATATTTTGGGTAGTGAATTTATTAGAGTGTATAAGTAGGTTTTTATGCTTAAGGAATCAAATACGATTTGCTTGTATTAGTTTTAGGTAGTGGTATAGGGGAAAAAAATCCTATGAAGTACCAAAGGTATACCAACCCCTTTTTCAATGTAACCTCTAAGGCATCCACTTAGAGAGATTGAGATTCAATGGGTTCTTATAAGAGAGAAATCATAATTAATTGATAAAGTTTAACAATAGTGTGTGTGTATGTATGCCCCACTCAAATATCATCATGTGTCATGTAGTTATAATAAAGGATGGTTCTTCAAGAAAAAACATAACACATAATTATAAGCTAAATAAATTTTAGTATCAAACATAAAGATAAATGAAAGGAAAGAATTGAAAAATGCATACCTTTAATTACCTCATTACTATAGAATATAAGTCATGTGATAGAAATGAGGATGTTTCTATATACACATAATATTTTCAACTTTTATCAATTATTGATTCCTTCTATCTTGTAGGAACCTATCGAGTCATAATTTATCTAAGTTCATGCCCTAAGGGGTGTACTAAGAAATTTGTGGGCAGACCATTGGCGCTTCACAAGATTGTTGTCCCTTATTTCCACTTGTTATTAAACTAACCAACTCCTTAAAACATTCCCCTAAGATTTACCTCCCATTTTACACCATCCTCTAGTCATTTACCACATTCTTTATCCTTTTCCATAACCTAAACCCCTTTTAGGTAGTGTTCATGACTATGTCAGCCACATTGACCTTGTATTCTTATTGGAAAAACTTATTAGGGACTAAGTCAAGCCCTAGCCAACCTAATCTATGACCTAATTAGTTTTTATTAATTACAATAGTAGGTTGACTGGGTCGACCTTGGTAGCCAAAACTTTTGGAAGGGTTTAGGGTTAGATCCACCTATATAAACACATTCATTTTTTCATTCTTATAGAGTAGGCAAGATTTATTATTCATTTTCACTTCTTTACAATCTAATCTTCCACCATTCTACTTGAGGAGTCTTAGCTTTGAGTTTCTACATGGAGAAGAATCTATTCTTATGGAGAAGTCTTGGATGTTTTGGCCTTTCTTAGTGATATTTAAAAACCAAAACAACCTCTTGCAAAGAAATTTTGTCCAAGGGAGAGATTGAGTCTCAATGAGTTAATATTCTAGGTAAGTATCTCTAACTTTGCTCCTCTCTTTAGTAGATAGAAGTATCATAAGTAATAAATTTTGAATAATAATCTCTCTTTCAATTCATTAGGGTTTTACATATACATAACTTAAATAGGATTCTCTTATGCATGTTAAATTTTATGTTCATTAACCCCCACTTTGTGCCACAATATTTGGTGATCAATAGATTGGACTTTTTCTTTACTTGTTATTAGTTTAGTGAATGTGAAAACATAGGACCTAGTTAGTTTTATTGCATAGTTTTACTTGATTGGAGGCTTTGGAACCCTCCCTAGTGATATTATTATGGTAATATATCCCTTTATTAGGTCTAGTGGATCCATATTGGTTTGTAGATATGTTTCATTTCTCATTTCATACATTCTAGTGAACCTGACATGAATCTAACCTTTGCAAGTTTTTTTCACACCTTTCATTTCTATCATTTTATTATTTTCTATATTTGTGATACAAGGTTAACTAGGTCTGTATAGTTCTAAATTTTATGTACATGTTTAACACATAGTCACATCAAAATGACTCTATTCTTTCTATGTAGGTCTTCATCAGATACAAGTTATTGGATCGAATAGGTTGACACAATACTCTTATTTAGTTATTGATAATATTTTATGTTAAACAAGTCAACTTAGACTTATGGTCATCATCCAAAACAACAAACCAAGTTGTGGAGGTTGACGTAGACTTACAGTCAGTATCTAGATTAAAAACTAAGTTGATCAAGTCAAATTAGTTATTGTAATAGGCTTCAAAAATTAGGGTTCTCACATAACTAGGTTGACCTAGTTGACATAGTTAGTAAAAGTTACAAGAAACATTCAATGAACTTCAACAAAACCTAGCATCTTCTAACCCACCAAGATCCCTTTCTTTATCTCTCTTTAAATTTAGTACTTCATTATAATTCTATTTTATGAAAGTTTTTAGTCTTCAAAATTGTATCCCTACAACAAACTAAGTTGACTTGGTTAACTTAGTTCTAGAGCCTATCTTATATTTAAAAGACTAAGTCAACCTACTCAACTTAGTTCTTAAGGACTCTTAATTTTATAGAATTGTAGTGACCCTATCAACTTTGTTCAGTAATATTCACATACAATGTCATCTAAACTAACTATATACCATTCTTTATTTGGGAATCAACAACTATTTCTTAGTAATTGATTCACATTTTCATTTTTAACTATTGATATGCTTAAAGTAGCTCACATAGTCTAATTAGTAGTTTTTTACAATATCACTTAGTTTCACTATTTTATTTTATTGCACACACTGCCAAATCACATAATATTCAAAATGCATTTAACATTTGTATTCCCAAATCCCACCTACTTATATTTCATAACTAAGGGGGAAGTCGACTCGGTTTTTTTTTCAAGTATAAACACATGGTTAATGTTATATATTGGCAAAGAACCTGACACCCTTATCACTATAGGATTGTGAAGTGATGAGGTAGGCCCCAATACCAGGCCAATACCATTGCTAACATAGATACCTCTCATTATAAACATCCTAAAACCATCCATAAATTGCTCTTTAGTTCCCTATTTTTCTCTAACTTCCCTACGACACTTACAATAATACTTTATAATAATATAAAAATACTCAAGATGACCATTTAGTTAGCATTTAATTTTTAGTTGACTGTTTGCTCTATGTTCATTAAATGTTGTATTGTAAAAACTTGCACTGGTTGGTATTGGTACAAATTTTTATGTTGTGTTCCAATTGCATCACCCTCATTGATCCAATTATTTGTGTGTTTTCTTCCATTTCTTGCTTCAAATGATATTTGTAAAATATTTCCCTATTTTTAGCACACTATCAATCTGTTCAGCCTAGTCTCTTATATACTATCTTTTTCCATACCTATATAACTAAGTTAACCTAGTTGAATTTGTATCCCTTTTGATAGTTATTATATAATACTAAGTTGATTTGGTCAACCTTGTATCTTTATCATACTATTTTCTTCCTATTTTTCAATATTGAGTCAACCTAGTCGACTCTGTACTCTTATTACTAACCCCGCTCTCCTATCTAAATGACTTATTTCCCTATTTCTCTTTCCTTATAATTCTATTAATTTTATTAAAAACATCATGAAGTCCCCTATTATAATTTTCTTGGACAACTTAAATCCATTTAGGCACTATATGGGGTATTCATTTCTCCCTTTCTTTACCTCCCAAGAGAACCCTCACTCTTGGATCACCTCTTCCCCTCCATCTATGGATTGTAACATGGTTCAAATAACACTTAAATATGAAGTAGGTGGATAAGATAATTTGTTTACCTATCAAGACAATTATCATCTTAAATATTTTCAACATAATGTGGGTACAATTGACAAAAGTCTATCTAATAATCCCACTGGTAATCCATCTTCCAATAACCTTCCCCCTAAAACTAATTTTGGGTTTTTTATTACAAACACCAACCCACAAATTGATATAAATCAATTAATTACATAATTCATACAATAAATTAACATAATTTAAACTTTTAATACCTATTAAATGATACAATTATAATGTTATTTGATTAATATGGATAATCAACCTCTAGTTCTCAATCCTCAAGCCAATCTAAATTTTACTCCACCTCTTAGAGATACCTTGGGAAATTTTATTCCTCAACCATTTATGAACAAAAAAATGTTTCAAAACATCGAAAATTATCCTTTATATCCTTTTATCATGTCCATTGCTATTGGTAATATATCTCCAACTATCAAGTATGATGGGACTAAAGACCTTACATCCTTTGTCAAAGCATTTGGCAATATTTATAAAGAGTAGATCCAAAATAATACTTTCACCACAACTAAAATTATATTTAAAACCTTCACTGGTGATGTATTATAATGTTACAACCAACTTTCCCAACATTCTATTGGCTAACTTGAGGATTTAGTCAATCCTCTTATTAAATAGTTTCAACACAATGACCTTCCTAAAAATTGCCTTAGCCATTTCATTAATGCTAATAATTCTCCCATAAAATTAGCTCTTGATTTTATCAAATGATGGAAATATTTGGATCATAAGGCTGACCATAACATGACCAATGATAAATTTTTAAACTCTTTATAATTTATTTAACTCCTTTGCTTCATTATAAGGTTTGAACTTTTGCTCCTCAAAATCTTAACGAAGCTCTTGAGCAAGCCAAAGACTTCCTCATGAAGAAATTATAACCTAATACCAAACTCCTTAAATGATATTTTAAAACCTATACTAATTCCATCACCAATAATACTCCTTAAACCAAATAAGGAGTTGCCAAAGCTGAGACTCTCCCATCTTCTCACATACCACTAACTATGCAGCAAATACAACAATTATTTACACCCTATAAACCCTTTAATTGTTGTAATAATTCTTCTAAATAGTATGACCCTAATTAATTTTGTTGGTTCCATGCTGACATTGGTCATTCCCATGGATCTTATCAAGGGATTACTAAATTTAATGTCTTCTACATGCTTGATGATTCTTTCAATCATGAATTCATGATCTAACTTCATCATCAAGAGTACAACTCTAATTTTTTAAAATGACAAGATCCCAAAGATTCTTCTTATAATAACCAAAAATATTTATCCCCGTCTAATAATCCACAATATATCAACGATGTTTTTGCTATTGATGTTGACTATGACCAATACTATAACAATTCTTTATATTTTAATGTAACTAAGGTTAATTATTGTTACAAACCATCTCACAAAGATCCTATCATAAAACCTAAGAAACCATCTTTGGAATAAAAACTTATCAAATATAGTACAACCACTAATTTAGCTTTGAAAGCCCATGAGGAATAGCTTCCTTATTCTGAACCCCTAAAAATTTGAATTCTTTCAAAATCTACCTTACCTTCTAAACTTTGCACTAGTTTTTCTTTTAAATCCTATTGGAATTTTCTCAAGGAACTTAACTCTATGCCTTGAAAGATTCTACTTATGGAGCTAGTTCATACTTCCCCTTATCATCAAAAGTTCTTTAAGCAACAATTACAAGAAATTGAAGATCCATCTTTTATAGATGAAGAACCCCACTCTATTGAGCCTCAACATAATAATGTTCATACCATCCAATCTATTTATCCTTATTCTAAGCCTTTAATTAAATTTATTAAAGAGGACATGATTAATGATAATATTCATTTCCACACTGATGATCCACCAATATTCATTAAAATAGCCATTACTACTACCCTTATAAATTTTTAGTTTATGAAGAGTCTGGTATTAATGTAACATCTTTGTGTCTCATACAAAAACTTGGATATAATAAATATCATCTCAAACAAATTTCCTTACCTATTTTGGATTTGATAAAACTAATCAAAAACCACTTGATTGTATTTTTCTCCCTCTCATAATTGGACCTAAGATAATTTGAACTAAACTTATGGTCCTTGATTTGCCACTCTCTTATAACATACTCCTTGGTCACCTTTGGACTCATGGAATGAGAGATATCACCTATTTCGATAGTCAATGCATCAAATTCTTACATAATGTCAAATGGTATAAACATGAGGCCAATCCCAACCCTTGCATTATTCAACTTCCCAATCCAAAATCTTAATATTACATCCCTTCCATTCCTACCACCAAGAATGATCCCTTGCCTAAATGTATCAACGTATATCTATAATTATAGGTCACTCTCATTGATTCAAATGATGATGAACCTAATGAGTTATAACATACTTGACACACTACTAAGCTACCTCCTTATATATCAGAGTGGCTTCCTCCTTTATTACCTTGTGATTTCACTATTATTCTTATTAATGAGATCACTAATTTTGCCCCTCCATGCAATGCTCAAGAATATTATTACCTAAAATATTCCTTCACATGCAATGATAATGGAGTGGCCAAATTATTCTAAGATCCTCTAATCATGTTTCCACACAAATTTAGTGACCTTAGAATTTCACCTTTTGAAACTCCCCCTAAATCTCAAGAATGCACCATTTCTCTAACCTATGATGATAATTACATCATGGCCCAAGCTCAATCTTAATACTTGGATGTACAACATTATCAAAAACCTTTAGCTCAAATACATACTTTTAATTGGGATGTTCACACCATTTCCATAGATTTTATATTAGCTCTTGAGGGTCATGTACCTATTACTAATACTCCACTTATTGATACTCCTTGGGTGGTTGAATAAATCCTACCTTCTGAACATCCAAAGATTCCTACATCTTCTTTACCACCTATATATCCCATCATCACATCTGATTATTCCCTATAAAAAAAACTAATAATACACCAATCTCATCTAATCAATCTACTTCTCTTACCCCTCATACTACATTAGATGTTAAGGCTATCAATGTCTATCAAATAAATTTTAAATAACATAATCATGGTAATGAAATTATCTATATCAAAGTAGACATTGAGTATTATGGTATTTTTCCCACTTTACCTAGTGATTAATCTATTTTTGAATTACTTCATGCTCAAAAACCTCAACTTCCTTGACAATATCACAAACTCAATAATTTAAAAAATAAAGCCCCTTCAATAATCTCATTGATATCATTGATACTAATGCACCATACCACTTCCAAGATGGAAATGTTATGCTTATCAAAGAAACTACTCACATTGAATATGGTAATCCTTCATGCCCTCAACTTATTACAATTTTTTTTGAATTCACACCTACTAAACATGATAACTTTAGATTATTTTTTGATAAATATCATGAGATATTCACTTGGTCCTATGAATACATGCCTAGTATTGACCCTAGAATTGTAGTGTACAATATCATCACTTGTCCCAATGCCAAACATGTTCACTAAAAGTAACAAAAATTTCCACCCAAAGTTTCCACCTTATGTCATAAATAAATTATCAAACTTTTTAATGCTAAGTTTATCAAACCAGTGGACTATTCTAAATGGGTTTCTAGCATAGTCCTTGTTCAAAAAAAATTCAACATGATCATTTGCATTTTCATTGATTTTCATAATCTTAATCTTGCTTATCCCAAGGATAATTTCCCTCTACCCTTAATAGAATTCATTATCAATTCTATAGCTTGTTATGAAATGTTGTCTCTTATGAATGGTTTATCAAGATATAACCAATTTAAAATTGTCCCCAAAAACCAACATAAGAAAATTTTCACCATATAATGGGGAACCTATTACTATGTTAAAATGCCCTTCAGACTAAAAAATGCCAAATCTACATATCAATGAACAATGACCCATATCTTTCATGATCTTATTCACAAAATTTTAGAAACCTATGTGGATGACCTCATTCATAAATCTAAATTTCACAAGACTCATATTTATAATATATCCATCATATTAGACCACCTTCTTAAATACAAAGTTAGACTCAATACTTAAAAATTTGTCTTTAGTATCACATATAGAAAACTATTATGATTCTTAGTTTCTCTCCATGGCATCTGTGTTGATCTTGCTGAGATTAATGTTATCATTCACATGCCCATCCCTCGATCCATTCTATTAATTTTCACTTATCTCAATAAACTTGGGGTAATTAGATTATTTGTCCTTGAAATGGGTTACCATATCCACTTTTTCAATTCCCTTCTTAAGAAAGGTAATGCTTTAGAATAGACAAATCCCTATTAAAAAACATTTGATAACATGAAATAATCATTACTTCACCTACCTACTCTTTGTCCCCCTTAAAATTATTGAACTTGATCCTATATACCTCTTCCACACCCATATCATTTGGGGCAATGCTTACCTAATAAGATGATACTGGAAGAGAATATGCCATATATTATATCATTTGAGGCCTGATTGATTACAAAAACATTAAACAAAAGTTAAACATGACTACCTTGCCATATATTTTGTAATTGAAAAACTTCAACATTATATGATTTATTAGACCACTTATTTTAACATCCATTATGATTCCCTTCGTTAATTCTTATCCAAAGCCTTTCTTCCTAGAGATAGAATTGGAAAGTGGATGGTCCTCATGTAATTTAATCTCTAAATTATTACTCAAAAATATTTCAAAGGACAAATAATCACTAATCAACTTGTCACAACTCTTGTGTTCGCTATTAACCACCTTCAAGATAGTCTTCTTAATGATAATATTCTCTATATTTAAGGTATCAACCAAGCCATATCCCTTAAATATTACTTCCATAACTTCAATGTTGATCTTGAAGCAAGTAATCTAGATGAAACTACTATCTTCCTTGATACTACTAAACTAAAAGTAGTTATCAATGAACTTCCTAAAATTAATGTTGATTTATGTGAGGATAATTGGACCCTTCATTTTGATGGAACTAAATGCCTTCAAGGATCTAGGGTAGGTTATATTCTTATAATCCCTCTTTGAAAAATCATAGCTTTAGTTTTTCACTTAACATTTGACATCACTAACAACATGGCAAAGTATGAAGCTTTAATCATGAGAGATGATATTGATTTACATATCCAATACTTACATGATTTAGGTGATTCCCAACTCATTTTCTACTTATTAAATGGTGATTACCAATGAAAAATTGATATTATCATTTCTTATCATCAAATTACAACTAATCTCTCCAAATATTTCATTCCTTTTACCATGAGCCTATCCGTTGAGATCAAAATTCTATTGTTGATTTCCTCACTTATTTAGAATCTCTTTTTCATCCACACCATGTTCTTACTGATCCCACTTTTCTTATCCAAATAATAAAATCGTCATCTTATACTAACCACATGATTTACTTATCTACCATATTGAGGCTATCACCAATTGACAAAGCCCATGGTATAAAGACATCATTCAATTTCTAGAACACCAAACTTATTCTCTAAACTTACTTCCCATGAAAATACTTGCATTGAAAAATAAGATTTTAAGTTTGTATTTAGATATAGCCTCCTATATTATCATGATGTTAAAGGTACCTTAATTTTATATGTTATGAAATATGAGGTACAAGTACATGTGGACATTTATGTTGGCCACTATAGCAGACATGCTACAATCCATAAATGCTTATGCATGGGATACTTTGGCCCACTATTGAAAAGGATGCACTCAAATTTTATAAAAAATGTACTCTTTGCTAGCTTCATGATGATTTAATTCATTCACCTCTAGTTGAGCTTGAAACCATAGAATCTCTCTATCCATTCTCCATGTGGGGATTAGATCTCATAGGCAAATTACCTTGATCCGAAGATGGGAATGTCTTTATAATCACAACCACAAAATATTTTACCAAATGGGTTAAGGCTATGCCCCTTGAAAATTTCATCAATATCACCATATTCAAATGCAAATTTAATCAAATCATTTGTCACTTTGGTGTCCCTCACTATCATTTTAGATAATGGTTGTAATTTTAAAAATAAATATGTCAAATAGATTTGTGTTAAATTTAAAATCAATCTTAAGTTTTCCACACCTTATCATCCACAATTTAATATCCAAGCTGAGGCCACCAACAAAATTATTAATAAAATTCTCTAAAAGCCAATTCATGAAACTTACATGGACTAGTACCTTCATCTATATCATTCTCTTTGGGCCTATTACACTAACATATAGACTACTACTAGGGCAACATCATTTTCTCTATTCTATAGTACTTAATGAGTCATTCTATTAGAAATTGAGTTTCCCTCTCTATGTGTATATATTTATGGTATCATACTCAATAAAAAATTATAGTAATCTTTCCGTCATGCTCTTGATCTCCTTAATGAACACTATTTTTCTACTTTACAACATAATAGTCAATACAAGGCCTCTATTGCCAAATAACATAACAAACAAATCAAGGTTCACATGCCTAATGTTGGTGATCTTATAGTTAAATTAGACTACACTCATGAAAAATAAGTTAAATATGCCCAAAAATGGTAGGGACCCTATTTAGTCAAATATATTCTTGGTCAAAGTACTTATCGCCTTCAAACTATCATATTTTCAAGGAGCCCACAAATGCACAATTCCTCAAGAAGTATTTTTCCTAATCCTTTCCTTATTTTCATGATTTCTATATGATATCTATAGAACACTTTTTACAAGATACTTTCATGGGTCCCACCTTATGCAATAGTTCTCTCTTTTCAAAAACTTAGGCTTTCCTTTTAGTCTTTTGGTTTCCCTTTTTCACATGAGTTGTATTGTAAAACCATATATAATACTTGGTCTTCCTCATTATATACTTTTCTCCTCTTTATTTTCATACTTTTCACACACACTTTAGAACCCCTTGGGTTTCTCATTTATGATTTATAGTGTAAGACCATGGATATAACCTAGCCTTCCTCACACATTCCATATTTTTCTAATACTTTTTTATACTCCCTTGGGTTTTTATTTTATTATTTGTAGTGTAAGACCATGGATAGGACCTATCCTTCCTCATAAAATCACCATATTTTTAGTTCCCATCTGGAATATATTTTAACAATGATTACAATTTCTTGATCTTTTTTCTCAGATTTAGCTTCTACTTCTTTTGATAGATGAAAATTGCATAACAAGCTATGTTAGCATGTTTTCTCCATTTCCCTCATTATTGTGATAAATAATCACACTTTTCTAACATTGTAACCTTTTTTCACCATTTATCACATTTTTTTATGACTTGGAGTAGTTCAAATTGTTTCATGTTTCATTCCTCCTAATTTCCATTCCTTTCACTCCACATTGGATTAAACAAGGTTAAATTCAAGATAGAAATTTTATTTCACCTAACTTTACAAGACTCTTGGACACCATAATCTCTGAGTTATCTCTCTTATCAACCATGTCCCAAGTATTCAAATCCAAGTCATGTTTAACACCCATGTTTGGTTTTCCAAATCCATATGGAAGAGGAATAGAAAAAACATCAATTCTTTAAAAATCTAAGTCATTTAAAATAAAAGGTAATGACATATAAAAGGCAACATAAAAATATCAAAATTTAAAATCACACCAAAAATATGTGATTACAATAACATATCCTATCTCCAATTTAATCTTAAACTACATAGTTGGCTTCACAATAGAGCTGAGATCCATTAGGGTACAATAGGCTGGTAGATTGGAATAAGAATCCAATAAACTCTATGATTCTACCTACTTTCTCATGTAAGTACCCAATCTTTACAGTACAGTGATGAATCTATAAGGGGTCCTAAGGAATGGAGAACATGTTGTGGGAAGGTAAGTCCATTTCAGTTTCCATACATACAACCTTCATGGGATGATCTACATACTTGATTTGTTGACCTAAGACTTGTGTGGCCAAGAGAAGTTTTTTAGAGTCCTTAAGGTTGAAAGTCTTCTTGTTTTGACAAACCTAATTTAAGTGGCTTGAATTCGATAAAGAGTTCCTCTACCTTGGTTTTTCTTTCATTATCCCCTCCACCCATTTAATTTCCCCCCTTGATAGGAAAATTATGATTCTAAATATATTTTCCCTTCTTCTTTACTTCCTTCTTCTTCACACCTTAAAAACATGCTAGCACTACTTTGTTTTAGTTTTATCTATCTTTAGAACAAAATAATATGTTTAAAAAACTATTGATTATTTTATTTACACCATTAGTCTACATTTATAGACTTGATTCATTTTCTTTTTACCATTTGTCATTTTTTTTACCACCCTTTTTGTGGAAAATTGAGTTCATTTCTACTTTCATGTACTTTTTCCATTATTGAGTGAGGTTGGCTTGTTACTTCTCATTCATCAATGTTTTTTTCCCTTTTATGCACCTTTTTACATTAATGGTTGCATAAGGATTGTTACTTCTCACTCATCAATGTTGTTTTACCATTTTTTTCCTGCCTATCTTTATTTAAGTAAGCATTGTTACTAATTTTACATTGATGTTTTATTACCATATTTTTGACATGTATCCTTACTTTAACTTGGTGAGTTTTCCTTTCTTACGTAAGGTTTACGTGTTTGAGTTTCTTAGTCCTTAGTAACCTTAGATTTTTGGTTACCTGATTTACTCTAAATTTTGACTTGGTAATTTGGTCTAACATAAGACTTGTCACCCCAACTTTCCAAATTTCTATGTACATCCCATCCACATAGAACTATTTATCTTGGCTTTCTTGCATTTATTTGTTTTTGATACTTAGTTTTGTATTCTTGGGTTTGTTAGAAGTAGTCTTTGTGCCCTCTATAATAAAAACCACAAACTCAATACACTAGAATAATTTGTATTCTTAGTTTTGTATAGACTTTTACTTTACATTGGAAACTATATGTAATAGAAAATTTAGCATATCTACAAATCAATCCTATCTCGAAGAAGATATATTATACTTACACTTTTGAGTAGGGATATATTAGATAATCAGTGTCATGACCAATATGGATTCACTAGACATAATCAAGGGATATCTTACTACAAAATATCACTAAAAGTGTAAGTAGAATATATCTTCTTTGAGCTAGGATTGATTTGTATATATGATGTATTTTCTATTACATATATTTTCCAATGTAAATAACATTAGGTGGGCCTACAAAATAAGATAAAATTCATTTTTTTTGAAAAAAAATGTGTTATATGTAGAAAAAATCTCTACAGTGTCAAGATTATAGAATATCTTTTGGTTTGGAAAAAGATTGAGTAAAAACATAGCTATGATCAAAATTTATAATTTTTTAGAAAATAATTCATAGTTAAATAATTTGTAATTTAAAATATAAATAGGATTTTAAACTATTCTTTTTTAACTTTACTATTTTGAGAAAAATAGAGCTTTTTAAGACTCAAAAGAGTGAGGAGAGAGACTATGGCTTGAAAATGAGGATAAAGAGCTAAGGGATGCACAACGGTAAATGTTAGTGTGTCTTAAGTAGTTGATGCCTTAAATTTGGTATTTTTATTAATTTTATTAGAAAATAAGGTAAATTTGAAAAATTAGGTGTTAGGGCAAATTTGTGTAGTAGAATTTTCCCCAATAATTTTTAGGGTAGAGTAATAATTATGGTGGTCAATGTGTAGGTAGTGAAATGAGTCATTAATTCTTAAGGAATTAATTATAAATAGGTGAAATACAAAAAAATGAACAAAGTCACCTAGGCTAACTCATTTTAGAATGCAAATGTATAATAGGGTGGTCAACTGCATAGCAGATGGTCAATGTAGTTTTCTCAAGAATGACCAACTATGTAGGGGAGGGTTGATCTAGTTATTAATATTTAAGTGGTTTATTGCATACATACTAGTTGATATTATAATTTAGGAAGGTTTTCTATGTATTTTGAAAAGGTGGTCGACTTCATAAGAGGTGGCAGACATAGTAGAATGACCTGGCTGACTACATAATAGTTGGTCAACTTAATTATGTGATTTAGGTGACTATGTTCAAAGTGGTTGATGTATTCTAAATGTTGAAATAGTGGATAACATATTTTATTACCTATATGACCTATTATAATATTTATATTTTTGGCTGACATAATTTTAATGAATTTTCATTATGTATTTTCCTTAGTATCTTATATCTATGACTAATGTGTATTTTGTTGTTTGGAATTTTTCAGAGGTAATGGAGGCTCTAGAATTTTGTAGATGTAACATTATTACCTAATTTATTGGATAGAGTATTGGTATATGGTAATTCCTATTTAGCATCATTAGGCTTTGGTGGGATTATGTAGATGTGTAGGATCCCCCTTAGTGTTAATTTAGTCACTATATTCTTAGGAGTATGGGATAAACGAACCAACACTTTCTGATGGGAGGTGGATGGGAATACTATAGAAGTTGGTATCACATTAGAGGATGTCCATTCTCTATTTGTACATCTTATTGTTGGGACTCCTGTGAACTATGATACTCTTAGGATGGAATTAGTGAGATGAGCCTTAGCCCTATGGGTGACTAGATATGAGAGATATTTTGAGGGTTTTGAGTATGGTTATTTAATGCTTATGTATCAACCATTCTATATATTCTAAAGGTGGTGATTCATCTTGTAACATCATATGTGATTTGTAATAAGTCAAATGGGTTGGTGCCATTATATATGGTCACCTTTTGTTAGTCTATTTTGGAGAAGGGTGCTTTATATAACCTAGGTTTAGTGATTTGGGTATAGCTACTTCATGACATGTATGAAATTTTGTCTCATGGGTATCAAAGTATGGGACCCATGATTTTTATTTATAGTTGGATATAAGAGATATTTTATATGTATCAACTATGTAGATTATCCCATGATGTCGATGATAGTCTACCTTGGGTTCTCAAATGGTGACAGGATCATGTGATATGTGTTATACCACATCCTCTTAAACTATAGACTATTACTCATGGTGATATTATATGGAATCCTTGTGCAATGATTATGGTTAGTTGGCTAACTTAGCTTATTTTTCTATTAGATTAGCTTGTGTTATATATTATTAGACATTATACATGGTGGGTGGAGCCACATCTTATTTCTCACCTATCCAAAAAGTTAAGATTACCACACCCAATGATTTAGATATTAATGACTAATTTTTTGGCACATCATACTAGGGAGTTGATTGGTAGTTGCGGTATAAGAGTACTTATTTATGTACCTATTATTTGACCATGTCAATTGAGATCTTAGACTAATAAGTGATAAAATTAAAGAGAAATGAGATTTGCTTTTAAGGAGGTAGTAGTTGTATATGTGGAGATGATTAAAGCTGATGTTGATGATGCAGATGTGACAATTATTGATCCATAATAGATTTTATAGTTGCCACCATAATTACCATGATGATGGAGGCATCAATAGGTGGTGGTGAAAGCATAGGAGGAGGAAGATGAGTAGGGATATCCCACGACATAGGCAACATAGAGTTATTTGATAGAGCAATGGATTATAAGGGGACCACAATGTGCTCAAGTTCTTTCTCCTAGTTTTGTATCACCTAAGAGATGTGCTCTAGTGGAGGTACTTGGAAGTTTTAATAATGGGGAGACTATTGTAGGAGATACTATATTTTGTAAGTGTTTGGTATTATTTTTAGTACTAGATATATGACTATATATCTATTTTTTTATATGTGTATTTGTTGATATGGTATATATATGAAAACATCTAGTGTATTTTTGGTTTTTATATATAAACTACTATGAAGGAGTTTAGATGGGATGTGATAGTATGAATCACACATCATGATATTTTTGATGTTTTATTATTTCATCATGATAATATGGTTATGATTGATCTTATTATATTGAGAGACTGTAGATTATTGTCATAGTTAAGAAAAGAAGACAATGTTTGGTATTCCTAAAAGGCTTATTCAATATGTTGAGACAAATATTGGTAAGTATAGATATTTTTTGAAATATAGTTTATTTAATCCAAATAAGTATTGAAGTTCAAAACTTAGACTATCAGGGGGTATCTATTTGGTTGACATGACTAGGTTACTCTATGTACAGTCTTGAATAAGGAAGAGAGTTCCAATATGAGAAATGGCTTGGTTAAGCACTAAATTAAATATCATGGTGATAAGAAAGAGATTAAGACTTGGGTAGTAATTCATTAATAAGTTTTTTAACCTTTTATGTATACTTTTTTGAAGAAACCCTATTTATACAATGTATAAGTTGTTTGTTCAAAGCAAGGTTAACACAGACTACACATTTTGAAGGGATGAGTGTTTGGTAATATTTGTTAGAAACATGAGAGGTTATAATATGGTAATATACCCTTGATATAAATATAACACATTTCTCATTTGTCTAAGGTTTCAATTTTAAGTTTCTCAAAACTCTTACTCACAGTCAAAAAACTTTAGTGAGATAGATCAATGCCATGTAATGATAATGTGAGTGTGGAAGAATGATGTATGTAGTTGAAATCATATTTTTAGGACAAAGAATGGAATTATAAGGTAATATCCTTTAAATATAATGTTATAAATCTTGAAGGATATACCTCTTATCAAATAGAACACTATCATATATAAACCTAACCCATTTATATAGTCCTTAGACCCAACTAAGTATATTGATCTAATATAGGTGAAATATTCTCATGGAACATATGTTTTAAATATTAATAAGGTTGAGGAACTTATTTAAAGATCCAAGATGAAGTAGATATGGTTTGGATGAAGATATAGATCAAGGGAACATCATATAATCCATGGAACATACTCAGGTTGACTAAGTTTCTTTGTTTTAAACATGAAATAATGAGAGAAAGGGGATATATCCTATTTTATAAGTTTAATTACATTAATATATACCTACAAAATGTTTTTTGGATCTTTGAAACATCATACAACAAAATATATGCATTTTAGAAGGCCATTGGCCCTGTGCTAGTTTAAAAAACCCTAGAATTAGGGTTTTGTATATAAAAGTAGTTTCCACCATTAAAAATCATGAAATTTTGTAATATGACCAAATTAAACATCATCTGAAATATTAAGTTGGTTACATATTTTTACGAATCGTAAAAGTATGGATTTGAATAGAGGTGATGCAACTAGGCCTAATTAGGCCTAAAATGTGTGGTTTCTCAAAGGAAGTTTTAGTTAAGAGAATATTAAATGCATGCAACTTTAAAATTACCTCAAAGGTGACATGGGGAATCTATAAAAACTATTATGTCTTATTAAGAGTACCTATATTTAATGAACAAAGGGAAACTTCTTAAACAGGGCTACAAGCCAAAAAGTTGTAGAATGCTTGAGAAGTGGAGAAAGGATGTTTTAGTGAGTTTTAACCCATGATATGGGTATGTATAAGTAATATATGATTCATTAATCCCATTTTTTCATTTAGGTTGGCACTTTGACACTCAAAACAAGTTTTGGTCTTGTGAACCAAGGTGATGGCCTAGTGAACAACTAGTGAAGGTTTAAGGTAAGATTTGTTAAGAGAGTGAATGTTTTGAAATGTGGCATGAAGTTGTCTCATATAATATTTATACCCATATTAAAAAATCCTAAATAATCCCAAGGATCAACAACTAAGGAACAAGATCATCAAGTACAATCCAAAGAGGGGGAGAACTAGTATGATGCAGAGACAATAAATAACATGTTAGAGTTAGTGATTATGTTCAGTTAGGGATTGGAATTGAAATTATGATTGTTTTATAAAATTATCCCCATGACTCTAAATCATTTGGTATCAGATCAAGGTAAGGTATGCTTGGGTAAAAATTGTGTTTTTGATTTCTTTATAATTTGTTGATTTGAGTTAAGTGCATCATGCCATGATATATTCATGGGAGATAATAATTACAAGGTATTGAGGGATAAGAGAATTTTTTATGTTTGATAAATTAATATTATCATATAATAAAATAATTTTTAGGATAGAGAAAAAACAACTGTGAAATTCCTTTGAAAAGGAGAAGAAGCTAGTCAAGAAAATACTAGAAAAGAGAGCATTGAAGCTCCAAGAGAGAAGAGGGAAAAAATAAGACTCTAAAAAAGATTCAAGGAGGTTAATAAGAGATAAAAATAGAGGAATTAATTAATAATAAAGTCCCAATATATGTCTAAGATGCAAGGTTGATAGACTTACTAAGAGGAAGGTCTAAATAGGCCTAGAAAAGAAAGAAGAATGGAGGAGATGGATATAGAAAGATAAATAGAGGAAATAAGAAGATAACTAAGGAAAGGTACAGAGAGGATATATATCATGATTAATCTCATAAGAGAAAAAAAAATCTAATGGAGTGTATGGAATGTGATAAGAAAGGTAATGTGGCCATTAGTCACTTGTGAGAAGAAAAAAATACAAGAAAGGTGTCTTGGAAGATGAGAAGAAGAAAAAGAGAGAATCCCAAAGAGGCATGAGAAGAGAGATGTTGAAAAGATAGAAAAAAGAGGAAGATATTGAGAAGAGGGTTCTCATTGAAAATAACAAGAATGAGAAAGAAGTGTCAAAGAGAGCACAAAATAATGAAGAATGGGTTAATAACAACACCTCTCAAGTAGCAATAGAATGACAAAGAGAAAGAAATTATTTAAGAAGACAAAGTGAAGGATATTGAAAGTATACTACATGTTGAAGATGAAGATAAAGTGGGATTATATGATTCATTTCCATGCATAATATATGAAACAAAGGAAATGGTACACCAAGAAGCCAAGAAGGTCATCCAAGAAACTTCAAAGGTCATGTAAGAAGACATGAATGAGAAAATAAGCATGTAGCATTTGTAATTAGATTTAAATGTGTGTTTTAATGTTAAATTTTATTTATTATATGAATAAGGAAAATTTAATACGAAAATTAACTAAAATAATGATTTATTGAAGCCCTCAAGAGGAAAATAATGGCATAAATATGTATGGCCTTAGTGGATGAAATAAATAGGGGATGATAAGAAGGAGGTGAACTACAAAAATTGGGTAAAAAAGGTAAAATTATATGTTTAAATCAAATGTAAATATGGAAATAAATATAACATATCAAGATATACCAAGTTGTTAAGGTAGAGAACAAAGTCATGAAGCATGAAAAAGATGAAATGAGGAACAAGTGGTAGACCAAGAAGATACAAGGTAGAAAATGGGTGATAAATAACATGAAAGGAACACAAGAGGATCAAGTTACAATTATAATATAAGAAATAATGAAGGTAAATAGAGATGACAATCCCACAAAGTAATCAAAAGAGATGGTGCAAAGAAGTAAGTAATGGTACAACCATGCATACAAGAATATGAATGCATAAGTATTAGTGGGAAATTATGCACACAAGGTGCCATCACATCAAAGGATATGTTAGTAGTCTACTAGGTCATCATTAATGGGATGATTATTCATCAATCATATTCTCTTTTGATTGGATTACATGGATTTAGGTTTCTCTAACTTGGGAAGCCTATAATGGGGTTATAGTTGTTGAATATTCTAAACATAGTCTATTATAAGCATGTGCCTAAGATAGAGATAGTTAATTATGTATATATGTAAGCTATGAAGAGTTGAGATAGGATATACATTGAAGAACTAGATATTAGATCCACAAAATAGAGGCCTCTTTTAAAACATAGTGCAATAGGTTGATCCCTATTTAGTGATGATAAGTTTCTATAGTGTTGTAATTGAATGTGTACTGTAACATCACCGTAGACATCATATATTGTATATGATAATGTTTTCAATATATATAAGGTTTATTGACAAATTGACTATTATGGATTGTGTAATGAATGTTGAATCTAAATTTCTATCCTGATGAACTTTAGATGAGAATCACACTAGCCTAAATATTTGGGTCTTTTATATTTCTATGCTATGTCTTTAAGAATCTATGTTTCTATAGGTTAAAGACCCATTACCTCTCCCATAGTTATCCTCATAATTAGCAAATTTTGGGAAACTAAGAACCTCTACTAAAATTGATGTGGTTAGCATGGAACTATTGTGGATTAATAAAGAAAGGATATGCTTTGGTGATTACCAAGTCAAAGGGATTTGGAATAATGGTGGGATCAAAAAATATCTAAGTTCACATAGAAAGAGGTGAGAAGGGTAGGGTGTACTAAAAAGGAACTCATAGAGAATCATCTATGTGGTGATGTACACAAAATATTTTGGTGTGAATTTATAAGATTGCTCACTACAAGGTTAGTGAGATTAGAGAATTTTTGTTTTTAAGATAGATCTACATCTAAAATTTAGTAGACTGATGATCTAAATGGAAAGTTACAAATCTTTGAGGTTTTTTGGACCCATGCGATCGATCACTAAACACAAACCACTATAGATGGATATATAACATAACTTATAGTTCATGGTTATATTTCTTTCAATGTTTCACATGATCTATTTGTGTGGGGGACTAGAGGCATTATTTTCATCAAATACCAATTATTATCAAGATGTTAGTCATTGGAAAACCCATAGTATCCTACCCATTCATGATGGAGTGGTCTTTTAGTTTTTTATGGGGATGTGTGCAGTCAAGATGTGAGATGGTGTGAAGATGATCTAGAAAGTTGGCCAGTAAAAATTGGATGAGGAAACTAGATGAAAAGGACTAGAAGAAGATTATAGATCTAAAGTGAGAATTGTGACAATAAAAGAGGTGGGATATGTTAGGGTTTTCATTAGCGACTATGAGTAGAGGTAGAGGTAGAAGCAAGAGTAGAGGCCAAATAGCTATAGGAGACCTAAAAGAGGAATAATGAGTTGATGAAAGGGTAAAAGAGGAAATATTTGATGAGGGAGAAGAAAGTCCTAGGATTAGTGAGACTGAAGAGAAAATAAAGAAGCAAGTAGAAGATGGTGATAAAGGAAAAACCATAGAGGAAGGTAGTTTGATAGCTAGTAATAGATCATAATTACTCAAAGAGACATCTTTCACTTTCATAAGATAGATACCTAATTTTATAGGCATAGTCAACTATAGGCATGTTACTAGCTTAACTTTATACACAAGGGAATTATATAAAGAGACATTTTATCTTCTCAATCCACATCCCTCAAGCCCATATTTTATAGAAGTAATCCTATTTATATTTATCCATAGAGATTTGTTAGTCAAAAAAAGTAGGAGATCAAGGAATCAAGAATAAGTATCAAAGAGTTAGTAGATTCTAATTTTCAAAGGAAAACAAAAGGATTTCCTAAATCATAGAAGAATTATTTAAGAGAAGTATCAACTAATTTGACTAACCCTTTATTAATTAAACAGGTTGTTGATTAGGTGTCAAAGATCAAAATTTTTGCTAAGGAATAGATAAAACAAATAGACATCATTATGGAGATTAAAGATGATTCAAAGGTATTTTCATCACTTAAGTGATCTATATCACCTCTATGATCATAGGAATATTTTTTATTTTTGAAAAATTTACCATTGCCAACAACTACACTAGTACTTGGAGATAATCCAAATGGGTCTATAAGATCATCACTATAAACACCACCAGTGATCACTCCTCCCTAAGTGGCTGCACTACTTCTAATTCCAATAATTTCTTAGATATTAATTCCACAAGTTAAAATATTGTTACCACCATTTAGAGGAGCATAGGTAATGCTTCCTTTACAACTAAACCTAGGTAATATGGCTTTATAGTTAGGTGCCTTCATTACACTGACACCCTATGATGGAAATGTGGATCTAGAGTAATAATTGATTACATGTCACATGAAATGGTATGTGAAATTCATTGTAGATGGAAATATTAAAAAGTATGAGCTCATTGGTGTTTTGTCCATAAGGTCATTAGAGTTCATGTTTCATAGGGAATCAAGAACAAGTTTTGATGATGTGAGGAAATAGTTGATTACAAAGGTCAAGGTTAAGAAAAGCATAGGACAAACCATATAGGACCTATAGTAAATGCACCAAGGTCCAAGGGAAACTTTTCATGATTATGACCATAGATTTTTTGATGTATTCAACAACATCAAATTTTCCTTGGAAGATAAGGATAAGGCCACTTGGTTCATCAAAGGACTATGACCTAAGATCTAGTTTGTGATATCAAAAACCAAATTTACTAATAAATAATAATATACAAAAACCATCATAACAGTGGAGAAAAGAAAGGATTATTGTACCCTGAGAAGGAACAAAACATAGTTATAAATCACACTCCAAGCTCTTTTATAGAGGTTAGAGTCCACGTAGAATATTATTGAGTGACCTAAAATTGGTCTCTAGTGTATTGAGTGTGGTAAAGAAGGCCACCATATGAATGAATGCATAATATTATGTAAAAAAAATTATAACATCTACCACATAGTGGGACACTCAATAACTCACTATCACTTGTTACAATAGTATGTTAGAAATCCACAAAGTATGTACTATAAATTTTACAAATCTACTAATCATGAATATAAGGATTGTAGGGATCTATAAGAGTTGAAGGAAGACATTAATAAGAATGTATTCATAGTAGATAATAAATAAGCACCAAAAACATCACAATCAATTTCAAGAGTGGAAACCACTCCTACCAGTCGAGCACAAACTAGGTTGGCATGGGCTCAAAATGCATAACCATTTCAACTACAAAGATTAGCTGGTGGAGTTCAAGCGATGAAACCATTGAAATATGCTTACCAATATACCTATAAGCTTGTAATTCCCCAAGAATAATAGGATGGCTAGGTATCACATATAAATAAAACCCTAATATGGTAGTTATGACACTCAATAGTAATAGTAAGGTAGAATATTCCATAGACTACATCAAACTTTGGGCCACAATAGGCAGATGGTTGGGGATACCAAGGGTATAGAGGTGGATACCATGAAGGTACATAGTGAGGACATGGAAATGGTCCTAGAGGTCCTATTAGATGTTATTTATGTGGCCAACTCAATAATATGTAATGGAAATACCCTACAAATCCATAACTTTAAGCCTATTGTGCTTACTTCTAAGTATCTAAACAACATGATACTCACAACTATTCTATTTTAGAAGCAAAATGCAGAGATAAAGTAGTGTAGAATGTAAATAGAGTTGGTTTTGATCCCAACCATAATGAATTTATATAATTAGTTACAAGAACGTAGTATGCATAGAAAGGACTACCTCTTTTAGAGATGTCAATAGATTTTGGCATATACAATGCTAAAATAGACACCTATTAAAAATTGGTAAAGGATAAGGGACTCATGTAAGAAGCTATGAAAATTATACATATCATTCAATAGCAAGGTTTAGTTTTAGTATATAAAGTTTCACTTGACATGTAGATATATGGGTAGATTATATGAATCATGAAAAAAGAGGGGGTTGTAACAACATTGATAGACTTGATGAAATTAATTAATACTTTTTGAAATGAAGATATATCAAGGAATATCACCAATATCTTGCACAATCTAATTAAATGTGTGTAAAAGAGAAAGGAAATGACTGAGAAGATGGTTTTGTTTATCAAGACTAAGAAACCATGGGATGTCAATGCTAGGGTAGATATAGAGTTAGCAGGGTATGAAATATTGAATGTTGTGTTTGATTTTAAGAGCATAGTGAATATGATGCCATGATCTACCTAGGAGGTGATTGGTAGACCTTCTTTGAGTTACAGTACCATAACACTTAGTTTGGTGGATTAGTAGGGTAGATTCCATAGGACATATGGAAGATGTGGAGATTAAAATTGCAAAGTTAACTCTACATGGTAAATTCAAAGTAATATATATGAAGATAGATGAAACTCACCACCCAAATTTGTTAGGAATAAAGTGGGTTTATGATGGTAAATGACCATTAACATGGTAATGAATCAAATAAAATCACATTAAGATGATCATGTAATCATAATACATCTTAACATAGACTCCAAATCATACATAATTCCTAGGGAACTTGATTCTCTTTATGTAGTGAGAGAGAATAACTAGATGTGAATTACAATGCAGAGTGTACTTGATATACAATAAAACATGCTAATGAACCAATATAACTCTCCTTTATTAGATCTTGAAACCACTAAATTATGGGCTAAGTGTTCTTTAAAATTTTTGAGTATTTCCGCAAGTGAAGAATATGATGTGTGATCTCTATCTATATACTGACTTACACATTCTGATATAGAGTTATTATACCAAGCTAGTTATATGGATCATTACTACATTGAGCCTAATGCCAAAGGTATGCTTCCACATAACTAATCTTCTTCTATTAATGGTGATTCCAATACTTACGTGCTAAATTAGGCTAGAAATGATCATGATCTTAAACCCTTGTGCATGGTTTATGTGACTGATCGGTAAATCCCTTAGTACTTCACCATTAAATACATTAGTGAATTTATAGTGTGTTTCAAAATGCATATACACGAGGATAGCCAAAGGGTAAGTGCCATCAATTATTCATTAAAAGGAGTTATATCTAATTGGTGGGTAGTACATAATAATAGTATTAAGACCTAGGTAAAAGTGTGCAAATTTCTCATCACAGAGTTTCAATTACCTAAAAGAGTGCAAGAAGTATGACCCATATTTCAAGAAGGGTAATGTCCCTAAAACCATATTCAATAGTGCATTGAAGTATGGATGTCTGAAGAAATCAATTCTAAGTATTAGTTGCATTGATTTATTTACACATTAGGGGTTTTTATTACTACTTGGTACATTCACCAAGAATGCCATAGAGAGACACCACAATAGATTCATTTTTAGAATGACCTTATTTAAACTTCCATATTTCAAAGTGAGTGTCCACTCATTCACAATGTACTACAAAAGATGAAAATATTCTTATGCCATAGATGAGTGGAAGATTTAAGCAATGACTATGATTCAAAGCTAGAAGAAATGAAGGCTCATGAACTTAATGATCTTTTCACCATGGAAGTCAAACACAGTCAATAAGATGTTTGGGACCTTACTGATGTTGTGACTATGGAGACTTAGTGCAGAGGTAAAGAAAAGATTGAAATTCAACCTTGCCATCATATTCAAGAGGAGTTTATTGATGACTCTGATTCAATTAGTGAAGATTCTTTAGAACTCATTGAATTTTTCAAACCTAAAATATACTATGAAATATTACCTTAATCAATGGATGAAGAAGCTGAAGAAGATTGACTATGACAAATATAATTTCCATAGTAAGAGGGTGAGTGGGCCATTCAATAGTCTATTCTAGAAGATGAGCATAAAGTGTATCAAGAACCTCTAAAGGAATAAATTATGAACATTGGGTCAGAAGACACACCAAAATTGGCACATGTTGGTGAATATTGGGAATAGAAGGACATTTCATAAGTATTGAAACTTCTCCAAGGTTACACATATGTGTTTCTTAATAATTTTATATAATTCAAAGGGGTGGACCGTTCTTTAGGGTAAGCACATATATAACTTTAGGAATGCACATGCCCCATCAAGAAGAGGCCTTACGTCTCAATACTAATATGAAGATGAAATTAAAAGCTAAATTTAGTCATATGCAAGATGCAAGAATCATATTTATTATGGAAAAATTGGACTAGGTGAGTTTTATGGTCATACAACTACATAGAATAGGTGAGATTCATATTTGTGGAGACTACCACATTCTAAATGATAGCTGTGTTAATGACCCCTTTCCAATACCATTTACTGACAAAGTGTTGGAAGCTGTAGTTGGACATGAGGTTTATTCCCTTATTGATAGATATAGTGGGTATCATTAGATACCCATCATAGTTAAGGATAGAAAAAAGATGGCATTTTCTATAGAA
Source organism: Torreya grandis (assembly GCA_037957365.1). Lineage (NCBI taxonomy): Eukaryota > Viridiplantae > Streptophyta > Pinopsida > Cupressales > Taxaceae > Torreya > Torreya grandis. The sequence goes on from JARHVA010002359.1 coordinate 505,756, forward strand.
TGGGGATCATTCACTTATAAGGTAATGCCATTTGGTCTAAAGAATGCACTTATGGTATTTTCTAGGGTTGTAGTCACTGCATTTAAGGACTTCATCCATGATTTTATAGAGGTATATTTAGATGATTGGGTTTTGTTCTCATTATATTACAAACACTTATAAAAATTAAGACTAATTTTGGAAAGATGTAGAGCACTCAAAGTTATGATTAACTTAAGAAAATGTTTCTTTTTCACATCGTTTGGTAATCTACTAGGCCATGTAGTTTGTATCAAGGGAATTTTGGTGGATCAAGTGAAGATTAAAGTGATAGTGAGTATTCCACCACCAAATTCCTCCATATAATTCCAATCCTTTCTAGGGAACATAGGGTATTACCAAAAATTCATAAAAGGATATACAACTATCTCAACCCCACTAGATAAATTACTATGCAAAGGTTTTCCCTTTGTATGAACATAAGAGTGCCAAATAGCTTTTATGGATCTAAAATATAGGTTGGTTACTACACTGATTCTTATTTTTCTTGATTAGGGTAAACTTTTACATGTGCATGTTGATGTGTTAGGTATCATAGTGGGTAAAATACTTGCATAGCCTGATGAAGGAGGATTAGACCATCCCATCCATTTTACAAGTCATAAAATATATATGACCAAAACAAATTATACCAAAATTTAGAGGGAAGCTCTAGCGATTGTATTTTCTCTACAAAAATTTAGACATTATTTACTGGCTATACCATTTTAATTGTTTGCAGATCATAAAGCTTTGTAATATATGATAAAAAAAGCCAATGTTGGGTAGATGGATATGTTTTTGGTTAATACTTTACTAGGAATTCCACTTTCATATTAATGTTAAGATAAGGTGGGACAATGTTGGTACTAACCATATCAATAGATTGCATAATTTTGAGGACCCAGAGAATATCCCCAATCAATTTCGTGATGCTCATCTATTCAAAGTTTTTGTGATTCCCAAACAACTGGTAGAAATCTCACACTTCTTGGAATAGGGGACATTACTCACACACTATACCAAAAGAGAAAATAAGTAGCTCTTGAACAAGGCACTTCCCTTTAGTATTGCAAATTTATTTCTCTATCATATGGGGAAGGATGAGATTTTATGATGAGTAGCACTAAAGAGATGCATCAGGGCATTAAGGGTGGATATTTGTGGGGGAAATTACCAAAAGGAAAATAATACAAAGTGGTATTTTGTGGCGACACCTTTTTATCATAGAGGGTTGCACAATAGTGTGATTTTTTCCAATGTATGGGTAAACCCACTCAAAGGGATGAAATGCCTCTTCATCTCATGTTAGCATAGAAACTATTTGAGTAGTGGGGAATTGATTTTATTGGACCTATTAATCTAGCAAGTAGATTTAGTAATTTTAGATACATAATCACTATGATAGATTATTTTACCAAATGGGTTGAGGCTATTGCTACACCAAGTTATAGAGCGAAGGACACTGCTAAGTTTTTATATGAGAACATCATTACTTGGTTTGAGTTCCCACTAAAATTGGTAAATTATTGGGGTACACATTTTTTGAACAAAACCATCATGATACTAATATTTTTTTTATGATTCCCCATCATAAAATCATGGTGTATCATTTGTAAGTGAATGGCCAAGCAGAGGCTACAAACAAAGCGATTGGTAAGTTGCTAACAAAGGCTTGTGATGTTAAGAAAGATGATTGGGAAGATAAAATTATTGTGGTAATATAGTCTTATCTTACTCATTTTAAGCATGTGTTAGGCTTTACTCCATTCTAGTTGGTCTATAGGATGGAATCTATTATGCCAATGGAATATGTCATGCCTAGTTTGTGAGTTGATAATGCAATGTGTCTCAATGATACAAAATCACTTATGAAACAATTTTTGGACCTCAATCACATGGATGAAGATAGGAATAGAGATTTATGGGCAAAATAAGTTAAAAAAATAAGCCAAAATTCATAGCACAATAAGAATCTCTACACAAAATAATTTCATTGTGAGCAATTGGTTTTTCTATATGAAAATAAGTTTTGTGCATTCCCTGATAAACTCACCATTCAATGGAAAGGTCCATATGTTGTTCATGAGATTTTGTAGAGTGGGAATATAGTATTTTGGGACTTAGAAATTAATATTTTTCTATCATATTTTAATGGATGTAGACTCAAAGTATACTACTGTTAGGCTCAAATTTTTAAAAAGAAAGTACAATTTTGCACAACCCTTTTAGTTTAAGAAAGTTACATTCATGAAAATTATTTAAAGTTTGGTTTGAATATTTTATGTGTTGTGTGTTATATTTTATTTTTTTTAGTATAATTTAGGATCAACCACAATCTATAAAGATACAAGATAGGCATGGTACAACTAGACTAGCTCTTGTCATCTATCTAGTTAGTACAGGGAGAGAAGATTCCCAGTGATGTTCTTGAAAAAAGATAAGTGTGGGTCACCTATTAAGTTTACAAACCATACCTAAATATATATTGGGTCATGATTATGAATAATGGTTACTAAAAATGAGTTATGGCTAAATAATCCAAGGAAATGGTTATAACATCATTGTCAAAATTTTATGTCACAATCAAGATCAACTATCTAATAGGTACAAACAATAAAAAGATGAAAACATGTCCCATTAGGAATTATCTAGTAGATAGACTAGTGAAAAATTTAATGTATTGAATTCCACATCCACTGAGATAAATTTTTCATCATGCACAAAATAATGGGGGTGCAAAATCAGTTCAAATTTGAAACTAGCTCACATAATTGAGGGATTTTAGGATCCTAAATATTAAATGTGAAAGATTGAAGGGTGAAGTAAACTAAAGTGTATAAATAATTGACTTCATTGTATTGTAGACCACTTTACTTTGATAAAATTAAATTATGTAATTATTATTTCATGTTTCTTTTCCTAGCTTTGTGAGCTTCAATTTTTTTCTCAATAAGTAGTCATGGCCGCTCCTCCTAGTGTTGTAGAGTTTGAGCACAATTTCAAAAATAGAATCACCACTTTGAAGGAGGATTTGGGGATAGTGTTCTCACTTTAGTAGACAAAGTTTTTTTATCCTCATGGTAGTGTCATGGCACAACATACACAAAATAGACTATTTGCACAAAATGTCTTAGTACCTCATTTGGTTGGCTCAGACATTGATTTCCTAATGTAGTTACCCACTTTTAGGGATTGGCATAGTATAATGTAGTTGATGTTGGCATGATATAACCAGCATTGTATTTATTTATCACATGATGTAACAATGTATCTATTCACTGAAGTAGTAGCTCACATAGTTAGAATGCTTACCTAAGGCAAATCCCTCATCGATTAAAAGACTAAAGCACCACCAATCTCCATAAAAATCAAAGATACTATGATTAGAGGGAACCATGGTATTTTTATAGTGTCTTTCCTTAATGAACCAATGTGTTTGTTAGTAGAATGTATTTTTCAATGGTTCTAGTAGACTACCAAGGCCATGATCAAGGATACTAAGGGTGTGGTGGATATCACACATTGAATTATCTATGGTGGGGAATAATTCAATTAGCCTAAATTTCTTTTGATATAATTATAGTAGATTATTCCCAAGGTCTTGGGCATAGTGAAACACACCTTCTAATACCAATTTTTGGTATTTATTTTCATGTTCACTCAATGAAAATCATCAATGACGTAAGTCCACCCAGACACTAACTATTGGCTTGATGATCAATTTGCCAATTTGGTTATTTATTCCATAAATAGATATCAAGATCAAGTTTCTTTATGAAACAATTGGTAAAAAGAGTTCATTTATATAGTAGCTATGCATCCAAGGATCCCCCCTAATGTCATGAAATTTTTGGGTCAACATGTTATGGTATAAAAACATCTAGAGGGTATGTATATTCAAATCCATCAGCTTACACCAATGAAAACCACTCCATTGGGGTTATTCTTAGACATGTATACTATGTAACAAGAGGTGGAATTATAAAAAGCCCAAGTCACATAATGGGTTACTCCTCTTCAGTTGTTCCTCCTAAAGTAATAGCTCCAAGATCATCTATTGCACTAGTAGATATCCCACAATGTAAAAAGGGTAAATGGCTAGTTGAATGTAGCCCACCATCTCCACCATGACAAAAAATTAGGAGATGAGTTTATTAGTATAATGATCCTCATGTCCCAAAGATCACATTTTAGTGTGATTGGCTTGAGTTATAGACTAATGCAACAAAGGTATACCACCTAATGTTGGAATACATGGTGGGTTATTTGTATGAGGATGAGAATGAAAAGGAATTTTCATTTTGGAAGGTTGTGCGTACTGTGAAGATCCATAATAAATTAACAATAAAGTTAGGGATTTCCTTTTTGATTTATCCACCATATATTGTGATGGACCCTTTGGGTGAAGCAACAAAGATTTAGGAGGCTCAGATGGATCTTGCACATGGTATTTTCTTTAGAGGTGAACCTTTACCACAACATCTAGATGTACTAATTAAAAGTCCACTAGAGTTTACCATTCAGCACAAGCAGTCCATGTATAGGTTTTGTATGGTGAAGGAGGATCCAAATGACTTAGATGTCATTAAAATAGATGCCTCCAGATATATCATATCTACTTCCCAACCTTTGACTCTAACTAGTGCATGGATCAAGATAATGTTTCCATAGGTGGCTACATAAGATGTTTCCCTAAGTTGTTTGAGGAATGGTTCAATTTCTTGTTAATAGATTTAAATGGACATTCACTCCTCCTCATTATCACAATATGATGAACCACTTATAGATAGTGAGGAATTTTCACTTGAGTCTTTGACTGAGGAAGAAAATCAATATGCATGTGAAAAAGCTAATAAAGATACTACACGTCAACACCATCAAGAGGACAAGAAAAGGACCAAGGTTAAAGCTATGTATAATATAAAGTATATACATGCACAAGATCAATCTCTAGCCACTCACAATGTTCAAGAGGTAGACATCATGATGCAAGCTACCATCACTACCAACTATAAGTCTATAGTCAAGGAACAACATCAATAATTTTCCACTAATATAACATGATAGTGCAACATTGAGATAGAGAAGGAATCCTAATGCCTAAGGTTGGAAGATATTGTAGATGCATAAAAAGTTTCCAAAGCCACTAGTGCTACTATCATCACTCACTCAATGCTATAAGATTCTCAAACTTTAGCCCCATCTATAGAGTAACCACCATTGGCCACTATTGGGACTCAACCTTCCACTATAGGAGATGTTGCTTTACCTCAAATTTATTTGGATCCTTTGGTACAAAGTGAAACATAGTTGGTTACATGACCACCACCTACTTTGACAAGCTTATCTTTGATGTCCATGTTAGATGTGACTATACCATAAGCTTAGAGAATAATGTTTTTATTTCTAATTACTCCTCTTCAATGTATATCAACCACTATTTTAGCCACTTCTCTAGGTAATGCACTAGTTTTAATATATCTTTCCCTTTTTGTTACTCATCTTTCACTAAGTAAATAAATTGAAGGTGTAGCTACATTTTAAGAATCTTTATCATAGAAGGCTCATTATTTAGACTAGAAGGTTTCACAGTTAAAAATAGAGAATAATGGGTTATGGAAAGGCTTACAACACACATGTTATGCTATATAGACTGCTTTCCCAAACCTTGTTTATTAGGTCACTATTGATTCTATCTATTCTTATGCAGATTGACTTCCTTTGATTCTCAATCAACTTGTCTAGGATTGGCAGTGAAATAAAGTGCATATGCAATATTCTCATCAAGGCCTAGAAATTAAAGTCAAGACTCTAGAATTATGTTAGTTGATTATTGAGTATTAAATATAACTTGATGTTACTACACAAAAAGCTGGGCATATTACTCAAAACCTATTGGATTGGTGCCAATAACTCCAAGGCATTTGGATTGGTATTTAGACTAATTTTTATACTATGTAGATAACCTCCACCAAATTTTTGAACCCATAAGCTACTCTAAAATCCTTAATTAGCACTTAAGATATAGTTATAAATCAGCTTGTAGGGTGAAAGACTCAGATTAAGCATAATTCCTTTGTTGTAATTTAAGCATATTGATATGCAGACCACCTTACCTTGATTTCCAAGTATATTAATGTAAAGGTTACATCCACAAAGGCTAATAATGCTACCTATGATTATTATAATTTGTATAATTTACTATATGCTCAAGCTCCCCTACATGCATTGGTTTGGGAAGTCTAAGAAGATTTATTGGAATGGAAAACATAAAAAATGAGATTTGGCTCACCGGATGCCTCAATTTCTCCTATGGTCAATGATCCTATTTTTGTTCCCCTAGCCAACTCCTAGTGATTCTTCAATAGTGAAATAATATTAATTCTTCATTAACATTCTTCCACCATTTCTTTACCGCCTCTTGCCTAGTCTTAAGTGCATTGTACGTTTAGGTTTTTTTGTTGGCACATTATGTTTCCTTTATTATTCTATTTTGTAAAAATTTGGTTGGTTAAAAACCTAAAAGGGTGGCCAATTGATCTCATTAGCCTAATAAAAACCCAAAAGGGTGATAGGTTATCTTGTGAACTTTTTTTGAGGAGTCTACAATTTTGACTTTTGCTACTTTTTGGTTGTGTTACTTCTATGTTATCATGAGATGAGATAACTAGTTAAGTCTACAAAAGTGTTAGCAAGAAAGTATGCACACAAGATGTCATTGCAACATAAAGACATGTCAGTAGTCTACTAGGTTAGTATACATGGGATGATTAGTCATCAACTCTATTCTCCTTTGAATGGACTATGTCTATTTGGGTTTCTCTGACTTAGGAAGATTATAATGGGGTTATAGTTGTTGAAGATTACAAACACAGTCTATTGTAACAATGTGCCTAAGATAGAGATAGTGAATTATGTATATATGTAAGATGCAAAGAGTTAAGAGAGGTTAGACATTGAAGAACTAGATACTAGATCCACAAAATAAAGTCATCTTATAAAACATAGTGTAATAAGTTGATCCCTATTTAGTCATGATAATTTTCTATGGTGTTGTAATTTAATGTGTGTTATAACATCACCATAGACTTTACGTATTTTATAAGATAATGTTTTCAATATATCTGAGGTTTCTTGAGTAATTGACTATTCTAGATTGTGTAATGAATGTTGAATCTATATTTCTATCTTGATGAACTTCAAATGAGAATTACACTAGCTTGAATATTTGGATCTTTTATATTTTTGCTATATGTCTTTAGGAATTTGTGTTTCTACAAGTTAGGTGCCCATTACCTCTCTCACAGTTGTCCTCATATTAGAAAATTTTGGGAAACAAATAACCTCTTATAACAATAATAGAAGGTAAATTTTTAAAAGATGTGTTTTCAAATGTGGTTTATGATGATTCATTTGAATTTGACTCCAATAGTTAAGATATCTTGTATATGGAAACCATGACATTGATGAATGGGTGTGTAAAAAATCAAGTTGAGGAAGAAATGCCTGAAAGAGTACTTGAGAAGCATGACATTCAACATGTAAAATATTATATGAATTTTAGAAATGAGGTATTCCAAGGAGAAGAAAAAGAAAAAACTACCCAAGATAATGAATAACAATGTAGACCAAAGTATGATGAAGATTTTAAAGATATGGATGCATGAAAGTTGAAGAAAGAGTTAGAGATGATGGAAAAAATTTTTAGTCTAGTAAAAAGGATAAAAATAGTTTAGGTACATCAGGAAAAGAGGTAGGAAGAACCCTAAGAAATATCAAAAGAGGATCACCAAAGAGAATCACAAGAAGTTGTACACACAAGCACACAAGCAAGAAATCAAATGGGGCATGAAGAAGAAAATAAGGTGAGATATTTCATGGATAAAGATAAATCATAGTTTACCTTTGATAAATGTGGATGTGTCAAGCTAAAAACATTCCAAATAACATTTTACTATAGTGAGGAAGAAATAAATAAGAAATTTCACTTGCATAGTGAGCAAGGTGAGAGGAAAAGGATTAAAAATGTCAAGAAGTTTGAAAAAGTGACAAAAAAAGAGAGTGTAGATAAGCAAAGGATAGAGGATGAAATTCATAAGAGGTCATTATATCCTAATTAAGAATATGAAAGCATAAACAAGGAATAAAAGCCATTAGCCAAGTAAGAAACAAGAGAAAACAAAGAGGAGACAAGCTATCAAAAGAGCATGAGGAAGACAAATGCACACAAGTTAATTGTATTTGAGTGTGAAAAGATTAAAATTGACTTATAATAATATTAAATTACATCAGGTAATGAGATACCATAGATGGAACACTTCATGGAGGAAGAATATGTATGGATAAGAAGGCTAGATAAAACCAAGAGGAAGAAAATCAAGAATTTGGCAAGGAAAAAGGAACCAAACAAGAAGAGAAATATTCCATCAAGTATTAAGGACCCTCACAATATAAATTGGAAGTAAATAAAGAAATAAGATGGATCAATTTTTTCTCCCTCCTAGGGAGTATGATGCAGGAGCATCATGCCAAGAAGCACTATTTTAGAGTTATTGTTAAAAGGCATAAAATATGGTCAAAGTGGATGTTAAATTATTTTAGGGACCTTATTAGGTCAATTTTTCTCTATAGTATCCATCTAGAGTCATTAGGGAAAGTTCTATAGGCTATAGGAATTTTTCCTCTAGAAACAAGTATTTGAAAATTCAGAATGTTGTCAAGAGTCTAAGAGGGATATATTTTATGTTTACGGTGTTTGGATGATAAAATTTGGTCTAAGAGTACATTAAAGTCATATGGAAGGGATAATAATGTAATTCATGAGTAATTCTTATATTAAGCCATCTAACCAATGTTAATCCCCCTTGTACATTGATAGTTGGTTATGGACAAGAAGTTGGTGTAACCAACCCAGAACCTATGTTAGATTTGGGGAGAAAAGTCATTGTTGAGAGGTAGATGGAATATGAAATAGAGGATGAGATGTTGAAAAAATATTCAAGAAGAAGATGTAGAGAGGAATATATAATAAATGGTTTTTACCCTCCTCAAGAAGGATAACACAATCCCATAAAGGACAAAGTTGTAAGGTTTTAATAATGGACATGAATAAAGAAATGAAGAGTTATATTTGTTTGTGTCTTTTAATTATGTTTTCCTCATGAGAACCTTATAGGGTCTTGTAAGGATTTAATGCCATCAATGTGTAAGACTTGTGTCACTTGTAGGTTAGTGAGGGACTATAGATTGTTGTCATAGTTAAGACAAGAAGACAATGTTTGGTATTACTAAAAGGATCCTTAAATATGTTGAGAAAAATATTGGTAAGTATATATATTATTGTAAATATAGTTGATTAAATCCAAATAATTATTAAATTTCATAACATAGACTATCAAGGGGTGGTTATTTAGTTGACACAACTAGGTTGCTCTATATATAGTCCTGAACAAGGAGGAAAGTTATAATATGATAAATGGATAGGTTAATACTAAAATAAATATCATGTAGATAGGAAAGAGATTAATACTTGGGTATTAATTCATTAATAATTTTTTTAACCTTCTATGTATACAATTTTGAAGAAACTCTGTGTACAATGTATAAGATGTTTGTTCAAAGCAAGGTCAATGGAGACTACACATTTTGAAGGGATGAGTGTTTGGTAATATTGGTTGGAAAAATTATAGGTTATAATTTGGTAATTTAACCTTGATAATAATATAACACATTGCTTATTTATTTGAGGTTCCAATTTCAATTTTCTCAAAACTTTTACTCACAGTTAAGGAACCTTAGTGAGATAGATCAATGCCAAGTAATGATAATGTTAGTGTGAAAAAATGATGTATGTAATTAAAATAATATTTTTAGGAAAAGGAAGATAATTATAAGATAATATACCTCAAAGAGAGTGGTGTAAATCTTGAAGGAGAAACCTCTTATCAAAGAGAACACTATCATACATAAACCTACCCTGTTTATACAATCCTTAGACCAAACCAAGTATATTGATCAAATAGAGGTGAAATATTCTCATACAACATATGTTTTAATTAGTAATAAGGTGGATAGACTGATTTAAAGAGCCTATATGAAGTAGAGAAGGTTTGGGTGAAGATACAAAGCAAGGGGACATCACACAATCCATGGAACATACTCAGATTGACTAAGTTTCTTTGTTTTAAGAATGAAATGATGAGAGAAAGGGCCTCTATCCTATTTTATATGTTGAAGTACATAAATATAGACCTAATAAATGTTTTTTGGATCTTTGAAACCTCATACAACAAAATATATACATTTTAAAGCCCCTTGGCCCTATGTTAGTTTAGAAAACCCTAGAATTAGGGTTTTACTTATAAAAATAGTTTCCATTGATCAAAATTCATGAAAATTTGTAGTATGACCGAATTCAACTTGATTTAAAATATTAAGTTGGTTTCAAATTTTTATGGACCACAAAATCACGTATTTGAATAAAGGTGTTGTAACTAGGCCTAATTAGACCTTAAAAAGTGTTGTTTCTCAAAGGAAGTGGTAGTTAAGAGAAGATTAAAGTCATGTTACTTTAAAAGTACCTCAAAGGAGACATGGTGAGTGTAAAAATTGTTATTTCTTGTGAAGATTACCTAGATTTAATGAACAAAGATAAATTTCCTAAATAGGGCTATAAGCCAAAATGTTGTAGAATGCTTAAGAAGTGGAGAAAGGTTGTTGTAATGAGTTGGAACCCATCAGATGGGTATGGATAGGTATGATATGATTCAGTAATCTCATTTATGAATTAAGGTTGGTACTTTGACACCAAAAACAAGTTTTGGTCCTGTGAACCAAGGTGACGGCCCAGTGAACATCTAGTGAAGGTTTAAGGTCAAGTTTGTTAAGAGAGTAAATGTTATGAAATGTGGCATGAAGGTGGGTCATATAATAGGTATACTCATATCAATAATTCTTAAATAATCCCAAGGATCAGAAACTAAGGAACAAGATCATCAAGTATAGTCCAAAGAAGGGGAGAACTAGTATGATTCAAAGATAATCAAGAATGAGTTAGAATTAGTGATTATGTTCAATTAGGGATTGGAATTCAGATGATGATGGATTTATAAAATTTTACCCATGCCTCTAAATCAAGACACCACATATTTACTACCTAGAGTTGGAGATGGAGAGTTTTAGGCCTAACATATGGTAGTTGAGGAGCATGTTGCTTATATGGAAACATCATGGAAACTATCATAGGTACAAACCTAGGTGGCCAATCTATAGGTGTAGATGGAGGGTCTGCATTCCTAGACATCATAATTACAATATACTATTTAGAGGGGATAGTCATAGGCATCCATGGCTAATGCGACTCTTCCACTAGATGGATGGGATAGATGATAACTATAAGGTTTTTTGTAGTATTTTAATTATATCATGTTTTATTATATCAAACACTTGATCTATGGATATATATAGATATTTTTTATGATTTAATATTGATCATGGATGTTTTGGATGTATATGTTTTCCTTCTAGCACACGTGTTTCAATTTTTGTTATATGCTATGAGAAAATATGTGATGTATGTTGGATTATTTTCAACCAATTTGTGAAAAAATCATGGTTAAAAATAATGATAGAAAATGTATAATGTATAAGTGTCAATTTATATATTAGATAAAGTAATAAGAGATGTAGTACACACTAAATCATAATGGTAAATGTGTGAAACATAAAAGAAAAAGAATTTTTAAAATACACTTAAATCAATGTTTGAAAAGTATGTAATATAAATTAAATTCATATAAAAGACATTAAATCAAGTTGATAAATGTGTAAAATATAATAAATTAAAATGTAAAACATAGTAAATCGAATTTTGAAAATAATGTGTAAAATGTAAATAGATGGGTGCTAATAAAACATAAAACATACTAAATCAAGATGGGAAGTATGTAAAAGGATGAGTAAATTATAATGTAAAACACACTAAGTCAATTTGGTAAGCATGTAAAGCAAAATGGATTTAAACTAAGAAAGAACATAAAAAATACAAAGTCAAGATGGGAAGTATGTCAATCATCTATAAATCTAAATGTAAAACACACTGAGTCATGTTGATAAGTGTGTAAAACAAAATGGTAAAAAATAGAATGTAAAATCAAGATTGATAGTTATTTTTGTGACTAATATCGGTATGGAAGTGTTAATAATATTTATGTAAGGAAATTTGGTCCTATCAAGGGTCTTTAACTACAACTCACAAAGGGAAAACTATAAAGTTAAATTATAATATTGGGAATAGTTTTAGGAAATAACGAGGCATTTTTTTAGAAGTCTTTGTCCTACCCAAGGTATTATATTAAAACTCACAAAAGTAAAATCTTATGGGTATGATCGATTGTTAAAATATATTAATCATGAAGGAGCATTAGTATTGTTGTAATGAAGTAAGTTGTGTAAAAATCATGACATATGCATTTATAATAAAACCTTAGTAGGCATGAGACAAACTAAGTAAATAGGGACACACTAAGAATTTATTGGATGCCAAATGTAAAAGGTATTTATTCAAAATAATCACAAAACTTTATTGACATATAATTGGAGTACTAAGATCAATTCATGATGGTTATATATACAATAAATTGAAATGGACATATTTTCCCATAATGCATTTCTCATTCCTCATGACACCTTATAGAGTCGTCTCTCTACTATGAAGATTAGGTAATTGCATGATAAAGTAGGTAACACTATAGATCATTTTTAAATATTTTATCCCAATCTATTGGCCTAGTACACCCCAATTGACTTTGACTTATTGTGAGGCCAACTATGGATTTTGAGCTTAAATTATAAATAGGATATGTGTTGACCTATAAATCACATATTTTGGTGTGATTTTGTCTTTTGAATGTTCATTTTTGCATTTTGATCATTTCCTTTTGTTTAAATTATTTGACTTTTAAATTTTTATAACCAATAATGAGTTATAAAATTTAAAAACACAAATGAGCATTAGGTTCTGGTTATAGAAGACAAAATACCTAGAGATATTAACATGATTTACTAAATAATTAGGTTTGCCAATAAACCAGCATGTGATCTCAAGTCTCAACTATATGTGGGCTTAGTATGAAGTGGTATTAAAGGGGGATAAATGGAGATAAAAAGGTATCTATGTAGTTATACAAAGAAAAGTATGCTTTATAACTAATCATATGGTAAAGATAGGTTAGTAAAAGGATGTGGGTTTTAGAACCATGTCATAATAATAACTATCTTATTTTTAAAGTAAATGACAAACAAGCATAAGAAAAAGAAATATCAGAAGCTTTGAGAGAATATTTAAACCATGAAAAATAAACTAAGCTATGAGATATTAATTTTAAATCAAAAGATGTTTTGAATTTAAAATATGAAATAGAAATTAATATATGAAAATAAATTAATCCATGAGAAATGTAAATAAACAACACATAAGATCCATATATGCTCATAAATAAAATCCAAATCATGTAATAATGTGCTAAAACACAATTATATGTTCACAAATATTGATAAATCTTATTGAAAATATCATCTATAACATCTGATACATCCATATGTAGATGAATTTTGACATTAATTAGAGTCTCATCAATATTCATAGAAAGTCATGAAAATACTTCATGATGTATCATATATATAGAGAAGGTAGGTATGATAAAAGAATAATGATGCAATTGAGGTACCTCCAATATGGGATACTCAATGCAAAGAAGTGGTTTTGAATTATGACTAGTATCTCTAGATCTATGAAAATATATAGGCTATAGAAAAGGAACCTTTACCTATGAATGACCTAGAGAATGAGGTTGAGTTGATTGAGGTATATGCCATTACAAATCTTGAAAATTCTACTAAATCACTTGACATATATTAGTATGGTGTGTAGTAAATTTATTCCAAAGATAATAAACTTACCCATAAGTGGGGATGTATTATGTAAGTATCTTAGGAGGTGCTAAAATCTTGTCTTTTAGTTATGTTATGTATGGATGAAGTGTATCAATGTATTGATGGAGCTATCAATAATGAGTATAATAATGGATATGTGTACCATGATAGAAATAAATATGTCTAGTGGCACTTAGTGAAGGTTTAATATTAATGGTATTAGAAGAAACTAAGGCCTATTACTATTGATGGGCATGTAGTCCTTATCCCAATGACTAACAACTCTATGGATCTCAAAATAAGGATCATATACCAATCATGATGGTAGAGGATCAAGATTAGGAAAAGGATTTTTTTCATCACTAATAGGAAAACTTGGAGTAGGGTTAAGACTAGGTTGGACCTCATTAAGGGATGAACTTACAGTGGGTTGGCATAGTGTAGTTGACATCTCTAAAGGAATTAAACTAAAAGGATCATGAAATATATAAAATCACTAAGGTCACATCATGGCATAATCCATAAGCTTAATTTGAAGAGGATCAATAGTGAGTGGAGTTGTGTGTGTGCTCCATCTTAAACATGTTAATATCAAATGAATAACTAATATCAAGTATAGAGCAAGAGAAATAACTACATGAATAGAACTAAGATAATGTTGTAAATAAGAATGATATCTAAGTATCTAAACATTTTAAACTTTAGTGAATCCATATAAATAATATCCTACATTATAATAAAGAGTGCAAATTTCAATAGTACATGTGTTGATGATTTTATCGATTCAAGAGGTATGGTGAATATATTTCTTAGTTTTGTTTAAGGTAACCAAATTTTCATCACATGGATTTTGATGAGATCAAGGCCATAGATAAGGGGATATTAAGAAATTATGTTATGAGAGAGATTAGACATTTTGATTTTTAAATTGTTCCCATCTAGTTTACAATCATTGAAATCTAAAATATTAGGTGGTATGTTTTCTATTAATTCATGATGACCATTATAACCTCTAGTAGAGTTGATGGGATAATTAAAGCATTGTGACTAATGAAATTAGATGATAGGTAGAGTTTTAAGAATAGGTATTTTTAAAATAACTCATTCTTGGAATTGTTCAAAATTCTAAGGATTCATGTCTACTTAAATCTTGTATATAACATCATTATATGGAATTTAATGCATTGGCATGTTGATGAGGTGATTGCTTTCATGTGATGTGTCTAAGGTCAATTGAGTAAGTTATTGTAAGGAGGAATTTGTCTTTGATCGTATCATTGGCATGTACTTTTCATGGATTTAAGATTGTATTTGGAGTATCCCAATATTTTAATAAAATTAAAGGGAGCAACACAAGTGTATAACCTTCATCGATTAAAGCATTTTTGACTTGGGTATCTCCTATTTATATTCTAATTAATAATAGGGGGTCATCCACATGAATTATTATCTCATCAAGAATAATTACATAGATAGTAAATTTGAGCTAAAGAGATGTGTCCAATCTTTCAACAATGTGTATAGACATATATTCACACTATTGAATGATGATATCTTTAGATCCTGATAAGGTAGATTCTTTCACCATGGGTGGGAGATGAGAGATGTTCATTTTTAATGATAATTGCATTATTTTATTATGATGATGAAGACAAATTCTCATAAGTTATAAGAAAGGGATTTGAGATGAGAGACCTAAAAGTTCATCTATGGGGTCACACTCATCATAACCCATTAGAGTGTTATTAGATAAAGGTGAATAATGTTACAATAAATCCTTTGAGGATGGGTTATAATATTGCTTTCAAATTAATGTTGATAAGGCATATTTATTTTAGGTTTGGTTAAGATGGATTTATTAGTTTTAGATACTTGTGCTATCTTAGGTGATGTGGTTGTATCTTTGGTTGTTTCTTGTGTTTGAATGGAATAAATACCAATTGAAGTTTTTGGGATATCCACTTGAGATATTTTAGTTGTAGGGGGAGTAGAACTTATATCAATGGTATGGTAGGTATTATTGATTTTCATTTTTGGAGTTGATACTTGTCTTTGTTGGTTTTACATGCCCCAATTTCATCAGATGGGATGGGTAAGAGTCTTGAATAGTGTGGAAATTTTGAAAATTATTATGGTTAGAGCCTAGATAATTATTATTATAAGAAACTAATCTTATCATATTATTCATGTTAACAACATTCTCATCATTGATGTTAGGGTCCAAAACACTTTCAATGGTGTTGGTATTAGGAGGTTGATTATTGTTAGCTTGATGGTTAGGAAGGGGATCCTTCTAAATGGCTAAGTTAACATTGTCTTGATTTGAGGCTTAATTTTAATTTTTAATTTCATGAGCCTTGGATGCTAGTTCATAAGATTTTTGACATGTAAATATGAGAGATTTCTGATCAAAGTTAGGTCCAATAAGATAATCCATAGTAAATTTTTGTAATTGGCAACAAGTTTCATGAGAATGGCCCCAAATTGAATTAAAACAACAAAATTTGTGGGGATCAAACCAATGTTTGATAGGATGTGTAGGATTAGGATATCATGGGGAATGCCATGGAAGACTCTTTTGAATTTATGCCAAGGAATGTGGTTTGTGTACATCCATATTGTGCACTTGAAATAATGTGGAACTATAATCATATAAAATGCAAAATTGGATGACTTAGGCATGAATAATAAAACCCAACCTATAAGTCCTCTTTATTACTCACTCAACCCTTCTTGGCTACACTTTCAATAATTCCAGTCACCCATAGCTTCTTAGACTTAGATTTTCAAGATCTAGGTAGCACTCTCAGACCTAGATCCATCCCCCTAGGTCTCATCCTCCTAGGACAATACCACCAAACTTAGATAGGAGTGCCAAAATTTAGGGGTGTCATGTTTCTAACATTGTTGTTCAATTTCAATTTAGACCCAAATGGTCATATTTTATTAATTCCTTATCTTTTCCCCTATTAACCTAATACAAGCTCATCTAACCCATGATCATTACTTTCCATATAAAAGGCCATTAAATGTCAATTTAGAAGGGTTGGCACTCATTCACTGGAAAGAAATAAGAATTCAAGCAAGAACACTAAAGCACTCTTCCCTATTCTCTCTATATAACCTTCCAAGACCAATTGGAACACTCATACTAGTCTTTAGTCATATAAAGTGAATTTTAGTTTTGCATCTAGTTGCATACATCACATAATTGTACCAAACACTTTAAATGGGAGAACTAAATTATCTTGATCCCTCTTTGGAGTATTGTTATGTATGTAGCATGCCCACACATGGGGTGTGAAGTGCATCCAACATATCCTTTACACACCAACCCCTTCTCTCTTTCCCAAGTTTGATACTCAAGTTCAAGTACTAAGAGCTCCTAAGGGTTTTTAATATTTAATCAGACACACAATGAGCTCCTCATAGATGTAGGCTTTGATATTTCACTACCAGGGTATCATAGACCTATTAAACAAAACCCATAAAAGTCAGACCATTAGGGCAAAGGCACTAGAAGTGGACAACAATGTCAGAAATGGAAAATAGTCCTAAAAAGTGGACTACAATGCTAAGTATTAGGGTGTCCTATGTTTGACACTCTTATCCAATCTAGAAATAGAGTTCTGGGTCCTATTCATGACAATCTACGATCCCTATGCAACAATTTCTAGATCTTGAGTCATCTGTTTTATCCCAAAATAAGCTAAGTTTGATTTCTTTACACTTCTTTCTATTTTTAGAAAGGTAAAATACATATCTATTTACACAAATTAGTAGTCTAATTAAGACACATTTATTTACTAATTTACATTGAATCAAGCCTTTATTTTCTTAGGAATTAAATACCTAATTCCCAAAAATAATAAAACATTTGGTGAATTTGTGTATGAGTATAGAGTTTTGGTAATGCCTTTGATATCTTTTTCAAATTAAGAGATTGTGGAGGATGATACAAGTTACAATGCACTTTTATCAGAGCACATATCCATAATCAACCTATCCATAGTGTACTCATTGACAATGGTTCCACTCTTAATATGTGTACCTTCACATGACTACAACATTTGGGTTATTCAAATTAAGATATCACTCTGATTGATATAGTTATCAGTGGTTTTATAGGGCATATTCAGATTTCATTAGGTGAGATAGTAATTCCACTATAGGTTGGTCCTACACATGTGACTACACCATTCACTATAGTTCTCAGTATAGGAGTTTTTGACATACTACTTGGTTGACTATGGATTCAAAAACTTAAGGTATTAACTTCTATAGTTCAAAAATGCATGAAGTTCATTCATGATAATTAGGTTATTATAGTCTATGGAGTTCTTTATGAGTCACCACTCCCCACTTTAGAACCATCTACCAACTTCTAGTCACCAAATCTAGTTATTTTATTAGTTTTAGCCTGTCCTTCATCTTCTATTCTAGTTTTACTTTAGGTTTAGCCATAGTTACAACATCTATCACTAGTAAAGAGGGTTTATACACCTTTAGAGACTCAGGATTATAAATGGCTTCTAGCAAAAATATTCACACCTAGAGAAGTTACACTAAGATCTCATATAACTACGTAAAGAGAAACTATTCATAGAGCTTATTCTCCTATTTTAAAATGGGTCCCTAAGGGCCCTACAGTTATATCCATTTCTCAAAATCATAAGGGGACCCCACATTCAGTTTCCACTTTAGAGACTTTAGAGCAGTTACGATGTACACACATTTTAGCTTCATAATCTCAGTCATACACTCATGTATCATGATCATGCATGATTATTTTATTAGACACAAGACACCAAGATATGGAGTCTCACTTGAGACTCATTAGTTAGTATCAATTCTTCTTATTCCTTCTTGTACATAGTTCAAATGTTTTCAATATATATATATATATATATATATACACAAAAACATTCAAAAATGCTAAAAATATATTTATTGTATGCATCACTCATGATTTACATCACTACTATTATGTTAGGACTCACATTTACTATTTCATACTATTGTATGGTGATTTTATACATTATCATGCTTCACTTGATCTTATTTGAGTGTGTGCAACAACATCCATCTCTTTGATTACTTCACTCTACCAATTGAGGGGGCATTCATACTTCTACATTTGAGACACACATCAATATACATACCCACTATGGGCATCTTCTACATGACTACACAATCCAAGTTATGTCATTCCTAAAATACACACTCTGAATTATCATACTGATGCATATTCCTTACTAGATTACATAGATTACTACATCAACATTTCACTAGTACGTAACACTTATGTATTTCTTAACATATACCTAGTCTTGTACTACACATGTTTTATATACTTTCACATTTACTTTGATTAGTTAGATGTGTTTGTATCTTCTAGTTTTTACTTTTGATTTCATTGCGTGCTTAGCATAGCTTGTGTGATTTTACTTTCTTGTCTTCTTTTTATGCCTTAGGACATTTGCCAATGTCCTTTGCCTCAATTCATGTGTGTGGCTTAGGACATTTTCCAATGTCCTTCGCTTGTCCTCTTCTATGTGCTTGTGGCCCATGTTCCAACTTTTCTTATTTCACTTGTATGTATATGTCACATTTGAACATGCCTTGTATGTTTGCTTTCTTAGTTTGAGGGACATGTGCCCATGTCTTTTGTTTGTATGGCCCCTTAGCCACCCTTGTATGAATTTTGATTCTTACTTCTTGATTGATTACTTGTTTGATTCTCATGTGTGCAATTCCATTATCCATATCATGCATTTACCTTGATTTCTTGGATGCCATAATGGACATCATGCTCCATCCCTCTATGCTTAGTAACAAACTAAAAACTAATAACTAATATCTAAAATTTCTAGTTCTAGTCCAATACTTTGTTCATACTTTCACATTGTTATATCTATCTAGGCATACTCATATTGATATAAAAATATCTCATTACAAACATTACTATATCTTGAAATATCTTGTCAAATATTCAATGCTCTATCTTGCATCTATACAACTTAACACACTTATAGGATTCTTTTCTTTTGAGGTTAGTGATTACAAGTTCATAATTCCTACCCTAAGAAGAGGGGGAAACAAATATGGGTTTTATCATAGAGATAAAAAGATATTAAAATTGAAAAACCAACATTCATATCACTCAATTTAGTATCTAGAGGTCAAACTAGTCAAAATAAAGTAAAAAAATAGTGACGGTTCTAGATCAACAATTAGTTTTCACACCAGACAATAGCACCAAAAATGGATAGTAACACCAAAAATGGAAAATAGAACTAGAAATGGATAGTAGTTCCAAAAATAAGGGGTATCTATAGTTTGGAACTCTTGTCCAGTTAGAAAAACACTCAAGGTTTCCAAAAATAGGCAAAATGTTTAGTTTAGGGATAGTTTTTTGCACTTCTAAATCTTTTAGATTGAATAGTTTTAGCATAGTTTTATTAGATACAAGGGGTTATCATGTGTGGCATGATGGTTCTCACTTTCATTTTAGATTGGGAAATTGGCATAACTTCCAAATTACAATCCATGTTCTAGACATCAGTAATTGGGGGTGATGTGTGTGGCACATTTATCTTCTTTTATTTATGAGTTTAATTTATTTTAGGCATTCTCAGCAGTTGCATTCCTTACTCCATCTACAGGTGGTTGGCATCACATTCAAGTTAAACTTTCATACAAATTTATCTTTTTGAGTACCCAAGTTCCCATGTTGGATTTCATATAAGCCTAGTACATTAGTTTTGAAGTGGCTTTCATACAAGCCTAATCTCCATATTTCAAAATGGCCAGGAGTGCCCTAGTTTCCAGTACACATTCAGCTATCTATGCCATAGTGTCATATTCTAGCACATTCATGAGATCGATGAACCATCTCATATGACATCTATTATATACTAGTATCACTTCATAGCTTCACTTCATGGGGAAATGATGGATCCAAAGTGTTATCCTTTATATTCTTGAGCCACCTATTCAAAGAGATTGGACACATAGTCCAGACATCAAGTATCACACACATGATTCATTAATTTCACTTAGTGGGCAATGATGGAGCTAAATGGTTAGTATTTGAATTCTTGATTCACATTTTGGGGAATTGAGAACTCAACTCCATTTATGATATTACTCTTGATTCAACACATACTCATCACAATCTAGCATCATAACAAGTTTTATATTGGTTCACATACCCAATGAGGTGTATTAATTCCTCTCTCTTCCTTTACTTACTTTTTGTACATTATTATTTTAGATATAGTGTATCTATTAAGAACTAATCTAATTCATGTTTTTATTTGTAGATTCACAAATCATAACATGCTCTCTCTACACATTCTAACATCTCATAGCTTCATGAGCTTCTCCCTTATAGGTAAGTTCAGGTATGCTTTCTATTTTTCCTTTATCCTAGTGTTTCACTTTGTTGCATCACTAAAATAAAGGGGGGGAGTATAATCATATAAAATACAAAATTGGATGACTTAGGAATAGTTAATATCACCCAACCTATAGGTCCTCTTTCTTTATCATTCAACCATTCTCAAGAAAGAGCACATATAGGTCCTCTTTCTTGATCATTCAACCATTCTAGTAGACTTTCATTGATTTCTAGTCACCCATGCTTCTTAGAATTAGCTTTTCAAGAATTAAGCAACACTCTCAGACCCAAATCCATCTCCATAGGTCTCATCATCCTAGGAAAATAGTACCCAAATTGAATAATAGAACCAAAATTTAGGGGTGTCTTATTTTTGGTGTTGTTGTCCAAGTTCACTTTAACCTCAAATGGTCAGATTTTCCCAATTCCTTATCTTTTCCCCTATTAGCCTAATACAAGATCATCTAACCCATGATCATTAGTTTTCATATAGAATTCCATTCAAGGTCCATTTATAATGTTTGTCATTTATTTACAGGAAATAAGAAAGATTATAAGCAAGCACACTTAAGCACTCTTCCTTATTCTCTGCATATAGCCTTCCAAAACCAATTCAAGCGTATTTAAGCACTCATACTAGTATCTAGTCATCAAAAATACATTCACATTTTGAATTTATCTACATACATCACACAATTTCACCAAAAAATTTAAATGTAATAACTACATTAGCTTGAACCCTCTTCAGAGTATTGGTATGTAGGCAGTGTGCCCACACATGGGGTGTGAAGTGCATCCAGTGTATCCTTTACACACTAACCCCTTATCTCTTTCCCAAGTTTTATACTCAGTTTCAAGTACTAGGAGCTCTTAATGGTTTTAAATATTTAATCAAACACATAGTGAGCTTTGTACAGACCCAGGCTTTGATATTTCACTGCTAGGGCATCACAGGATAACCAAACTACTAGGATAATAGTGCTGGAAAGTGGACTAAAGTGCCAAGTATAAAAGTGTCTTGAGTTTGGAACTCCTATACAATCTATAAATATACTTTTGGTTCTTGTTGATGATATTCTACCATCCCTACACAACAATTTCTAGATCCTGCTTCATCCATTTCAACCCAGAATAAGCTAAGTTTGATTTCTTTACACTTCTTGCTATTTTTAGAAAAGGTAAAATACATATCTATTTAAAAAAATTAGTAGGATAATTGAGACACATTTATTTACTAATTTACATTTACTCAAACCTTTATTTACTTAGTAATTAAATACCTAATTTCCAAAAAGAATAAAACTAGAACTATGATGAAAATCATTGTTATTTGGCATTAGAGGATTAATCTCTATGAGGTTGTTCGGAGAAATATATTAAATAGTGTGTATGGATTCATAATTATCTGTAACACCATCATTATTTTCTTTCCAATTTTTATCTTTAACAAACATTAAAGTCCCCATTAGAGGGTACAAAGGTTAAAATTGTTGTATAAAGAAGTTTTGACATTTATCTTGGTCAAGAGCTTCTTCCAAGGATTTTGGAGAGAGATTCCTCACATAATATTATAATCTATGATAAATATCATTAGTGAATAAGTGGATGAGGTTCTCATCTAACAAATTGTGTTTGGATTTAGTAGAAAAGGCTTTCCATCATTTGATGAAAAATTGTGACATTTTGGATTCCAATTATTTAAAGTTGATAAAGTGGGCTAAGTTGTTTTTAGGAAGATCACTAGTTTGTAATTGTTGAACCAATGCATTGACTAAGGCTTCCAAGATAGTGATGGAATCAGTTTTAAGTTGGTTATACCAATCTAAAGCATCACCTAAAAAAAATTTAGCTAAGATTTTGGTGGGAGAAAAGGTATTAAGTTTAACCCAATCTTTATATAAATTTCCAAAGGTTTTCAAATGCAAATTTGGATTCATGGATCCATTATAAGTGACAGTAGGAACTATACCACCTATGTCAATGTTTGAAATTTGAGGAACAAGAGGTTTTTTTATAAGTTTTTAATATTTTTTTTAATAAGTGGGGTTTATGGTATAATGTTACCATGTGCATCTCTAAGTGGGGGTGGGGAGAATTAATATTTTGTGATCATTATTGAGTAGGTTGAGGTTGGTTTTGAATATGTAATAATTTGTTTTTCATTTGCATCATTTAGTTGGCAATATTATTTTTAAAGTTATTCTTTTGATTAAGATGTTTCAATAGTAATTTATTAATTTGAATGGTTTATTGACTAGTAGAAAAAAAATTATATGTGTTAGTATTATGCGAGGTATTGATGGTTTTAGATGCACTAGTAACAAAAGATGCATTAATGGCATGAGAAGCTCTAGTAGCATTATATGTACTAGTAGTTGTATGGAATTGGGTATTAGTGTGTGTTATTTGAGTAGACCCACCAGAAGTCACACCTACGATGTTTATAGAAATACTTAGAATGGGGGTGAAAGAAGAAATTAAGGATGATGTCATACCATTAGATGGAGACATGAGAGAGGGTAAATGTGTGGTAAAAGCCATAAAATAAATTGCCCCAAAGATTGTAGAAAATATAGGTGAATGGGAATAGGGTTATCTACTATAAGGTCCCATTATGAGGTTATAGATGACTATAGGATCCTTACCTCTATGTTGATAATTTTCATTGATGAAGAGAATAATTTCATCTATGTATTCAACGTAATCTTAATCTTCTATAATTGTCATAAATAAAGGGTTAAGAATCTTGGAATAGGGAGGAATACCATAGTTGGTAGTTATTTTAGTAACATGGATATTATTAAGATCCGAGTTAGTTGCCAAAAAATGTGTCTTAGAAATTTTATTAGGATTAATGAAACTCATTATGTTGGTTTGATTTTGATATGTAGTGTCATCAAATAGATCTTGCATGATGAATTGACTAAGTTAAAAACTTACTAATAGAGTTAAATGATTTAAGAAGATAAATAGTTTAGAATAAGATGAAGTCAATATAATCAACAAAGTTGTATATAAATAAAAATAGAATAATCTATAATAAATTGGGTTGAGTTGGTTAATCGAGTTATACAGGAAGGAAAATAGAATAGTCTACAAAAGACTGGGTCAAACTAGTTGACTGGATTTTGTAGGAATGAAAAAATAATAGTCTATAATATACTAGGTTGAGATGGATAAATAAGTTTTATAAGAAGGAAAATGGAATAGTCTATATAGACTGGGTTGAGTTGGTTAATTGAGTTATGTAGGAAGCAAAATAGAATAGTCTGTAATAGATTGGGTTGAGTTGGTCAACTGAGTTTTATAGGAAGGAAAATAAAATAGTCTACAATAGACTAGGTTAAGATAGTCAACTGAGTTATTCAAGAAATAAAATATAATAACATGTAATAGATTGGGTCAATTTGGTTGACTGAGTTTTATATGAAAGAAAATAGAATAGTCTATAATAGACTAGGTTGAGTTGATCGACTCAGTTCTATATAAAGTAAAATAGAATAGTATGTAATAAACTATGTTGATTTGGTGTACTAAGTTCTATATGAAGGAAAATAAAAAAGTCTACAATAGATTGGGTTGAGTTGGTTGACTAAGTTATAGTCGACTCAAATCTATAAGAAGGAAAATAGAACAACCTATAATAGACTAGGTCGATTTGGTCAACTTAGTTCTATAATCAGGGAAAAAATTAAAATTGTCTAAATATATATGATTTAATTATAATTAAGGTAAAAGATAACCAAAACACATAGGTAATTAGGTTGAGCTCATTGATCTGGTTAACATACACAACATAAATCTTGTATCAATACTAGCTAATACAAATTTTTAATATAATATGGAATAGAAAATAGTAAGAAACAATGATGAAATGTAAAATCTAATTAATTTTTTGAAAATAATATTAAGAATTCCTACTAAATATTTTGATTAAAAGTGTAGGATTTTAAAAATACTTGCTTGTTCATTGGATAGTGTTGGCCTAATATTTTAGACCACTGACTATGGAGAAATTACCATTCTAATATCTCACTAAACCCTATTTCAAGGTTAAGCTATAATTATCTTCTCAACACTAACTACTAATTGATGTAACACACAAATAAATGGATGGTTTGATTCTGAAGGTTCAATAAAAATGGAAATCCTAGGTGTTTCCAAAATATCATGAGGTAGATAGAAACTAAAGATCATGTTTAGATTTGTAATATTAATATGAGTACTATACCAATCCCCTCATTATATGATATATGTAAATGATAGAAAAGGACCATAAACAAATTATTGAGTATCCCTTCACAATAATAGCTAAGTAGTTTTAAAGTTGTCGATACATAGTTTTTAGGGAAAGCCAAACAAAGTGAAAAATAACAATGAAAATCAAAGTTTCAAAATCTAATTTAAAGTTTTTATAAAGGAAATAAATAGGAAATCAACTAAAAATTAAAATATTTTTAAATATTATTAATCTAGGTTAATTCCCTTTATTTAATCTAGGAAGAAATACAAACAAAATAAAGTCGACCTGGTAAAAAAAAAGTTGTACAAAAAAATATAATAGAGTCAAGGTGATTGAATTAGTTTATTGGAAGATAGGCCAAAATGAATGTATTCAAAATAGTCAAGTTAGTTTTCTTGGTATAAAATATATATATTTATATAATTAAGTTGAGTTGATCAACTTAGTTAATTGTAAAGGAATAGTTTTATATAACTTAAAAATTGGTAAACATAGTACTAAAATTTAAATCGTTAAAAAGAGTAAGAAAATAGATTTAATTAAAATTTGATAAATAAATTACTAATGTAGTTAGAGTGAATGTAGTAGATAAGACTAAGTCAACCAGGTGGATGTAATAGTTTTCTTAATAAGGTTGACTTCTTGTTTTAAACTATGTTATCTATGTGAAAATGTGAACCTGTAGAGGCAAAAGATAAAATATTTAGATAGAGTCAAGATAGTCAACAAGGTATAAATAAAATTGGTAAATTATGGGAAAAATATAAATATGTTGATCTTATTGACCTAATTATAAAATGAAAAATACAAAAATTAATAGAGTTAAATAGATCAATTTAGTTAAATATTTAAATAGAAAAAGAAACAAGGTCGATTAGATCGATCAAATTTTTTGATATTATAAATTTCAAATGAAAAAGGTCTAATAGGTTCAAAAAAATCACCTCAATTGGAAAACCTACAAAAATATGTAGTAACTAAGTTGACTAGGTTGATAAAGCTATAAAAACATACATGTAGAGCTAAACTAGGCCAACAAGGTTGATGGATTATGAAAACTTGTGTGCAAAGTGTTAAACTACATCGACATGGTTAGTATAATTTTATATAAATAAAAATTTGAAAGGGTTAGATTCATATTAGGTTCACCAAAATGTATGCAATTGAAACTAAATATATCTATAACTTATCCTACTCAATAATATTAAATCCTTAAGAAGGTAATTAACTAACAAGTTTGCTTGGTAATACATTTATATTAGGGTCATGCCCTATAATGGATCCCATAAAACTACAATAAGGTATATATTATCACATAATTGAAAAGGAGAGGAATCCAAGGCCTCTAGGCAAATGCCATTTCTTGACAACCTTAGCTAGGTCTTATAATTATAATAATAATAATAAGAAAGCTAATATACTAAATAACATGCAAGCTAATCTACTAAATGAATATTCAAGATAATATAGTATTCACCAAATCTTATTGCACAAATGGGAAAGATAACAAACATGTAAATACAATCTTATAATATATAAATAATCTAATCAAGGAGAGATACAAATCAATCCATTAGTTATACAACATCTACTTATCAAAATATGAAGGGCTAGGAATATACTTACCTCAAGAGTTTATTGTGGGCTTGTAAGTATCATAAGAATAAATAAACTCTAGGATACAAGACTTATCCTATGCATCCAATACCTCCACAAGATAAGTGATAATTCTCAAAGGTAAAAACCTAAGTAATAAAACCTCTGATTCATTGTATAAGTAGATTTAAAAGTAGTAATAATGAGCAATTAAATGATCTTTTATTTAGAAATGAAGTTGAGGTGGTATTTATATCCAAAGATTAACCCTAAACCTTCCAAATAATTTAAATGATATATTCAACCTAGTCAATTTTGATAGGTGGTAAATGAAGTTTTTAGGTTTCAAACTATGTTGGCTTGGGTTGACAATGTTCCATAACATCTGCTAAACCCAAAACAAGGTTGACCCAATTGACGTAATAGGAAAAGTTGTAAAAAATGATTTCTTATTAGGTAGGGGATATTTTGGGTGTTTAATTACTTGATTTAGTGTAAAATTAGGGATTTAATGCTTAGGGAATTAGATAAGAGTATCTTGTATTGGTTTTAGGTAGTGGTATAGGGGAAATAATCTTGTGAAACACCAAAGTTTTATCAAACTCTTTCTTAGTGAACCCTTTAAGTCATGCACTCAGAGAGATTAAGATTCGATGGGTTGCTACAAGAGAGAAGGCATCGATATTTGATAAAGTTTAAAAATATTATGTGTATACACTACTATGCTAGATGTATAAATGACAAAGAAGTAATCTACTTAGTTGGTCCTAATGTTGATATTATTCTAGATCTAGAACAAGAAAAAAATAGATTGAAAGAAGATTTTTTAACATTCACCAAATTTTGGATTAAGTGCCTTTAGATTTACAGATACTTGCATCAGCCTTGGATGGTTACATCTATGTTAGTGTCTAGGAAGGATGCAAGTGTCTTGTATAGAATACCTAGTAAATCAAGATGTGATCACTTAGATGTTTTTGGGTTTTTTATCACCTTAACTCTAGTGCATTTAGATCTATGTCATGGATTGTCACTCCTCATGAATTTTCAAAACCCTAGTTATTCATCCTCATAGTGACCTTGGGAAAAATGGGTTAGTGGGAACATGGTGTCAATCTAACCCCATATACCCCTCTATAAATGAGAATTTACTACATAAATAATACTTTTAAGAGGGCGTCATACTAATGTATTTATCCCCTATGTGTTTTCTTGTGTGTGAATCATGTAATATGTGAAAATTAAGTACAATAATGACCTAACTTGTAACTTGGAAAATTGGGCTCTCTAGTTACTACTTTAGTACTTCATACCTACGCATGTGTTCTCCCAATGATTGATATGAAAATGGGATAAAATAGGAAAGATTTATTTTATCAAGTTATTGAATTAATGCTTTTAATAAGTTGCCTTAGTCTGTGCTAGGTTTTCTCTCAAGTGAGGAATGAATGAGGGTTGATCATGTATTTATATCAAATCCCTTTGGAGAATTAACTTTAATCAAATCACTGAGGTAGACCATTAAGATACATTTCATTTTAAAATTATATGAATTTAGGGTACTAGACAATTTCATTGAAGTAGAACACTAGCATCAACATGGGTGTCTATCAGGGATGTTAGTGTCTAGGGAACAAGAAAGTAGGTACATACTTAAAACTTTTAAAGGTGGAATGTAAGTAGGTTTTAAGCATTATGTGTAAGATATAAGGTTTTTTTCATCAACATAAGATTTTTCAAACAAAGAGAAAGGCCAAGCGGTACAAGATAGAGTAGATGTGAGACTTCTAAAAGTTGGAAAAGTCCAAAACTAAGAGGAATAACCAAGGTCTGAGTTTTCCAAGTATAAAAAATTGAGGTGCTATATAATTTAAAAATAGTGTCTAAACCTATGTATATTATCTAATATTGGATATTACCTCACATGCCTAGTATAAAGGTCCTCGACCCATAAACTCACATGAGGTAAGTGGTTTAGAATATAATGTGTGTTAGCACATGTTCCTATAAACCCATTAGAACATGTTGATATTTATTTGTGTGAAGTAGATTTGGAAATGCAAATAGAAAAAAGGAACACATCAAGTATTCATTCTGAACAAAGTTATGGATTATCCATTAAAAAGTAATTTTAAGGATACAATATCTTTTGTTATTATTATATAATTAAACATATTTTCACAAAAAAAAAATCAACTATGTATAAAATAAGTATAAAAGGCATTCAAAAAACCATGAATTGATCTCTATATTAATATTAAATCATTTGGAATTGTTTTCCTTTACATTAGATCACTATTTAAAGACTTACAATATTTGGTCACTTCACATTCTAACCTTACATTCGTCCTTTGAATTATATTTTTCATATTATATTATCCTTTGATATACAAACAAAGGTCAAATAAAAAATTAATTTGGGTGGCTTACTATGTATCAGTTTCTAGTACCCCCTTATACTCTTCAAGGAGCTCAAAGAGTATTTATATTTCTAGTTTTAGGTATTGTAATTGTGCTCAGAGTTTTTGAAGTTTTGGTGTATCCATCCAATCTTTGGTGAGTTGAGAAAGTAATGTAATGAATTATTTCTCTTCAAACATCACTTGGTCCCCTAAGACTTAGACCACCAGTGCCAAAAGAGTGTCATATATGACCACACATGCCTTGGTAAACTGATCATTTAGATCTACATTTTCTTCCCTTGACTAGACGTTGTCTTATTCCATCTTGAGTTCCTTTTTCACTATAGACTCTTTAATTGTGGTTTCTCCATCAACCTAATTTACTAGTGTTATCAAGGTCACACCAAGTAATGCCTCATAACTAGTTGTGGTTAAATTAAAATTAGTCACAAAAATTATGGTTGGGGTTACCTGGTTCTAAATTTATGCAACTCAGATTGTGAAATTTATTCATCATAAGGGTAAGGATTTTACATAAGATAACCATTAGCTAGTTAATTGAGGTATTTCTAGTGATGCATCTTATTTTACACCTTATAGTGTCAATCCTAAGCCTTGAAATGTGTTATAATATTATGGAGCATCAAGAATTATTTATTATTTAATATCCTATGTTAGATTCATAGTTTGGTCTAACTTCTCAACCTTTTGAGCATCGGTTAGGACTTTATCCTTATGCTTTATTTCTAGATCTTATTTTACCTAGGCCTTTACTTCCTCTTATAATTATTATGCAACTTCCTTGGAAGTTTTCTCTTTGTAACTTTTATTGTTTTATTCTTCTTGATTGCATATGGATTATGGATTTTTCTCCTCCTCTACCATGGTTGTTGTGTCATCCTTAGCCTTATTTTTCTACACCTCCTATGTTGCCTTATCTTCTTGTTCCTTTTTTTTTCTTGTAGCTTATTCTTCTTGTTGCTTTTTTTTTTCACTTATCTTCTTCATCCTACTTATTATTTTTATGTGTGGCTTATTCTTCTTCCTCTTTATTCTTATGTGCAACAACTCATTCTTTATTTTGATTCTCTTATGTGTCTTATTTCTTCCTCTAGTATTCTTCTTCTTCTTGAGTCTTGCACTCAACTTATTCTTTTTTATTTATTATTTCCAATTTTTTGGAATTTTTCTTAGCTTCCTTATAAACCTTCTTTTTATCTTCTTTGGCCTGTGTATATTCATGTTGTGTTGTGATGTCCTCCTACTATGAATGAGTTCAGGAATGGGTACATTAAGGGGTGAATGGGTTGAATGAACTAGATACTTTTGAGGGGATGGGGAAAGATAAGATGTCACTATTTTTCTCCTAATAACTACCACCTTTGAATGGGTAGGTGGAATTAAAACCTTTTTCATGTATTTATAGGCATGGACTATGTTAGTAAGCTGTTATTTTGTTGTTTTCTCTTCTTTATATTTGATCTCCTCCACCATGATTTTTGCAACAAAGGAGCCCATGCATTCTAAAATGGAGGGAGAGGTCCTAAAAATTTTGTGCATTATATTTACATGAATTAGTGGTTTTTTAGGGTTTGTTTATTTTTTTATTCCTACATTTCCTCTATTTTTGGTTTGGGTAACTTTTGCTTCAAAGGATATTGTTCCTACTATTCCTTATAAAATGGTTATTGTTTTATATTTGATATCTTTTTCCTTTGCGATAGTGTTGAATATGATTAAAGTAGGAATGTGTGGTAATGTTGACCATTAGGATTTTTAGTATGTTTTTTCACACTTGGAAATTGTGCACTACTTTCCATAAGAAAAAATATTTTTCTTCCTCCTCTTCATATAGATTTTTGTCTATGTATTCCAACATAGCATTATATACTTATTCCTCAGTGATTCCAAGCTATGAAAGATCATACTCTAAATCAATATTAAGCACATTTACATCACTAAGCCATGTGTTGGTGTTGTAATTTATCATATTTTTTTGTGGAGATGGTGGCATCCTCTACATTAGTGATTTCATTTTTACTATGGTAGTTTATGTTAGGTCCATAGATGTTTTGTTGGTGTTTGTTGTTGGGCATGTGATTCTATTTTTTGGTGAACTAATGGTTATTATTATATGGGGTATATGGAACATAGAGGTGCCACTATTCTTATCAATAAGAATTTTTTCATTAGAAATTATGCTTATGAAACCAACATGGTGATGGAGAATGAAAATGAGACATGTGCTACCTTTTTCCATCCCATGAATTCACACATACACTCCATCATAAAGTTTTTTGATTTTTTTGTGGGGTGTTAGGTATTGCATCACATTTTTGGGCACCCTAAGGTGTGATGTAATGAGTGATTTTACTTCAATCCATCATTTATTTAAGTGTCCCAACTATGCATAGTACTTCACTATTTTGTTAAGGCCAAAATTTTCAAGGTAGTCATAGGTGAAAAACTCCATACACTATGATAGGTCTATTAGAAGACTTCAATTGAGTAAATTTAGATAATAATATCAAGAAATAGTATTAAAAATTATGTGGTGCCCCCAAAATAATCTTCAAGTTATAAATCAACTCCTCCATTAGTAACTTTAACTAATTGAAATTCTCATTTATCTAGAT
This sequence comes from Torreya grandis, assembly GCA_037957365.1. Taxonomy (NCBI): domain Eukaryota; kingdom Viridiplantae; phylum Streptophyta; class Pinopsida; order Cupressales; family Taxaceae; genus Torreya; species Torreya grandis. The sequence goes on from JARHVA010002359.1 coordinate 537,988, forward strand.
CATTTGATATGAAATATCTATGAACCATTTTTTGATTGGCATGAAATTTTAGTGGTATACCAATAGCTACATGACATATAGTTATAAATCACTTAAACTACATCTTATATTGAATCAAGCAGTATTCCCTTAGAACCTTTGGCATATTTTCCCCTAGTATTTGAGTGAATTGTAGGGATCTTGGTTTTGGATGGAAAGAGAAATATTACTCTGGATAGTATTCTAATTTCCCTTGCCATTTTTTTATGTTGATGAATATTGTAACATCCTTAAAAAAGTGTATTTCTCCCTTATAAAAACTTAGTAATGTCATCACCACCTCATCAAGTTGTCTAAAAGTTGGAATATTTATTAATGGATTGACATATAACCCTTGCAATTGATGTTCCACAACTAAGGCCCTTGATTTTATATAAGTTTTTGTATTTAATCCCAAAAAAGTTATCCCTATGACATCTATGAAATGAAAAGGTTTAAGGTCATGGTACCTTGTCTACCTCAATGCCAAGCCTATTCTCATCTTATAATTTTGTTCATCATTTAACTATATGATGATCTCTAATAAACTCATTATTACTATGTTTTGGTGAAAACTTAGATGTTTTTATTTTTAAGTAAATATCTCAAGCTTATATAACAAAATGAAATTTATTGTCTAAGGGGTTTGAGATGTGTTGTTGTCTATGTTCCCTATATTTATATATATTTGATTTTCTCGACTCATCTAACACTTCACATTGAATTATGTGGATCTATTTTTTACATAATTATTATCTTGGTTTAAATTTTAATCAATTTTTTTGATGTGACCTTTGTGATTCAATGAATATATTCACTTCTTTGGCTGATGGCATTCTTTTATGTGACACATCACCTTTCTTATTATAAAACTTTTCTTTATTGAATATTACTAGATTATAACACCTTGATATACATTCGAAAAGATGTAATATTTGAAGTGTTTTGTCATTAAAAACTTTGTGAGTAACCATTTATTACCAATCCTCCATACCCCTTTTATCAATTATTCATTCTTAGACTTAATTGATTAACTAAGTTTGATCTTGAGTTGACCCTTATTCATAATCATTTAGCATTGATTTTTTATCTCCTTTCATATTATAAAACTTTTAGATTTTAATACTATGTTCCAATTTCCTATGATATAGACATCACATTACACATAGCTACACAACAAATCTAAAAATGACAATAAAATCATAAATAAAGCACAAACCCTAACTACATGGTGCTATTAGGTACCCAGTCCATTTTAGCATGAGATTAATAGATATCATTAAAGGTAATCCTTAAGCATGTAACCATTCACATGCCCTATGAGGATGGATCCTTGAAGGTACCTTATCACTAATTTTTGTTGTTTTGAGACTTCATGGATGCCATATGGTCATTTCCACTTAATACATAATTTTCTTGGATATACATGAAATATGCTATCATATAATAATAGTGTCTACTCTAGATAAAAAATATTTAGATCATAGATTGTAATCATGCCATAATTTTTTACTCTTATTATTTATTTAATTTTTATAACTTACTATTTTCCTTGTTTCCTCCATGTGAGTTAGATCTATCAACGTTGCATGAACTATTTTATGGTCTCTTAGTTGCATTATCAATGTGATTCATAGACTAAGCATTATTTATTCCATAAGAATAACATATTCTATTCCATAAACCAGAATTAAATGGGTGAAACCTATTCCAAATTTATAATTATTCATGTGTGACCATAGGATCATAGGAATTTTATCCTCCCAATCATCTCTCTACACATTGTATATTTTTTTAGCATCTTCTCAAGGACTTTTTTGGATGTTTTTTCCTTACAATTAGTCTAAGGATGATATGTTGTGCACTTATGATGTGATATCATAAATTATTTTAATATTATTGATAGTGTTATTTGGTAAATGTGTTCCTCTATCACTAACCAATGTCACCAAATATCCAAACATGGTTATGATGTCCTAATTCAATAAATTGGTTGCATATTATCACTTTAGCTTGGTGTCACAATAAATTTTACCCATTTCATGAATTAATCCATCATAGTTATTATATACCTATGGTAACCACATTTGATTGAAAATTTATAGGTCCTACAAAGTCAATTCCTCATTGTTTAAATGGTTTTAGTGCTAACATTGGGTTTAGATAAATTTCATCCCTTTGAGTTATCCTTCCTATTCTTTGAAAAATATTGTAATGCTTTGTGACTCCATGTGCATCCTATAATATATTAGGCCACCACAAGACACTTTGTGATATCTTCCTCATAATATATCCTCGTACAAAGTCTCCTCTTATGACTCTTTGATGTGTTTCTTCTATAAATTTTGGTCACTCTTAATCTAGGGGTACTATGTGTAAAAAATTATCTTACTAAATTTATACATAAGATAATTGATAATGTTTAATGGTATAGCTTGTGTGATTAATTAATTTTTATCTTTATTATCATAACGTGAAAAAAAAATTCCTTATTCCAAGAAATTGGCTATACCCTCCATATTATCTAAAATCATGGAAACTCTAATTAATTGCACATCTAGTGACTCATCTTTAATATCTTATATCTCACCATCATTTATTATTTAGCTAATATTATCTAGTCCCACATTCTTTTTTCCTTGGTTTCACATTTATCTTAAACTAAAATTCTTGGAATAACATTAGCCACCTAGATATCATTCCACCTAACATATGCTTATTCACTAAATATATTATATTTTGGTGACTTGTAAAATATTTAAATGGTGTTGTTAAAATTTAAGCCTAAATTTATAATTTCAAACACTATATCTAGCTCCTCTCACTCTATTTTAGTGTGTTTTTATCTATTGTTGACAATTTCCTACTTGATAATTGAATGGGATGATCTAAACCTTCATTTCTTGGATAAGCTAATATAAATCATACTACAATTATTGAATTATATACATGCACATGAAATGTCTTATTATATTCAAGGAACACCAATTTAAACCTCTATTTAAAATCCATAAAAGATGCTTGACACTTAATAGTCCATTAAAACTTTGTATCTTTGCATAGTAATTTTTCTATTAGAGTAAATATGGTTGTGTACCCTTTGTTGACATTTTAGTAATATATTGTATGTCCAAATAATGATCACATTTCAATAGATATTTTAAGATGTCACATACTCACAATTACCATGATTTTAGCTTGTTCTACCAAAATACCATCATTGAACACTATGTGACCTAGGATAACACCAAATGGTGTAAATAATAAACAATTTTTAAAATTCAAAGTGATGTACAAAGCTTAATATTGTTCTAACATGAGTCACATATTGGATAGGTTTTATTTGAAAAAATATAATATAACCCAATCATTAAGATATATTTCCAAGAAATAATGGATGAAGTATTTAAAGCAATGAACATAGCCCTAGAGAAAACAATAAGAGTATTATTTAGGCAAAAATCCATTACCTTGTATGTGAAGGAATCCCATATTCTTTAAAATGTGCTTTTAGCCTGATCTTTGGATATGATAAGTATATGATGGTAGCCATTGAATCCATATATGAAGGAATAAACTTAATGCCCAACAACTAACTCTAGAATGTTATTTATGAAGGGAATTGGAAATGGGTCATTAAAAAAGGAATCATTAAATGCCCTAAAATACCCATAGACTATAATCTCCCCTAAAATTTTGGGTTGCATCATCTTTTGTATTACTCATTCTACCTTTTCCATTAGATAAATAATCCTTAATTTTTGCATGTGGTCAATTTCAACCTTAAATTTAAGCTTCATATTTGGATTTAACCTATATGGTAACATCTTAATAAATCATGCACAATATTTTAATTCATCGTGAATCTCTCCCAATGAATGATATACACCCTTGACTTCTAAAACATTTATTGGGAACACATCTTGATAATATCATAATAATTATAGACCTTTTGATCTCTCTTGATGTTTATAATTATCACCTAAAGTCATGTACTTTAGTTAAGACTCAATACTAATGTTCCCTACCATTTTACTTGATTTTTATTGATATATATTATTGTTCACACTTGGTATAGAGTCTCACAATGTCCTATTCCTTTATTTATCATAAATGTGTAAATTTCATAGTTTCACATCTTCAATTTTATCTATGATTATGGATTTTGGTTCCTCTATTTCTTTCTCAAGGTCAAAAAAACCCTTCAAATATTAATATTCATAATTTTCACTATATTATATATGTTCTCTATTGTCCATGATCCTATTGTAGGGTTTTAAAAAAAACACTTCTACTTACTAGCTTTATAAATTTTGACAGTTGTGTTCAAGTTTATATCTATTTCTTCCTACGATGAAAATTCTTCCACATTACTTAGATCCTCTACTCACCCATGACATAAAAATATCTTTAGATTCTAAATATCTTAGTGTACCATAGGATTCTCATCTTTAAAGATACATGTTTTAAACAAATCACATTTGATTTGTGGTCAAGTCTTAGTTTACCTCATGTGTTCTTAGTGCATGTACCAATCTGTTTGAAGAGATGCTAGAGTATACTTTAATACATGTGCCCATTAATTGGGTTCCACACCTTATGAACACCATTCATTGACACATATATGAATATAGAATGAGGTTCTAATAAAAATGGCCATTGAATCATGATCACAAGTGATATTTAAAATTGAGCTTGAATAAATTTGAAAGCATCATCCCATTACAACTAATTTAACATTTGTACTACCCACCAAGTTTCAACAATTCACTTTTGTGCATAATTCATCACACTAACTTGTTGATCTATATTCAGAACATGTTTTTCCAATCTTTAAATAAATTGGCCTAATTCTTTAATTATAAATTATTTAGGTAATTATCAATCTTTATCAAAAACCATTCACATTGGTCACACCTCATGGTCTCTTATTACCAAATTAAACATATGAGTATCTATATCACCACTTACTGAATATGTAGCTTCCTAAGGTGGTCCACCTTCCTAAGTCTTTTTTAGTGTAATCCATGTGTAACACACCCAATTGATATAACAAATCTAGTTTGGACCTTACCGATGATTGCATAGATGGAGACCTTCATTCCCCTATATGAAACTATGGAACTTGTTCCTTTGTTATCACTTTTATAGAGGAATGTTACTCTAATTTTTGTATTTATAGAACTAGTTTTGTCTTTGAGTGGAGAAGATACAATGTCTTCCTCATACTTTGTTTTCTTTAGACTTTATGCCAACCTTAAACCAACTATTGTCCCCATAGTCATAAGGTGATTTAGGGACTTAAGGAATTATATAAGACTTATTATCAACCTATAGGGATATGATGATAATATTTTTCCCTTAGTAAGAATCTAATTGATTATGTAATATGTAAGGTGATTTGGGGACTTTAGGAATTACACAGGGCTTATTGTCGGCCTATAGGGATATGATGATAATATTTTCCCTTTAATGTGATTCCAATTTATTATGTACTATGTGGATGGTCATCTAATAATCATATGCCCAATTTTATCCTATTAATATAGGTTAGTTTGTTTCATCTACCTTCATATATATGCCTTCAAATTCACTTCATAGATTGAGATTGGCAACTCTAATTTCTACATCCTCTAGTCATCCAATAATGTCAACCCTTCTTGAGTCTATGAGACTCAATGTCTCTAGTTTTTAAATAAGATCATGTCATCTAATGGATTCCTATATTAAATAAGGTATCATATTTACTATGCTTCAAAATTCAAATATGGAATTTTTCATTTCATACCCTACCAATTTGATTTGCATTCAGTAATCAACATCCCATGGGTTCTTGGTCTTTACATACCATGCCACCTTATCAATTCATTTTTTTCCTCTTTGTGCACAATCTAATAGGTTATATATCAAGTTTTCAATGTTTTTTGATATATCTTTTTTTTTAGAGTACTTACCAATTTAAGTAAATATGTTATAGTGGTAACTATGCCATCTTGTCTCATAATGTGCACAATTTAACCATACATTTATGTGTCAATAAATATAGTATCACCTTTAAAATTAGTTTGATGTTTTATATTTTTCAAAACATGTGCTATCTATTACATCATAACTTTTTCTCTCATAGGATTAGGGTATTTGTCATGTTTCACCTTTATAATGTGGTGATATTGCAACATCTCTATGGGTGGAAATTTTTATTCTTTATGTTGATGTCAGGAGACCACTTGCATGAAATTAAGTCCCTTAGATGTAAATTCACCATATTTACATTTCACACTAATTTTTATTTTATCTAATTTTAAAACATAAGTAAATCTTAAGCATGTTGTTGTTATTAATTTCATGCAAAGTGATTGTATTCTCCATATAGATAATAGATAATCAATTGTTACCATGTCTCTCATCTAGTCTATGATTACCTCCTTGGTATTTTCCTTATTACCCATCTCTATATTCTCCTCATATTTGTTAAAAACCTAAACCTTACTATTATAGATTGTCATATCCTCCATATGGTCTTTATAGAGAAGATGAGGCCCAACATGTCTATTTTTTTTGAGTTGATCTAGTGTTCCATGTATTTTTATATAAGGGGCTAGAGGAGTCCATCATACTTGGTACTAGGGAACTATGATGTCCAACCTGTGAGTCCCTAAGGCTGATATTGAGTCAAGGTGAGCACCCATCCAAGGGTAATATGAGTTATAGTTTTCAACTCTACATTTAGGCTTGGGATCCCAGGTTTTGTATTAGGTATCTATTATTTTGCTACTATGAATACATTATTAATGATTTCATCCTTCAATTATTTGAGGAATATATAATTTTTATCATCATGATTGTGTGACTTATAAAAATTATAGCATAGACTACGATATTTTTGTTTGTATTATTTTAGGAGATGACATTTTGAAATCACATGATTTACTATATGATAATTTTCACATAATTCTATTTTGATTTTTGGCTAGTCATTCCTATGGTGCCCCTCTTTTACACACTCTATTCACTAAAACCTAGTTTTTTTCTATTACTTTCCTATAGTTCTTCCATATTGCACAAAATAGCATATATATTTGCATTAGTTTTCACAATAGGTTGTGTATTATGCCCATAATCTTATATCTTCTCTACTCTAGGTATAACTTCTTGAACATCTTCCTTGCAAGTCAACAAAGTTAGAGTAATGGAAAACATAATCTAGGGTATAAAACCTTATATAGACCATACAAACTTATTTATATCCAAAAATAATAATCCACTCTATTCATTACATTAGAGAACTTGTGATCATAGTCCCATACTAATTAATCTAATTTTTACTGACTCTTACATTTCTTCATTTTAAATTATCCTATCAGCTAATCCTTGACATCTTAGAGACTTAATTTGGAAACATCCCTTTTATACATGAACTAAAGTTCTCTTCCTAATAGAGATCTTATGAGATTTTAGTTCTTTTATTCCTCCATAGTTACACCCTTGACCTACCATTTCATCTCTCAAGTTAATAGCTATTGCTCAAGGTTAGAAGACTCATCATATGGTACCAAGTGATAAAAAAATTTGTAGTGAGAGTCATGTTTCCTATGTTTTCACCAAACACTACTTTTTATTTCAAAATATAATTTACTAGCATCTTAAAACTTGTTGTGACATAAAATTTATCCTTAATAAATGTCTTCTTATCCAAAACTTTCTTAATGTCTTTGGTATATTTCCGAATTTTATCTTAGCATGTTTCAAAGTATTCCACACTCACTTCACTATTATTATTAGAGGTTCCTAGAAACGTAAAAAAACATGTTAATATTTATTTAAGTGAAAAGTATACTAAAGTTTGTAAATGTGAAAAAAACAAAGGAACATGTCAAGTATTCATTTTGAATAGAGTTACAAACTATCCATTACAACCCATACTTAAGGATACAAGAGAATCCATTATTATTATATAAGTAAACAAATTTTCACAAAATAAAATTCAAATACATAAGAAATAAATATAAAATACATTTTTAGAACCATTAATCAATCTCTATATTGATCTCAAATCATTTAGAACTATTTTCATTTACACCATATCACTATTTAAAGACTTACAATTCTCTATCGCTTTGCATTATTGACCATACATTTCCTCCTTAATATTATTTTTGTATTTTATTATAGTTTTATATAAAAACAAAGGATAAATACATACAAAATTATATATGTTACACAAAATGTTCTACATTACATAGTTTTTATGAATTTACACTCTATGATTTTATAGTCCTAAGTCTACTACCAACAATGTGGTAAGATTTTTGGTTGATAGATGGGAAATTAATAATATATCTATCAAACAAACAAAAATAATTTATTGATGACTACCTATTGCATGATCAATAAGTTACATAAATAATGCACTAAACATACCCATATGCTCACTCGTATGTTATTTATTATGACTTACTCTAAATCAATGAAACACATTGATACTGTGATCATAAGAACATCCCCATTATATTTATGACATAATATTCAACTATTCATCATCCCTAGTATTGGATTTTGGGTGTATATAATTAGAAATCTATATAAGTCAAACATTTAACTATCAATGTCTGATGATCATATTGTTTTGATCCAATGTCCCAATAGGCCAGTTACTTCTTATTTCTCATAGTCATTAGTGATTCACATAGCATGGGTGTATTATGTAATGGTAGCCCCAAAATATCATATACATCCTCTAGTGTAATTTCCACCTATATTGTGTCCCCATCCACCACCCATATAAAGGTGTTGATACATTCATGTCCGTAGCCCAAGAAAACTGCTACAAGATTGGCATTTAGAGATATGTACACATCTCCATGATGTCCCAAAATCTAAGAGTAATAGAATGATCCTTATCCTTAGTTTATAATATTACCATAAATTAGGTAGCTAGGATTCATAAACTATATACCACTTTTTAAGTCTCATTTTCTCCTAAAAATGCCAAATAAGACATCTCAATTAGTCTCTCTTCTGGTAAAAATCAATAAAAATACAAGTAAAACTAAAAAATTATACTAAAATTAATTGTACTAACAATCTAAATTAACTTAATAATCCATGATGTCAAATGTTTACTACATTATCCATATAACATAAATCTAGCTACTATGTGGTTTATTTTCTTACTACATCATCCATCTACATCTACTATATTTTCCATGTGATTTCATGTTAAACTATATTGACCATTATCTTAATTACATAATCTATATGTCTATTTTTTGACCATATGATCCATATACTTGATTTAATTTGGCATGTTTATGTTTTTTTCAACTATATCTTCCATCTATATTATCCAAATAGACTATTTCTTACTATATCAACTATTTGCTTAATTACATCAGCAAGTTTATGATTTTTGGCTAACATAAGTATATAATCTGAACTGATATAGTTATACTACCTATTTGATTTTCCTTTAGGTCCTAAAACTTTCTTATTTTTATGAAAATAAAAAAGGTAATGATTACCTATTACCCATTAAATTTTTGTCTTCAATTTGACACTTGTCAAGAAAAACTCCACCACATGTATTTTCCCTAAATTTTCCTAAATCAATATTATCTACCCTTCCCAACATTAAATAAACAACCTACCTTCAAAATAATTATTGTGGGAAAACTTCATTATGGTAGGCTCAGTGTACCCTCCTCTATGTCTAGCTCTATGTGTTCTATCCATCATATCCCTACATGAGAGAAATGGTTTCCCAAATCTCTAGAAATCACAAAATCTCAAAATATAAAATGTTCAAATGAATAGTGTTTCAATATATTATATGATAAGTTTTAAAATTCAAACCCTTATAAAAAAATCTCATATTCCTTATTTTGATGATTTATTTATTTATGTATATCCTATTGACAAACCAAACGCAATGTTAGAGCTATTCAATTGCAAAGAATTTTTTGGTACTAACTATTTAAAAAAAAACTCTTATTTTTCAAGTATGTCTAAGTAGTTGTAGCATAGTTTTGAAACCTTATATCAGCATTATTTTTCACTTTGTTTACCAAATTCATCATAACACTAATTTAGCATAATTTATTATCTCTATACATGTTTATTAGGTAATTTAAGTGTGTATATGCATTTATTTATTTTCATTTATCTCATTTATCATCATCCATTTACAATAATTTCTTTATCTTTCATGTTTCTATATCCAAAAGCACCATCTAGTGTTACACTATTGTGAAATTTGATGAGATTTGGATGGGGTATATGTATACACCTCATATTTTTTAATTACTAAATATTTCTATTATAGGACTCATTGATGCATCAATTGACTTGTTTGCACATCCTAAGGAATGCATAGGGACTAGGATGGGCCAACTCATGGCACTTTTTGAGATATTCCCCCATGATCATTTGTTATATCTATAAATATTGATTATCATTCTATCTACTCAATCTATCACATATTTGTTCAAATTTTGTCTATTTTCCTTTTATTCTTCATGTTTGCATGCCTTTTTCCTGCTAACTCAACCCTAATGAGTTATTTTTATAGTGTTACATATATTTTCCAATATAATGGGTTGATCCAACACTATATTATCTTTATTATCACTTTTCATACTAACTTGGTCAGATGGAATAATATTATTATTCATATTATTTATATTTCTATTAACTTAGTTCGGTCAAGTCAATTAGATTTTGAGATAGTTGATATTTAAGGATTAGATCCATATATGGGGCTCATGCATGAAAATACACACTTCATAAGAATAAGATAAATTAGGTCATACTTGGAGGTCTAGTTTTCACAAGGACTTTAAAGGTTATAAGAAGAGTATTCAAACTAGTAAGGGACACCTAATCTTTGATGTCCCCAACTAAGGATTCTTGGATATTTTTCTTTACATCTTAAGCTTCACCTAAAATATCTCTCACAAAGTGTCAATCAAGCCTAGGATATATTGATATGATAATAATTCACCTCAAGGTAATTATACCTATCCCTATACTATTTATTTATTTACTTTGGTTGATGTATATGTATGTGTATGTGTTATAATATTATGTTGTTATCTTTCATGCTTAAATTACTATATTATTATTAGTATATCTTATATTTTTTAAGGTGTGTTCACATTTATTAAATTTATAATAATGTAAATATTGTTAGTTAAAAATATTACATTAATAGGTTTTTGTATGGTATATTATTGTTGTGAATAATATCCCTTGTGTGTTTTAAATTATTCTCTATTGTCTAGTGTTTGAATCTGTCTTAAAACTCTAATTATTCCCATTATATGATATCAGAGTATTTTTCATCTAGACCTGTGATGGAAAAATAAATGACTTGGAGGGGAAATTGCTTCATTTTATATTATACCAAACTATGTTCTCTATTTTATTATTTTATAATCTATATTGCATAGAATAGTTTCTTGAGGGAGTTTGGTATTTTAGTGATTGGACAAAGGGAAAAGGATTATCTCATGCTCATAGACTAAGGAAGGCATGATGTTAGTTTAAATGAGGCATAATTATTTTAATAAAAAATTCATCCATTGAAAAATCACAAGATCTAAAAAAAACTACAAGAGCATCACTGTACATGCACAATCTTCATTGCCATGTAGATCTTCTTCAACATGACCTCCTTTGCATACTATTTCATCCTAAATTTTGATTAACACTTCACCATTATATAAATCATAAATCCTTACATCTACATTGAGGTATTTAGCATTTCTCAAACTTGTTTTGACATTTCCATTGATCAAATGTTTATTTGAGATCAACCTTCCCTACAAGATTATATTTGTAAGAATAGATTTTATTTAACAGTGAACTATTCATTTTGGGTGAGCTGCATATATGACCTGACCTGAAAGGGAAACATCTAGGTCTCCACTCATGTGGCTATCTTCATTTTTGATTGAATCTATTTTTATTTTGAGCTTCATGCTATTATTGCTTCCCAAATCTATGTTATAAGTTGCCTTCATGTTGAGCCACCTTGACACATCTTCTCTGAATTCCTCACTATCACTTAGAATTCATTCAATTTGTTGTTTCAAGATCCCACAATGTTATATGTTCCCAATACATCAACATTTACATAGTTACACTTGACTGACTAGATCCATTTTTTAATTGGCATCGATAGTAAATACATTAATTTAAAATACTTGTATCAGTTTATTTAATGGATCCTTCCATACTCTATCTCAGCCATGAGTTTTGAATTTATCTATATTCAATTCCATAGCCTCATGAAATTTAACCTACTCATTGATTTTATCAATTCCTAAAGGTTTTATCATGTTCAAAATCTTTCCATGTAGATCTAAGTGCCATCAAGCTATTATTAAAATAGATCTAGTTAAATTAAAGTATTGATGTGTTCTTGATCTTTTGAAATTAATCTTAGCTTTCATGGCATCTACCTATAAAATTGGTGATCTAAATTGCATCACATTAATCTTATGGATATGGTTATTGAATCAAAATTTTGATTTTCCTCAAAGATATTAGTAGGATTGAGTAAATCCTTTTAATTTAAGTTTTATTAAAGTCAATGTTTGTATAGATTTTATTCTTAGTTAATAGTCTAGCTATGTTTTATCATTTTAGATTTAAGTCATTATATAGAATTTTTTTCTCAATATAAATGTCGTTAGTTATTAAAAATAAAAAAAATAATAGGGACTTATTTTATGTTTTTAATATTAGGTGTTAATATTGGTATTAATGTGGTCAAGGGTATTGTCTTACTTTAATCAATGATAGTTCAAGTCATTAGTTTAGTAGTAGGGGTATATTTATTTTATCCATGACAATAAATATTTTATGTCATATAAGATATGATCAAATAAATTTGAATTCATTATCTATCAATGTCTGTAAAAAGTCATCGAAAAGTTACAAAGGTAAAAATCTCAAAAATATTATTTTTTTAACTAGGTGCATTATCATTTGTATGTGACATCCACATTGTGGTGAATTTATCCTTATAAAATTCATACATATGAAATTCATTGACACATGTGGTGAGTAAGCAACTTCACTTACTAGAGGCTGGAGGTTTCAGAGCCTCTCATTAGCCACTAGTGATAGGGCCACTTTTTACTTTAGTGGCACATTATTTTTTTAGTTGTGTGTTAGATTTCAGTTTTGTTTGAATAAGAATAAATGATGTATATACGTATTCACATTTATAATAAGTGAATTAAAAATTCCTATGTAACTTCTTTGAATATATGATAGTGAAGAGAGATAGTAATTATACTACGCATCATGTTGTGGTTTGTGGTAAACCACTTGTAAAACCATTTTGTGGTTGTTGGTCATCTACTTGAAAACCATCCCATTTTGGTTTTTGGTAAGCTATTTTTAAAACCATCAATAAGGTTTATGATCATCCTCTAACAATCACCAAATCATGAGTACAAGTACATATATGGGATAAATGTTTTCCCCATATTCACATTAAGGGGGTGTAGACTAGAGGTTAATAATGTTCATAAGGGGGTGAATGTTAAGGTGTGTTCATATTATTATGTTTGTAATAATGTAAATATTGTTAGTTAAATAATATTATGTTAATAGTTTTTTGTGTGGTATGTTATTATTTTGAATAATAATAATAATAATAATAATAATAATAATAATAATAATATATGAGTAGATATTATATATTATTTGGAGGTTCTCTATTGAGTTTTGATAAGGATCTCAAGATCTCCATATTTAGCTCATGCACTTCCTAAATAAATGCTTTGTAATATCCCATATGATGGTGAATTGAAGAGTGTGAATAATATTCATTATGTGTTTTAAATTATTCTCTATTGTCTAGTGTTTGACTCTATCTTAAAACTCTAAATATTCCCATTAATATTTTCATGTTTTGTTCCTTTTTTATACCTCTTATTTACAACCTTAGTTTACATACCTCTTGGTTATAACCCCTGATTTTAGATACCTCTTGCTTATTACCTAAAGTTATTTATATATATTTAGCTTACCCTTTTCACATATTGGATCTAGGTGAGTCTTTATCTGTCAATTCCTTTCATAAGATTCTTAATTATATCCTTGATACCCTTATTGAAAAAATATATTTCTTACATCCCCAATTTGTTTGTAGTGTGGCATATTGTGTGTATGTTGGATCTAGTATGGTCCTATTCTTCTTTTTATATTAGAGGATATTTATATTTTTGACTATATTTCCCTGCATACCCTATAAATACATATCCAACCCCTAAAATTAAAAACTTAGTTTTTGTCAATGTTATTAGCACAACCAATGTTATACAAAGACTTAAAAAAAAATAGAGCATCATCAACCTCGATAATGACATTGAATAAAATAGGGGTCATAACAATAAATCATATTTTAAGTGGATGACATCAACTAAACATAATGAAATTTAAAGAGAGGGTTATAATGGGGAACAGGAACCTAGGAGGATAAATATGTTGATGTCATGATGATCTGAAGGTGGTAATGGGAAATATAGTGTATGATATAATTTATCTTGAAGTTTTATGAGTTAGCCCAACTTGATCCTAGTGTATATGCAAACATAAAATTGGAAATATTAATGCACCACCAAGCCTTAAAATAAAAAAGCATCATTAAGTGAAAATAATGTGTTTACAAGGAGTACCCTAAATTTTCAAAGAATAATAGAATTATCTAGAATTTTAGGGATAGTTTTGGCATATAACCCAAGAATCCATAAATAAAGGAAGAATGCTCATGGAGATAATAATAGGGGAGGGAAACCATCATGAGTTCAAAAATGACCTAATAATAGTTAATATAGATAAATAAGTAAAAATGACAATGGAAAAATATTATTAAGTGCATCATTCAAAATATATAGTATTATTAAGTGCATTAAAACTACATAACATAATACTAAACAAATGTCAATGAGAAATTTTTAGGTGTCTATATCATGAAGCATATTACTAGATTACTGGACAAGTTATAGAATCATTATAACTATATTAATAAAAACACCCAAAATGAATATAATAATATAAATAAAATGAAATATTAAATAAAGACAACACAGATATTTATCCAGGTAATTTTTTATAGTTTAATTTTAAACATTAACTAATCTACCCTTTGCTCATGAAGGTTAAAGTGGAATTACACCAATCTAATCATATGGACCTATGACTAAAATTAAATTTTAATGAGTGAAATGTATATTTTAGAGGTCAATTATATATAATTTTATGAATTTTTAAGACTTAAATAATTTATGGGGATCAAATCTTCCTTTATTATTAACCAATTCATGGGGATCAATCTTCTTTCAAATAAGAAAGATATAATTAAATCAAATATATTACAATGAATTAGAATTGAAGTAAAATTATCACAATTATCATAAATATATTTACAAATATTTATTGATCAAACTTATCACATAATATGTATCAAGTTTATATCAAACATTATCAATCTTATCCAACATAGTAAAGCCTATAAAAAATGCAAAATCTTGGAGGATCAAAAACTATGATTTTATCAATAATTGAATAATATATTCTCTTTACGTATGATATTTATTTATTTTTAATTTATTTATTACTCCAAAACTACCCAAAAAATAGGAAATAAAAGGAATTAACACCACATAATGACACCAAAATATAAGTAGGGAAAGGAAAGACAGAAAATACCAAAAGGATTAACACACTAAACTAGAAAATAGTTACAAATTACATAACTTAAAGATGAAGTAAATAATTTAAAGAAATATATAGTTATATGTATGAGATGAAAAAGTAACATAAACCCACTAAGGAAATAAGGCTATGTTAAGTTATAAATTTAAAGTGAATGAAAAATTATAGAAACTAATGGAATATAAATGTAAAAGTAAACTAAGTACAAGAAATAGAAAATAAGATTCAACTTAAATATATGCGATAAAATAAGATGTTTTTTTTTGAAATTATGTTTTAGATTGATTAAAAATGATTCTAACATAAAATAATTTTACAAACTAAAACCCTAATCTATCACATGAAGAGTGAATCATTCATTGGTATCAACTGAAGTAAAAAAAATATCACACATATGGTTGTATTATTATGTAACTATCAACCTCATTAATTTCTTAACCATTATTAGATAATCAATTTATAAATGAATAATGGAAATTAGAAATACCTTATGGTACTAAGTGGAAAAATTTACTATCATAAAATGTGTTCCTTGGTATTCCTGTAATCAATACTCAATCTTAGAAACTTTCAACAAAAAAGGAGCACAATATAAAAACTTAGGAGAGATATTTATACCTGTATGGATTTATCATTTCAAATTATGTCCTTTAATTCCTTGTAAAGCCTTCACTTTATAAATTATTTATACTTTTAAGATATAACTGACCTTTATTTAACTTTAAAATAAATTTAATTATAGCTTATTAAAAGCTTAACCATTTTATATTTTAGGCTTTTAATAATAAGTTCATAAAGAAAACTTATTAAAAGTTGAGATTCTTTTATTTTAGCCATACATTAACACAATATTCATCTAAATGGTGATGGCCCACATTACTTATTAACAACCAACATAATAATTAGCATAATTCATTATGCAAGTCAATCAACATATATGACTAAATATAAATAATAAATCTATCAAATATTCTCCATAATAATCCATAGTATCAATTCTTGTCCTTTAAGAATGATAAAACATAAAGGAAATCATATCAAAATTCAAACCTAATTAGTTATAGTAAAATTTGTTTGACATAATCATTTCAGCACAAACTCATTTTCAATCCGAACTAAAAATAAACATTTTTAAAGATAATAAAACCAAATTTTATCAACTACCAACAATTTTTTTATTACATGTTAACTAGTTTATATACAAGTGCTATGAAATAAAAAATTTGAATGCATAGATCAACTCCCACTATCAAAGTATTTTGAATCAAATTACAATATGCAAGCCAAAATAAAAAATGTCTAAAAATAAAAAGCTATAAAACAATAGATTAGTTTGAATTTCACCATCTAAATCCAAGTGAATCAAAGGAATACTCTACTCAATGTAATAGTTAGTATACCCAAAAGGAGTTTATGGAATCTCAATTCATGTCACTCCATTGAATTCATCATCAACCTCTATTTTTTTCTTCATGAATTGAGTTTACATTAGCAAGGATGAGGGGATAATATAACATTTATGGATTGAGAGACAACATTAGGTGGTAGGTTTAAAAGCTTTAATAGTCAAAAATCACTTCCTTTGAGTTTGGGATCAATAACTAGAGTTATCTCATTACTTATATGTTGCATTTGGTGAGTTGAATTACATGGTGAATTATATAAGTGGTATGTGTGTGATGTATAGTATTTTTTGAAAAGTATAATATTTTTTATGTGTTTTCACATTTGTCTACATATAAAATAACTATAAAAAGATGAAAATAATCTTTCAAGATGGAAGTGAAAGGTTAATAATGTGAAGTGATAGATCCTCCTCAAAATTCTATAAATATTTATACTTTAAATAAAGAATAGTTTTTAACTCAAGAGATAATAATATAGAAATAAATTGATGATTCCATTCACAATTTTATGTGTTTTTATGTGTAAATTTATTTCCCTACTCTATTTGTTGCATGTTTAATATAACAAATTTGTCTGATCTAGGCTAACAAATTGTATGTAACTGAACATCCAATAAATATAACTTAAATGAATTTCTATATCCCTATCTAAGTATTCATATTATATAAATAAACTCATGTAATATAAATCTTAACATGTTTTAATGGGTTTTTCCAAGATCCTCTACTAAAAATGGTGTGGTGATCATGGAAATTAAAACATGCTAAAATGGTTACCCATTCAAAAATATTTAGAATTATGGTTGGATGAAAGAATACATAATGTTTTAGAATAATAATCTAGATGAATTGGGATAAATATGAAAAAAAATAATAATTGAGCACATTCATGGTGAAATCTATGAGATTTTCTAGTGTGAGTTACATAAATTGTTAATTACTTGGTTATCAAGAATCAAATATTACTACTTTAGGCCTAGAGAAACAAATAACTTTGGTTAGACTAAAAAAATTATAAAAATTATGAAACATGGACACTGATTAGATACATGCACTAGAACATTGGCTAAAAACCATAATTTATGAATATGTCACTGAGTTTCTCATGTAAAGATATATTAGTCTTGATGTTGTGCATTATTTATTTGTAAGAGGAATCAGATGAATTATTATACCAATTATCTATACTCCTAAAAATATTAATTATGGAAAAGGCCATGGTGCCAATCCCAAAGAATATGGATTGTCATCTAAGACACTATGGGGATGTGGACAATAGGAAGTAGAATGATGTATAAATATGATAAGGAACCTAAAACTCAAGATGGATGATATATAGAGTTATAGAAGGAAATTTTGAGACTTTAGAGGGACTAGTGACAATAGAAGAGATGGAATAAGAAGATGATCCTCAAGTAACTTTAAATAGGAGTAGGATGGAGACTAAGAATACTATGGGAGGAATCAGACCTCTAAGAAAAGTTGGATACTATGAAGATGTGAAACATAGAGAAGTCTAAGGAATTTAATGTGCCAAAGAGATCATAGATGCTAAAAAGGATTTATATACTGACCTAAAGAAATAGGAAAAAATATAATGAAGAGATCACATAGATGTCATAAGGAGGCTAGTAGAGAAGTTACATAGTATTTTTAGGAAGCAAATTTAGGGGAAAAAATTGTTTGAAGATGATGAAATGTAGTATTTTAAATAAGTCATGAGGAATAATAGGATTATTTCATGTTCAAGTAATATTGAATTAGTTTCAGCATAGAAGTATCATTCATTCAAATGGGATGCATCCACTTTGCCTTATTTATCAGTTGGAAAATATAGTTCAAAGTGCAAGAACTAATAAGTTTATTTAGAATAAAATTAATAGTACACGAAATATATTCATAGTAAATCTAGAGACACCAGTCAATAAAATTCCCAAATAGCCTATTGGTTTAACTATAAACGTAGGAAGCATGCTTCTCAATTTGAGATTATTTTAAGCCTAACCTCATGGATGGGTTATCTAACCCTAAATTATTTGTATTAACCTGGAAGATGAAATAGTAGGTTAAATGTGTCACTACTAATGATGTGAATATGTGTGAGCTCATAAGATCCTTGACAGGTAGAGCTCAAAACAAAATAAATACAAAAACATTGTCTTTAGAAGATGCTAAAAATAAATTTATTAAGGAATTCAATATGTATAAATGTGAAAGCTAAAATATTCAATACTAAGATTCAACCTATAGAATCAATCTATAAGTTTATATAGTCTAAAAAACCTATCTACATAATATGTTCAAGGTTTATGAAGGTGTTAGGATAAAAAAGAGGAGAATGACAATTTTATTTCTTGTTTTTATTTTATTTATATTCTTTTTCTTCCGTTTTCTTCTTTTTTTTTTTTTTTTTTTTTTTTTTTTTTTTCCCTTGAGTAGCCAACAAGCTCATTTTATACTCAAGGCCTTTGATTCAACCATTGGTTAGCCAATGAACTAGTTTTATGGTCAGGGTTTCCAACAACACCTGAAGGTTTTCATTATTGGTTTTATTATGACTCTGACTAACTAGTTACATGTGTAGTCAGAATGTTTATTTATTCCCTAGTTAGATTAATAACAAAAGACTAACCAAGTTGAGATATCATTCTTACCCTTTATTCATGGGAAGTGAGGTTGAGCTATAATTACCTTATGGTAGTTGAATTGGGTATTTTAAGGGATGTGGTGTATATAGAGTGTTTCATCTACCAGTTTTATCTCCATTCAAGTTTGTTCTTCTTCCATGATTTTATTTTTAAATGATTCATTTCAGATTGATTTATTATATATCTTGATATGATGACTATTTACTAACAAATATAACATTACTAGATCAATTTTTCATAGCTTGACTTCTCCATTGTCAAATACTTTCTCAATCTCGTAAGTGTCAAGCCATATTTTTCTCAAATTATCTTTGTGGTCCTTATACTTAGAATCATAGAGAAGGGCCCAATCTCCTTATAATTATTAAGACTTTATAAACTATCATGTCATATAACTCTTTGTTGACACACTATCTTTGTATGTTGTAGTGCCTCTATTTAGAACTCATGTAATTCATTGAGTTAGATTATCTTCTCTTTATGTGTTATATTAAGGTATAACCCTTTTTTAATATTAAACCTTGTGGTTTTGAGCTTAAATTATATGGGAATAATAAATTTATTTCCATATGTCTTAACTCCCAAAAATCAACCAAAAAAAACTTGACTTTCAATGAAGATAAAATTCCAACAATATTCTAGTAAACTATAAATGTTGATTAGGAACCATTCATTAAACATGTCTTAATGAAGGGAAAATGTATTATAAGTATGATTAATGTATTCACATTCAAATAAGGGTTCCAATTTTACACCATACTCTTTCAATATTTCCTTCAAAATAATTCAAACCTAAAATCTTGCTTAAAAACTTTATATTAGATCATTACCCATTCATTACTTTTAATCTAATAGGGAAATTATGATGTCTATCCTTAGGATTTTGATTATATAATTAACCATTAAATATCAATGTTTGTTTGTTAATAAAACCATCACTATACCATGGTATTTTATAATAGTGAAGATAAGGAATATATTATTTGACCACAAATTATATTCATATCAAATTCAATACTCATAATCACTATGAATATAATTTATTTTTGAAATATTAATAATTATCAACTAAGGTAACATCCTTCTCACATAAATTGGTCAAATTACAATTATTGATGCCACATAACCACATCATCAATAAGGAAAAATAAAAAATAATTTAACTTTTAAACTCCATGTTAGTATGTTATGCATGGAAGACACTTTATTATTTATGAATATCATTAGACAAATCTACCTAGAGACTTTTCCCAAGGTCCAAATTCCAATGTAAATCTAACCTTCACATGTAAGCCATCATTATTTATTATACCTAAACTACATTAACAAATTTATCATATTATAATCAAATTGATAAGTGTTATTTATGGTTATAATACATGTTCCAATATATTATAAGTGTTCATGAATATGTTTGCATATTCCTACCATGCCTCCCAAACAAGTTGTCATTACCTAACCAACAATTTTATATTTATATGTGGATTTCCGTATCATGTATATAAATATTATTGACCACCAATTATATGTATATAACTAAACTCAATTTTTCTCATGTATATTAATGAATGATGGTGTTATTATATCATTCCATTAATGTTTTAGAGATAACATAATTTAAAATAATAGTACCTATTTCTCTATTATAAGAATAGATCAATTTACCAATAATTGCATTACATAACTTGATTTTTAAGTACATCAAGGATAAGTTTAATCTAAAAATCAATATCCATATAGCTATTTAATTTCCAAGAAGTAAATGTTTAATAAACATAAGTTTAGGTGATTCAATCAAATAGAAAACACAATATCAATCCTAACTCAGATGCACAATAGATAATAAAGATCAATTCCAAAATTTAGAAAGGAGTAAACCATTTACACTCCTTGATTAAAATATCCTTCATTAATTCAATTATAACCTTCAATATGCATTAATTTCTAATTTAAATACATGTAAAAATATCTAATCTTAAATTTCCATATATGAAAATACTATAGTTGTTACTAATATATTACAACTAAGAAAATCACATAGAAATAGGGTAAAATTATTATATAATAATTTGAATAAATGTAATGAATTTAAAAATAATAACCTTATTATTAATATTAAGAGTTTATTTAATTCATAAAATGAAACTACTATTCTTTTTTGTTATGAAACATATCCAAATAGTTGTCTTCACAAACAAGAAACAAAAAAGACAACTCAAAATTAGTATACAATCATTTATCAGACTCAAAACAAGATAAATCTTAATGAATGAAATTATTTCATCAACAAGATAATCCTTCATATATAAGTTTATTTAATCCCATAAACGTAAGAAATAAAATAAATTAATATCCACAAGAAACTTCATA
This sequence comes from Torreya grandis, assembly GCA_037957365.1. Lineage (NCBI taxonomy): Eukaryota > Viridiplantae > Streptophyta > Pinopsida > Cupressales > Taxaceae > Torreya > Torreya grandis. The sequence continues at coordinate 560,159 of JARHVA010002359.1, forward strand.
TATATGCATTTACTTTAAAAAGAGATAAATATTCAATAGAAGATACAATCATGTAAAGATATAGTTGGGATAAGATAAACTTAAAAAGTTTAAATTTAGAAATAATATTAAATTAATAAAGCCATATATTGAAAACTACCATCACAAATAACTGACATATTCATAAATAACCTATAATCATCTTTCATGCATTATAATATGTAATCTCCAACTTATGTTTATTACTGAAATAATAATAAAACCACAACTATCCTAAATTTTAGTTATATCATTTATATATATTCAAGACTATAGTAATCTACAGCTTACTAATGAGTTAAAAATATATATGACAAGTTCCTTATCTTAACTGGTAATAAGTAACCATTATAGTAATACAGTCATAAAGAACATATTCAAGATAAGCAAAATAATAATGTATTATATGATGAATGTAAGGTGATATATAAGGGTTTTTTTATTGATAATTAAAAATATTTTTACTCATTTATAAGAAAATTAAAAATGATATTTATACATTATTGTATACTCAACTTGGGATGGTTAATATGCAGAGATTATGTCACTACAAGAAGTGAACATAATACATAGTAACTCAAGATATTAACAATACAAAACAAAGAATACTTAGATTATATTTTGTCATTGACATATAAAAATAAAAAAAATGATTATATCTTCTTAATTCAAGACATAAACCATTGAGGTATGCATGTGTATCTTAAAGTGGTACTTTATGCAAAAGAACCAATCACGACAAATAAAATCAACTCACATTACCAAAGGATTAAATTCATTATTAACCAAGTAAGGACATGAGTTAAAAATAGATTAATAATAATAATAATAATAATAATAATAATAATAATAGTCAATTGATATTAATTAGTATCAATTAAACTACATAACATACATTTACAACTATTAATTTAAATATACAAACACCAATATTGGCCTCCAAGGACCTTCATTACAATTCATAATTTATACAAAAAAAATAACAACATGAGACATATTTATTTCTAAAATATCATTTGAACATGAAGGAAAAATAGTGAAATATTTCAGTAATCCTCAAAAAAATTCAGTCATCAATGGAAAAAAAATCCCCCACATTACAATGATCCAAACCACATAGTGAATCTCTATCCACCCCAACCATTAGTTGAATAGTGTAATATATCATCCCACATCAATCCCATGACATAAAGTTAAATAATTATGATAAGTTTTACATGAGATCTAGGGTTTCGGCTAGGGTTACACAAACAAAATAACCAATCACCAAACAACAACCCAAATCATAAATCACTCAAAAATGCTTAAGAGGTATATTTTAGCAAGGAAAATATTACTAATGGAAAAACCAACTTGAATAAATAAAAAATTAAAAAATACATGGTTATTAATTCAACATGTAACACCAATAATTAAACACACACGTGAAGCTTTAAAACTCATATGAGAAACCACCATATGTATTACATTTTTATTCTAACCATAAATTGAATTATACAACTTGTTTATACACCATCCAAGGGTGAGATAAAGAATATTTTGCCTCACCCAATAGTGGGTTTTCATTGGCCATAATATTTGGCAATAATAATCATTTCATAAATATCAAATAGAATTTAAGAATTCAGGAAGAATAAATTTACTTCCTATCCACATATAGGTCCAAGTGACCTTCAACAATTATTTCAAACTTATTTATTCCAATAGTTTAACCTTGTAACTGAATTTCTCATATTTCATGCTCAATTTGCTTAGAACGTCCAATGTTCCTCTCATTGATCAATGCCATATTGCTTCAACAATACATAGAATAAAATATATAAATATTGCATGAAATAATAATTTAATCACACAAAAGTAAATAAATGACTACATAATGCATGGTGAATAAAATACAATATGGGGTCTAACCTAAAGAATCATGCAAATAAATAGTAGGGTACAATATGTGGATCTCATTTTTAATTTATCATATTTATATACATGTATACCTTATGCACTAAGTTGAATGAGGTATTTCACATTCCAACCAAGCTCATATCAAGGAAACCCCTAAATTCATGTAAAATGATATCAGCAGTACCTATATAGTATATCTTAGAATAAATGAATTACAATAACTTAATTTGATAAAATAATAAGTCTAAAATAATATAATGTAAATGGAAAACTAATGCAGTTATCCTAAAGTCATTAATATATCAAAATAATGCTAAAATAGTAGTAGTAATAGTAGTAGTAGTAGCAGCAGCAGCAGCAGCAGTAGTAGTAGTAGTAGTAGTGGTAGTGGTAGTGGTAGTGGTGGTGGTAGTGGTGGTGGTGGTGGTGGTGGTGGTGGTGGTGGTGGTGGTGGTGGTGGTGGTGGTGGTAGTGGTAGTGGTAGTGGTAGTGGTAGTGGTAGTGGTAGTGGTAGTAGTAGTGGTAGTAGTAGTAGTAGTAGTAGTAGTAGTAGTAGTAGTAGTAGTAGTAGTAGTAGTAGTAGTAGTAGTAGTAGTAGTAGTAGTAGTAGTAGTAGTAGTAGTAGTAGTAGTAGTAGTAGTAGTAGTAGTAGTAGTAGTAGTAGATATGGGTGGTCAAGACATACAACCCCCCTAAAGGAAGGCACCATATTTAGGTCCTAAAATAAGTGAGGATAGTGTTGCTGGAAATTATGTTCATCTTCTTAGTTAGCACTTTTCTCACCCTTTTGATCCTGCTAGATTAGTATTTGCTACAAATTTCTATTTCATATACTAATGTTACATCAGGCCAAAATCTTGATGGGATCCATCTTAATCAATTCCTCATCTAACACCTAGATATTATTCTAATCCACAATATAATGTGGGTCAAAAACATATTTTATTAGCAATGCCACATGAAAAATGGCATGTACTCAATATAGATAAGGAGGAAGATCTATATGATAAGGCATTGGGATGATATTTTCCACTATTTTAAAAGTAATAACATACCATAGAGATATTTTAGATACTTTACCAAACTTAATGGAGCTTTTGTGAGGATTTACCCTCAAGAACACTTTGTTTGATACTTAAAATAATATAGGTGACCTTTTTAAGTTAGCATAACTCTTTTTAGATTTATAGGTAGCCTTTAACCTTTGGTGAATGATAATCATTTATTCATAAAAATATTACAAGGTTTTTGGCCTTAAAAAACTAAATTCTCCATACTTTTCCATCTGAATTGGTTCATGCACTTTTTCTCATACAAGGCTTCAAAGGGTACCATCTTAATGACATAGTGATAAGTATTACTATAGGTGAATTCCACTAAGTGGAGGTAGTCTTCCCATTTGTATTTTTTATCTATCACATACATTCTCAACATTTATTCAATATTAAGATTCATAAATTCAGTTTGTCCATCTATTTTAGGATGATACACTAAACTAAAATTTAATTTGGTGTCAAACACAACCATCACATTTTTCCAAAATATAGAAGTGAACAGTTTATCTCTACAAAATATAATCACTTTTGGTACACTTTTAAAGTTAATAACATCATTTATGAATATTTTTTTAAGGATGGTATAATAATCTATAAAATTACCTACTATGAAATGAGCAACTTTTGTTAATTTATCAATTACAACTAGGATTATTTCATGTATGTCCCAAGATTTAGGAAGTATTGAGATAAAAATCCATTATAATTATAGCCCATTTCCTTTAAATAATTACACGAGGGTATAATAGTCCCCATAGATGTAAATTTTCAGCCCTAATATGTTGATATTCTAAACATTTGTCCATAAAAGTAGCCATAAAATTCTTTAGGCCAAGCTAAAAATACAACTTTTTTAGCTCATGTGACATTTTTGTGACACCTAGATGAGAAAAATGAAGTGCCACATACACTTCACTTAGAATTTTTTACCTTATAATCTTTGAATTAGGAATGTAAATTATACCTTTATGTCTCAAAAGACTATCTAAATCCATTGAAAAAATAGAAACAACATTTATGAACTTCCATTTGATAAATCAAAATAGTTTTTTAGACATTCATGGTCTAATTTATGTTTTAAAAAAATTATTTGTAAATTTTGAATTTATAATTGAAATATCAAAAATGTAGGTTCTCCTAATTAGATCATCAAATAATCAGCTTTATTTTCCCTTTACATAGTTAATATGAATATAAAAATTGTTGATAAATTATAACTACCTTCTTTATCTTACATTAAGCTCATCCTAAGCAAATAAATGCACAAGACTTCTATGGTTAGAATTTATTTTAAGATGATTCTGAAGAAATAATTAATTCCATTTCTTGACTGCATGGATCACATCAACTAGCTCAAGATAATGAGTTAGATAGTTTTGTTCATTTTTTAAAGCTTTTTAGACTCATAAGAAACTACTTGATCATATTAAATCAAAATAGCATTGATGCCCACGTTATAACCATTATCCCATATTTAAGAGTTTCCATTTGGCCCTATAATGACCTAAATAGGGGCTGAAGTTAATAGTTATTTTAACCTTTGGAAATTTAGTTCACATTTTGGAGACCACTCAAATTTCTTTCCCTTATTTTGTAAAGAAGTGATGGGATTATCAATCCTTGAAAATCTTATATACATCTTCCATAATAACTGGCCATCCCCATGAAGCTACACACTTCGTGCACATTTTTTGGATTTGTGCATTCATTGATGGCTACAATCTTTCTAGGATCCATTGCAAGGCTATTTTTGAAAATCACATGCCCCAATTAGTGAATTTTAATTTTATAAAAAGAGAAGTTAGATAATTTACCAAATAAATTATGTATTAACCTTTGTAATACCATCCTTAAGTATTTTTAATGTTCTTGATCATTCTTTGAGTAGGTTAAAATGTCATTTAGAAAAAAAACTAACACAAATTGGTCAAGAAAATCTGTAAAAAACATTATTCGTAAGGCTCATGAAAGTAGTAGGTTTATTGGTTAGCACAAAGGGCATAACTATGAATTCATAATATCCATACCTTATTCTTAAATTACTTTTATGAACATCCTCTTCTTTGATACAAAGTTGGTGATACTCGAGATGAATATAATTTTTTTTAAATATTGTTACTTCTCTCATTAGATCAAAGAGATCATTGATCCTAGGGATAAGATACTTGTTCCTAATAGTTACCTTATTCAAAATATGGTAGTCAATGAAAAGTTTGAGAGTATTTCCTTCTTAAAAAACATACCTTTAGAGCTCCCTAAGGTGACACATTGGGTCAAATCTTACCTTTATCCATTAGTTTTTGTAGATAAATCTTAAACTCTCTTAGATTTATTACATTCATCCAATAAGGGGCTTTAGATATACATGTAGATCTAAGTAAGATGTCAATTGAAAAATCAAATTCTCTTTTAAGAGGTAATCATAGTAATTCTTTAGTAAATACATCTGTAAATTATTATAAGATAAGATAGTCTTGAAGTATTGATCTTTTCTTAAAAACCTTCATTTATATTTATATAAATAGATATTAAACCTTTTTATTATTTCTCTTTTCAGTTGTAAGGCTAAAAGAATACTTTTGAGTGAATAGTTAATGATACCTTGGATTACTATAGGTTTACCACCTTCATCAAGACATTATATCTTTTTATTAAACAAATTAAGATTTTATCAATGATTTTGTAACCAATCCAATCCTACAAATAATTCATAGGATCCCAATGGTGAAAGGAATAGATTTACATGAGCCTTAAAAACTCCTATATAAAGTTTAGTATGTTCTATACATTTAAAAACAACTATTCATTTCCTAGTGCCAAAATTTACCTTCCATCCTTGTCTAAGTATAGAGGGTTTATTTTTACATTTAAAAAAACATTAAATAGAAATAAAACTATAATTAGCTTATGAATCAATTAAAATTTTGATATGAAGACCATAAATTATACCTTTGGTTTCAATCAGGGTGGATTGAATGTCTACTTTTATTTTTATACAATAGCATAAACCTATGATTTAAGGCATGGTTGCCTCATAACTAAGGGAAATACTTGTGGTAATGGTTTTCAGTACATTCCTAACATGTCACAGTAGTTTTAGATGAAAATGAATAGTATTAGCACATGTGGTAGGGCCACAAAAATTATCTTGTTGTTGGTTATTATTTTCATTACTCTTTTTCTCAAAGGGATAATATTTAAAACCTTTTTTATTATTCTAAATTTTTTTGTAGAATTATTTCTCTTGATAAAAGTTTTATTCTAATCATTTTTATTTAATTTCTTTTTTACAAGAGGGATTATTGATTTTGATTTATTGGTAGCCTATTATTAGGATAATCTTATTTTTCCTTTTGGTGAAACTTTCTTTTTATTTATCTTGATGTGTTGGTTCCATGAAAAAAATTAAATTACATGTGTTATTCATGTTCACATTATACATAAGTACTTATTTCAATCCTAAATTAAACTTAGTAACCTTATTTTACTCATCTTGCATGTAGTTGGCATGACATAAGAGACCAAGAAACTTGTTTTCATATTTTGAAATAGACATTATTTCCTACTTTAGTAGTTAGAATTCTATAATTTTTTGTGCTTTATAGATACTATTTAGGTATAATTTTTTGAATATATTATAAATAACTTCCAAATATAGAGTCATGGAATCATACTTCTTAAGAGCACATAGATGGCTCCACCACAAAGCAACATCAACTGGTGGGCTCTTATGTGAGTTTTGATTTTAGAACCCATATTATGTAAAATAAAATATTTATGCAAGTTAATCAACCATGTCTTAGCATCATCCCCAATATCTCCACTAAATAATATTGGATAAGGAATATTTTTTATCTCCTTGATGATGATATCCATAACATATTACTACCTTGGATTCAAATTTGGAGTTTCTATTTTCCATAGTAATCATGAGGTAGGACATGGAGGTGTGATGATGTTTATTTCTCCAAGGTGATGGCCACACTTAGTGAAATATGGCATGGACCCACTAACTATTTAGTTTGGACCCTTTTAGGATTAAAATCCAATCCTTTGGATTTATTAATATTTATGCCTCAAATGATGACATTGATCATACTCATTTATAGAGATAGATTATATATGATCTCCTCAATGTTCATTAGGTCATATGTGGTGACTTTAATATGATGGTATCTCCTAAATACAAAGTGGGCCACTTACCAATGCATTTGGGAAGTTAGAAAAATGGAGGTAGGGTATTATATGTGCACTAAATTGGGGTTTTATGATCCTAATTTAATCCATCAGCCTAAAGATATAGTGTGTTACACCTTTATCAATCTCAGAGATGGACCCACCTAGATTATGAAGTGCCTAGATAGAGTAATTATTTCTACCTAACCATAATTTTCCTTTGATAAATTTTTTGTCCTCTAATGTAGGCACTACCATATTTTGGGCTTTTTGATCACTCCCCCATTTGGTTTCAAGTGACATGGCAATTCATGAAACCCAAGGTCCTTAAAACAAAATTCTTTCTTAATACCTCCCTACTCAAGCATGGGCCCACTATGGCACACAGTTGTAGAATTTGGATCCCCATCTATCCCAATATTTTGGTTGGATTATTTGGTATGATAACACCATTAGAAGGACCTATCACTTTTTGATAATCTATGGCCACCAACTTGTTAAATTTTGAAGACACTCTTAATCAGATACTTCATAAGAGCTTAGCCATGTGGCTTTAGCATAAGAAAAATATCCCGTCAATGAGATCTTGCAAGTTAGAGTCTCTTCTTTACAACATCATATCCATATTGAAGATAATTATAGTGGTTAAGGAGATTAAATCAAAGCTAGACACCATTGGCAAAAGATAGGTGACAAAGCCTTCAAAGAATTATTTCAAATGATTTGAGCCAAAAACTCAAAGTAGAAAATCTAGGCTATTTTTGATGCTAGAAGGAAACTATCAGATACACTACATATTTTTCAATCCTTTGTCCTTCATTATCAACAAGTACTCAAATATAAATCATCCTTTATAGAGTGTGATATTTCCTATTAATAGTGTCTCATATCGGTGCCTTTCAAGCTCAATCTTTCTCACTAGGTGGCTTGTGATAGGATCCTCACTGTGGATGATTTGCATGAGGCATTGGCTCATATGGAAAATAACAAAGCTCTAGGAATTGATGGTTTCCCCTATGGATTCTATGAAACCCTCTAGGATCTTGTGTCTACTGACTTATATCATGTTTATCAAGAGGCCTTTCACACACATTCTTTAGGGAATAATATAAATAAATGAAACATTAAATTCATACCTAAGTAAAGGGATCTTGAATTAATCTATAATTGGTGGCCAATCACCCTCCTAAATGTTTCCTACAAAATCATTGCTAAATCTCTAACACACGTGTAACCTATTACCACACAACATTCACGCTAAGAAAATAGGTTTCATCAGAAGTAGATATATTTTAGACAATATCATTATGGTTTGGGAAGGAATGGACTGGGCTAGAAGGTCTAAGCAGCAAACTATGTTCATAAAAATTGACTTTGAAAAAGCTTATGACCATATTGAGTGGCCTTTAATCATATCCATGCTTAAAACCATGGGCTTTAGGCCCAATTTCATTAAAACCATCCAAATGATTTTTTTAGATGCCTCAGTCATCCTTTCTATTAATGGAATCACTTCTAAACAATTTAGTTTATTTTAGTCTATTCACTAATGATGCCCTTTGGCACCCACCCTGTATGTGCTTGTAGTTGAGGGTTTTAGATATCTTCTTAGCAATACCCAAGCTAAGGGAGTTGTTAAATGAATTTATCTCAATCTAGATAAAGAAAACCCTCAAGAATATATGTAACTACTGAATGGTCACTTTGTTGATGATTCTTTCCTTACTATTATTAAATATGAGGACAATGTGGGCAATGCCTTATATTATCTCAACACCTTATACCTTACTTCTATCTCAAGCATCTAATGGAAAAAAAATCATTGATATAAGAAATCATACCTCCCCTTATCAACATAGACTACCAAGTATGGATAGGATTGGATCTAACATGATGAAATCTTCAATTTTATTGGCATCTCTTTTGATTTTGTTGCCTCTCTACCCATGTTGTGGTAATATGTTGTTGACAGAGTAGAAAATAAGTTGGAATATTAGGTGACTAAGCCATTATCATTAATAGGTAAATTATAAATATGCTCTAAATTTATTGTGACCACCCATGCTTACTACTCTTCATACTGGGTTCTTTTTCAGAATTCTTATCAAAAACTTGAAAAACTTCTCAAGGCTTTTCTTTTGGCCAATTCTTCTATGGCCATGGATTCCACAAGGTTACTTCAGAATATTATTGCCTCATGAAGGATGGTGGAGGTATGGGGATCATTGATGTGGCTCATCAAGTAATTACGTTATGTTCTAAATAGATTGTATGGGACATTGATGGCAAGGAAGTTTGAAAGGTGTTATGTCGACACTACATCTCTTTAGGCTTTCCTAAAGGCAAAAAAGCCTAGAAAGGTCTTGGATTCTCAAATCTACTAATAATAAAATCCCATGATTAAATTTTAGGGTCCTTTATGGTGAAAAGTATCTAGAAATCATGGGAAAGGATCAAACCAAGGCTTCTCTAGAATAGTACAAGGTTACGATATGGGTTATCTATTAACTCACACTCATTATGGTGGTCACCTATTATCAATTTAAATGAAGTCTCTTTGGATGAGGTTACTTGGATCAATGCTCTCAATTTGTTTCATATAGGCATTCATACTATCCAAGATATCTTTTGTAAGTAGTCTCTTTCTTGGATATCTTAGGAAGAGGTGAAAACTAAATTTTGGCTAGCCAATATTGATAGAGAATCTTACCAAGAAATCATTAACATTATTCCACCTTTAATGCTTCATAAAATTTCTATTCATTCTTCTCATCCTTGGTGGAGGGACTAGAAGAGGTATGTTGAAACTCCATTTCATAATTACACCCCTCTGATTGGCTATGTGTGGATTACTCCCCACATGCCTATGGTGGATAAGCTTAACTCTTATTGGGGACTACATTATTTCATTCATACTTGGTACTTCTATTTTCATATTGTCTAAGAGGCTTGCTTAGATCTTAAGCTAACTCATTTTTCTTAGTGTATGTTATGTCAGTGCCTACCTATAGGTAGAAGTCTTATGCATTTAGGAATTTCGCTTCTCACATGCCCTTTCTATGGTAATCTGGAAATGATCCCTCATCTTTCTTGGCACTACTCCAAATTTTAAAGGGTTTGGACATGGATTAATGACCTTTTCAAGCCTTTATAGCCAAAATTTTTTCAATGACAGTGGTAGCATATCCTTCTTAGAGATAAACCCACCTTAACTTTTAAATACACCCAAGTCTAGCATAATTTTAGATTGGAGATTCTATTTTGGTTATGGAAAGAAATAAATAATGTAGTATTTAGCAATGCTTCTTCAAATTATAATTTTTATGCTCTCATCAAGTCCTCTATTATTTCCAATGTTCTTTTACAAATACAAGTGAAGGCAAATAAAGTTTTCATTGATATTGGTCATCTCCAAGACATCTTCACTCATTGGGGAGATGTTCCTTATGCTCTGGCATAGATTCCTCCATCTCTATGCAAAGATAATAGAATTGATGAAAGAATTACCATTATACCTCAAGGTTAGCACCGACGTATCAAGTCTCGGCATTGCTCTCACAATGGCACTCTATATCAATGAAAGACCCCTCTTAGGCAACAGTCAAGGTGAAAATTCCCACCTCCTTCCCCTAATAGGTAGGATTATTGGGATTTTCCTCCTCCTCTACATCTATATTCTTAGGGGTGCCACTTAGATGTCAGTTAAACATGTTGGACAAGTTCCCTATAATCTCTCTAGCTATTTCTATTATCAGCCATAAGAAGATGATAAAGGCATTACTTAGGCTTCTGGTTGGGAGCCAATTTCAAAGGGAAATGACTTTCCAATCTTGGGTTAGGGTCTAGATGATATGGATCCTCCACTTTTTGGCCTTGCTCTTGCATCTTAATGTTATCATATATGATGTTTTTATGAGTTTTTCCTAGGTAGAGCTCAATGTTGTTTTTTCTTTTGTTGTTTCTTATTCTTATACTTGGCCTACTCTGACATTGAGGCATGCCTCCATACCACCTTTTTTTTTTGAATTATTTGTATGTTATAGATTTTTTATATATAGATACATTTCATAAAAAAATTGAGGTTATTCTTCCTACCCACTTTCCTATAGACTTTCCAAGTGGGTCAACCTTTGACCACACCCTTCCATTTTAACTTGAATGTTATTTATTTCACCTAAAATGTCATTTAGGACAACATTATGACCATTAAGGATGTCATTTTCCATATTTTTCATGATCCTCAGCATTAGTGTTTTTATGATCAGCATTAACATGAATGTTAGGATGCTAATTATGATCATGATTATCAACTAGATCACTTCCAACATTCTTAACTTACTTTTTGGCTCTAATTCTCACCATCCTAAGACATATTAAACACAACTACAACTACTAATTCCCAAATTTTCTAGGGTTGAATGTGTCTTTGATACCACATGTCATAATCCCAAAAATCAACTAAAAAAACAAGACTTCAATGGTTATGAAGATAAAATTACAATAGTATGCCAATAAACTAAGAACATTTATTAAGAACCATTCATTAAACATGTCTTAATTAAGAGGAAAATATATTACAATTATGAGTGCATGTATGCACATTCCAACAAGGGTTACAAGTGTACACCATAATCTTATGAGTTTTTCTTCAAGACAAGGCAAACCTAAAAGATTGCTTAAAAACCTTTAATGAGATAATTACACATTCATTACTTTTAATCTAACATGAAATCATGATGTCCATCCTTAGTATTTTTATTACAGCACTAAACATTTATTTCTCTATAAAACCATCACTATACCATGGTCTTTTAGAGTATTGAAAATAAGGAACATAATATTTCACCATGAATTATATTCATATGAAAGTTAATTCTCATAATCACTATGAATTTAAAAAGGTTTGAAGTATTAATAATTATCAATCAAGGTAAAATTCTTCTCATAGAAACCAAGTCAAATTCTAATTAGTGGTGCCACACAACCACATCCTCAATAAGGAAAAATTAAAAAAAAAAAAATTTTGAAATCCATGTTAGCATTTTTTGCATGGAAGACACTTTATCCTTTATCAATATCACTAGGAAAGTCTACCTTCGGTCATTTCCTGAGGTCCGAAATCTAAGTTAGATCTAACCTTCACATGTAATTCATCATTCATTATTATACATAAACCACATTAACAACTTCAATATATTATAATCAAAATGATAAGGGTTATTAATGGTTTTAATATATGTTCTAATCCATTCAAAGTAAGCAGTTGTGAATCAATTTTCACATGGCTATCATGCCACTCAAATAGGTTAGCACTACCTAACCAATAGTTTTTAATTTATAAGTGGATTCATGTAGCACACATACAAATATTCATGACCATTAATTATACGTATATAATCAAACTCAATTTTATCATTTATATGAATGAATGAGGGTGTTATCAAATCATTGCATAAATGTTTTGGAGACAATATAATTTAAAATAATAGTTCCTACTTCTCTATTATAATAATAGGTTAATTTACCAATACTTGAATTCCATAACTTGAATTTGAAGTACATCAAGGATACATTTAATCTAAAAAGCAACAATTGTATAAATATTAAATTACCAAGAATTAAATGTTTTAAAAAAATAAGTTTAAGTGATTCAAATGAATATAAAACATGATATCTATCCTAACTCAAATCCATAATAAATAAGAAAGATCAATTCCAAAATTTATTTAGAGTAAGAATTGTTTACAGTATTGAAACAAAATAACCTTTGTTTACTCAATTTTAACCTTCAATATGCATCAATTACTAACTTATAAACATGCTAACAGATCTAAACTTAACTTTCATTTCTAAAAATACTACAACTATTACTAATATTGTATATTTAATAATTTCACATAGCAACAATGGAAAATTACTATATAATAATTTTAATGAATGTAACAAATTTCAAAATCACAACCTTCTTAATAATACTAATAATCTATTTATAGGATAAAAGGATACTATTGATCTTTTCTGTTAAGTAAAATAACCTAATAGGTGTCTTCACAAATAGGAAACAAATAAGACCACTTAGAATTAATATATAGTCAGGTATCAAATTTGAAATAAGAGAAACCATAATGATTAAAATCATGTCATCAAAAATCTAATCCTACCTATATATATTTACTTGATCTAATAAACCTGAGTAAGAAAATAAATCAGTATCCACATGAAACTATAGATATACACATTTACTCCAAAAAGAGACAAATAATAAAGAGAAGTTATAGATGAGTAAATTCATAGTTGAGATAAGATACACTTAAACAAGATTAAATTTCTACATCCACACATATGAAAATGACCATCACAAATAAGTGACAAATTCATAAATAATCTACAATCATTTTTTTTGTAACATAATTTGAAATCTGCAACTTATCATTCTTACTACAAAAGTAAGAAAACTAAAACTATCCTCACTTTTAGTTATATTATTTTTATATATTCAATGTTTCAATAAGCTACAAGTCACCAATGAGCTAAACACATATATTACAAGTTCTTTATGCTAATTGGTAATAAGTAACCAATTTATTAATTCTTTCATAAAGAACATATTCAAGATAAGCACAATAATAATGCATTAGATGATGAATGCAAGGTGATATATAATGGTTTGTTATTGATAAGTAAAAATAATTTTATTATTAATAACAAACTTAATCTTAAAAACTATATTTTTACATTATTATATACTCAACCCAAGATGGTTAATATGCACATATTATGTCACTACAAGGAGTGAACATAATAAATAGTAACTCAATATATTACCAATATGAAAAAAATAAGACTTAGATTATATTATGCCATTTACATATAATAATTAATAAAAATTTATGTCTACCTAAGTCCAAACATAAACTACTGAGGGTATGCCTATGTGTATTAAAGTGATCTTTTATGCATAAATAACCAATCATGACAAATAAAATCAAGTCACATTGCCAAAGGATTAAATTCATTATTAACTAAGTATATGAGTTAAAAATAGATCATAATAATCAATTAATATGAATGTATCTCAATTAAACTATATGTCATACATTTACAAATGTTAACTATGAAAAAACCAAAATTGGCATCTATGGACCTTAATTACAATGCATAAATTTATACAAAATATTTTCAACAATGTGAGACATATGAGTTCTAAAATAGTAGTTGAACACAAAGGAAAATACAGTCCAAAGCTTGGAAGAATCCTCAAAATGAATACACAATTGTCAATGGAAAGAAGACTTCATAGCATCAAAATGAGACCAACCATATAGTAAGCCCCTACCCACACCAACCATTAGTTGAAGACTGGAATAGATCATCCTGCATTGATCCCATAACATAAACATAAATAACTATGATAACTAATGAATGAGATCTAGGGTTTATAATAGGTTTACATAGATAAATTAACTAATCAACAAATAAAAACCCAAAGAATAAATCACTCAATAGTGATTAAGAGGTAGCTTTTATCAAGGCAAACATTACCAATGCAAAAAACAACTCTAATAAAACAAAAATACATAGTCATTTCCTCAATAAGTAAAACCAACAATAATACACATGTGAATCTTTAAAACTTATATGAGAAACCACCATATTTAGTGTAGGTTTATTATAACCATAAAATTGAATTATATATCTCATTTATACACCATCCAAGGGTAAGATAAAGTATATTTGGCCTCACCCAAAAGTGGGTTTTCATTGGCCATGGTATTTGTCAATAACAACCATTTTATAAACATAAAACTAAATGCAATCATTTAAGAATAATCCATCTACTTCCACCCCACATTTTTCTTTTTTTCAAATTAAAAATACCAAATCTTAACTTTGCATAAAAAGATAAAATATAATAACTTACTTAATCCCAGGATTTTCTAAAGCCAACTTTACAAGTGGTATCTTCATTTATCCTCATTTCTTATTTATTTTTATTTTCTTTCAAGACACACCCCATTATTCATTTCCATTTACCACAATCCCATTTAAATTATTCTTGATTTCATGCATTGGAGTCCCAACTAGAAGAATAATCCAATTATTCCTATTGAAACTATAATCATATTTTTTAAGAAAATGAGCATTGCCATGAAAACTAATCTTACATTAAATATACTAGAGTTAAAAAACCTCATTGCCATTTAAACATAAGCCATTTCAATGTCCAACATGCATTGACTTCATTATATTGCCTTATAAAATCCCTAATAATCAATAAGGTATGTAGAAGGTCAACTTTTCATGTTGTAACAAAATCAAATTCTAACTAAAGTCCAAATGACTTTGATTAATCCTGACATGACCTAAGTCCAAAAGACTTAAAATATCATGCCATGGTTAAGACTTAGTGACTTACAAATATAATTCCATGGCCATGCTTTGAATGGCCTTAAAAATATTGTTGTATTCAAAATATTTGTACTTCAATATAAACTCCAAGATCCTCATAAAATAATCTAGAGGTCTAAGTGACCGTTAATAACCACTTCAAACTTATTTATCCCAACAATTTAACCTTGTAATTTGATTAATCATACTTTAAGTTTAGTATAATTCATAACATCCAATGTTCCTCTCATCAACCAATGTCATATTGCTTCATCAATAAATGGAACATAAAATTCTAAGACTGCACAAAAAATAATTTGATCACACAAAGAAAACAATCAATTACATAGTGTATGGTGAACAAAATATAAGATGAGGTATAACCTTAAGAGTCATGCAAATAGGTAGTAGGGTCAAATATTTTGATCTCAATTGTACTTTATTATATTTATATACCTTTATATCTTACACTTGATGCCGAATGAGGTATTCCACTTTTCAACCTAATTCATACCAAAGCAAGACCTATAATCATGTAAAATCACATCATCATTACGTGTACAGTATATATCATAATAAATCAATTAAATAACTAAAATTGATAAATTAATATGTTTGAAACAATATAATGTAAATGGAAAATTAATGTAATTTTTTTAGAGTCATTAATACATTATAATAATTCTCAAATAATAATGATGATGATAGTATTATATTTGGGTGGTCATGTGTAGTCATATAAAATGCAAAAATTGGTAACTTGAGAATGGCTAATGACACCCATGCCTTAGCTCCCTCTTTTTTTCTCTTATGACCCTCATAATCATCTTTTCACTAATTTATAATCATCTATATCCTTCCAAAATTGATCCCAAAGTGAGCCAAACCCATTTGTACATGACTAATCCATCCCCCTAGGTCTCATCAGCTTAGGACAATAGCACCACACTAGGGTTGTATTATCGGTGCCACTCCTATCTAATTTAAGCACTCCTATCCAAGTCTATTTTTGGCCCTAATGGTCATTTCCTTTTATTTCCCCATCCTTATCCTTATCATCCTAACATGAGCACATTCAACCCATAACTAATAGATCATATAAAATCCCATTCAAAGATCATTTGGAAATGTTTGGAAAATATCACTAGAAAGCAAGACCACTCAAGAAATCTTCCTTATTCTCTACATACAACCAGCTAATACACTTAAAATCTTATCTAAACCCTTGAACCAATCCCTAACTACCTCAATCATATTCAATTTATCATTTTTAATCTTCATACACACTATTTCATAAAACACATCAAGTGGGAGAACTACATATGGCCTGATCCCTCTTTAGAGTATTGGTATGTAGGCAGTGTGCCCACACAAGGGGTGTGGATACACATTCAGTGAATCTTACACACACTAACCCCATATTATTTCTTGAAGTTGGTCAAATCATAATTGAGTATAGGGTTTTAAGAGGAAATTTACTCTACAAGGAGCTCTATAGAATTCTAACTACCAAAACTTCATAGATAGGGTCACAGAAACTTAGTAAAGAAAACCTAGAAAGCTTAGATTCTCAGGATAATAGTGGAAAAGGTGGAATATAACATCTATTCCACTCCTATCTAATTTTTATGCTCTTGTATAATCATAAAATTAAAGTCAAATTTTGGTTTGTGATAGTGTCTTAGTCCTGCATAGTGAATATCAGACCCTATTTCAATCATATCAATCAGTTTCCAGTTAAGTCTTCTTTTCCATCTCTTATTACTATTTTTATAAAGGTTAAAATTGCAATATAATTTAAAAGAATTAGTAGCTTAATTATTACATATTTATTTATTGATTTACTACTTAGACCCTTTACCTAAATTAGGAATAATACACCAATATTTCCAAAATTGTTAAATCATTTAGTGAACCTGACTTACTTCATTTGCACATTAAAACCTTAGAAACCCTAGGGTAAATTTCCTAATAATTTTCCTCTATTTTTATGATTTTTTAATTTTATAATAAACAAAAAAATAGCATTTAATTTTAAATTTTCATAGTAATTTTAAAATAATTTTCTTTCAAACCCTAGTTACCCATACTATGTCCTAGAATTTTCCTAGTAATTTTCTAATCATTTTTTGAATTTTTACTACTATATTTAATTATAAAATCAATTAAAATTTCAAAATTAAATAGTAAATTTTCAAAAATATTTATTTTTCAAAACTCTAGTTGCAGTTTCTAGTTCTCATTAAATCATTAATTTTCCAATAAATTTCTTAGTTTTTACTTGCATATCTAAGTCAAAAATTCACTTTCAATTTCAAGTTTAACATATTAATTATTAAAATAATTATTTTCAAAACCCTAGTTTAATATACTAGGTCCCATTTCTTTTGAGGTATCACCTCCCATTGCTTTTAAGGTATCACCTTACATGTTTGTGCATTTCATATCCTTTTTATGTAATTTTTAGTTAACTATGTTTAGGACTTTACATTTCTTGTATTTAGTACTTTCATTTTATAGCACTTTGTCTATTACAAATTATTTTAAAAACTCCAATCAAATCTTAAATTATTTTCCTACTTTAATAATGGCCCAATATACCAATTTTGATGAAACCAATAAAAGGGAACATAAAAAAATCTTAACTAAATACCCTGATATGCAAGATGAGATGCTTAAAATACTATAAAAAGAACAACAAAGAGTAAATAATGGTCAATCTTCCCAAACCATATAACAACTAGTTTCAAATGACATTATGGGGGCAACTATGTCTCAACAACCCCTATAGTAGCCCAACCTACCTCTATACCACCAATTATGGCTAGTACATATTTTTCTCCTGATGTGGAAGCCCTTGTGCAAGAGATAAGATCTCTTTAATCTAAGGTGTTACATCTTGATCAAGGTATTTCTGTACCTACATATGATTTGGATTCTTTTGCTTTACCACATACACCATTGGCACATCACATTGTTTATAGACCCTTGCCACAAGGTTTTGTTCAACCCAAGCTTACTCCATATGATGGAAAGGGTGATCTAGAGATATATTTGAGAGTTTTTCATGTAGCATGCTTGGACTATGTACCAAATGACTAGCTACTTACCAAGTTATTTATATATAGCCTAAGGGATTATGCTTTATAATGGTTCTATATTCTACCAAATCAATCAATTAATGCATTCAATCCTTTAGTCAACATGTTCATATCTCATTTTAACATTAACATTGGTGATATGTTTTTATGCCCAAGTTACACAATAAAAATGAAGTTGAAATGACCATCTCGTAGATTATGTTTTTTTATAAAATACTATTTTAGATAGGATGACTAGCCCCATGGTCGATTAAGAGTTACAAAATATTTTCAAATAGATTCTCCTACCAACTTTAAATAAATCAATTATGTTCAAAAGATTCTCTTCATTCACTGAATTGTGTCAAACACTAAAGGAAAGAGAAGCCAAACTAATTTCAATAATCAAACTCAAGTACACAAGTATCTCAGAAGAAATAAACAAGAATAACAACAAAGTCCCATACAAAGTTGAGTTTAATGATAATAAGAGTCAAAATCAACTAATAGTTAATGCAAATTTTGAGCCCCCTTAATGAGTGTTTTTATCAACACCTCCTCAGTGAACCTTCACCAATCTACCAGTTTCTCTAGCTAGAGTTTTATAGTAGCTATTAGAATGTAACATCATATCTCTCCCTCTTATTCAGGAAGTTAACCTAGTAAATCCTCTTCCATGAGGATATGATCAACATGAATTTTGTGAGTTTTACAGGGCACCAAGCCATACAATAAATAGATGTATTGATTTATGACACAAGATACAAGATTTAAAAGATAAAAATCTTATTGATCTTGGCACTTCAGTTGAGCATCTTCAAGCAAAGCAAACATAGGATAAAACATTGAAAATCTTCTCAAATCCCTTTTTGCAACATTCTAAACAAGAGTTAGGGGAAACAATAGGGGTTCACCATGCATATCATTGACATCCACCACTATATACATACCGAGTTCATTGGATGAGATAGTACTTCCTCTAAAGGTTGGTCTAAAACACATGGCCACACCATTCATTATAATTCCCACTATATGAGTTTTTGATATCTTACTTGGTTGACCATAGATCCATAAACTTTGAGTGATACCTTATATAATTCATAGGTGCATGAAATTCATTCATGATAATCAGGTTGTTATAGTTGATGGAGTTTCATATGAGTTACCACTCCCCACTTCAAAGCCATATAATATTCCACAGTTACCAGTTTTAGTTTTACCACTAGTTTTAGTTTTGCCATTAGTTTTAGTTTTGTCACCAGTTATTATTCCTCCTCCAATTCTAATTGAAACATAGTTGAGGCATCCATTGACATCACAGAGAGTTCATACAGCTCCACAACTTTATGATTCTAGATAGCTTCTAGCTATAGTGTTCACACCTAGGGTAATATCATTGAGATATCTTGCATCTACTCACAAAGCACATGTTTACAGAGTTTCTCTTACTACCAGATGGGTCTTTAAGAGCCCTATAGTTGCATCCACTTCTTAGATTTATAGTAACACCCCACAATTGGTTTCCACTTTAGATATTTTAAAGTATTTACAACATATATAGCTTTCAGAGCCATAATATCAATACTTTTATTATTCTTCATGATTACACATGATTCCTCTCCTTGATACAGGATGCCATGATAGGAAGTCTCCCATGAGACTCATCAGTTAGTATCATCCCTTCCAAGTTTACGTGTACATAGGTTCTTTTTGATTACTTGTACATAGTTACTTCTTTTAAATTCTTGTACATAGTCTTCATATGATTGATTTTACATACCTCAATCTCAAAAATATACAATTTTTTTTGAATATTTCAAAATACAAAACCATGCAAATAATCCAAAAACACTAAAAATATTTTGATTGTATATATCATCCATGCTTTACAATTATACTATCATGTTAGACTTACATTTCATGTTTTATTTTATTGTTTGTCAAATTTATCTACATTACATGCTTTACTTGATCTTCTTTGAGTGTGTGTAGTGATATCTAGATCCTTGATTGCTTCACTCTACCCATTGAGAGGTCATCCTAATTATACATTTTAGACATACATTGATATATTTATCCACTGGGGGCATCTTCTACATGACTACACCATCTAGGTTATGTCATTCTTACACCACACACTCTAGTTGTCATGTCGATGTATATTACTTAGTAGCTTACACAAATTACTCTATCGACACTCACTAGTATATAACACTTATGTATTTCTTAGTATATACCTGGTCTTGTATTATCATGTCTTGCATACTTTCACATTCTTATTTTGATTAGTTAGATGCGATTATATTTCCAATTTTTACATGCTTTCTTTTCTTGCTTAGAGTATCTTGATCTGATTGCATTTTCCAATTCCTATTTATCTCCTATATATGCCTTAGGACATTTTATAATGTCCTTTGCCTCTATTTATGTGTGTGCCTTTGGACACTTTGTAATTTCCCTTTCCTATATTATTTTATGTGATTCTGGCTTTCATGCCAACCTTACTTATTTTAATTATATGTGTATGCAACATATGAACATGCCTTGTATGTTTGATTTATAGTTTGAGTGACATATGCCCATGTCCGTTGTTTACTTGGCCCCTCGGCCATTTTTGTATACTTTTTTATTCTTTAATATGTACTTAATGCTTATTTTCAATGCCATGATCCACATTATGCATTATCTTTCTATCTCAGATGCCATGATGGATATCATGCTCCATTTCTCCTTGCCAACTAATAGCTAACAAATAACAACTAACAAAAATTTTAGTTCCAATTCAGTACATTACACATGTTATTACATTGTTATATCTATCTAAATATACCCCTATTTATCTAACAATCTCTCATTACAAACCATGATATATCTTGAGATATCTTGTCAATTATCATTGTTATATCATGTATCTTTGTAGCATAACACACTTGTAAGGCTCTTTATTTTTAGGGTAATCATTATAGGTTCTTCATTCTTACCCTTAGAGGAGGGGGAAATAAATATGTGTTTTTTCATATATATCAAAGATCCTAATGGTCAAAAATCCAACTTTTAAAACACCCAAAATAGCAACCAAAGTTCAAAATAGTTAAAATAGATTGGGTAGATAATGAAAATGATAAAATAGTCATTATATTTAGGCCAATACAATAGTACCAAGATTATACTATAGCATCGATGCCACTACTATCCATTTTTGGTGCTCTTGTCCAAATAGCAAAAAAACTAGACTTTTCAAAAGTAAGTAAAAAATTAGGTTAGCTATAATTTTACATAGTCAGAACAATTTAGAATCAGTAGTTTTTAGTACACTTTTTCTCAAAGAATATAGAGAATCTAGATATATGGGGTATCATGCATGTCATTATGGCTCTCACTTCTAGTTTTAGATACAATATTGAATATAACTTGTAGATTAGAATCCATGTTCTAGACACCAGTGATTGGGGGCAATGTGTACAACACATTTGTTTTATTTTTTTCTAAGTTTAGCATTACCTAAGCATTCTCAGTATTTGCATGCCTTATTCCATCTACAGGTGGTTGGCATCATTTTAGAGTGGATTTACAAGGCTAACCTTCACATTCTAGTGTGGCTTTCATATAAGCCTAGTGCACCAATTTTGGAGTGGCTTTCATACAAGTCTAATCTCCATCTTTCAAAATGGCCAATAGTGGCCTAGTTTTTAGCATACATTTGGCTACCCACACCAATATTTTTAGATCATATTACATTCATGGGATTTAGGATACATTTCATACAACATACATCTATACTGATATTAGTTCCTAGCTTCACTTCACAAGGCAATGAAGGAGCTAAAGGACTAGCTAGCCTTTGTATTCTTGAGACACATATTTAGAGGGATTAGACACATAGTCCAAACATGGATCAACACATGCATGACCACATAACTTCACTTAGTGGGTGATTATGGAGACAAAGGGCTAGAATTTACATTCTTGAGCCATTTTTATGGAATTAAGTACTCAGCTCCATTCATGATATTACTTTTGGTTCAGCACACATCTAACATTACTCAACATCATAATAGATTTTATATTGGTTTGCTTAACTATTAAGGTGTATTCATTCATTTCTCTTCCTCTCTCTCTCTCTTACATAACTTTGTGTGTTATTATTTTAGATATAGTGTATCTAGTAAGAATTGATCTACTCTTTATTTTTCTTATAGATTCATACTTCATAGCATGTTCTCTCTATGCATACCCAACATTACATAGCTTCATGAGCTTCACCCTTACAAGTAAGTTTAGGTATGATTTCTATATTTTCTTTATCTTAGTATTTTTCTTTACTGCATCACTAGAATAAAAGGGGGGAAAATATAGTCATATAAAATATAAAAATTGGTAATTGGTGTGTGGCTAATGGCACCCAACCCTTATGTCTCTCTTGCTTGCTCTCATGACCCTCATAAGCATCTTTTCACTAATTCTTAGTCATATATATCCTTATATACTTAATCCCAACTAAGGTATACCCCTTTTTTCATGAGTAATCCATCCCCTCAAGTCTCTTTAGCTAAAGAAAATAGCACCACACTAGGACTATAGCATTGGTGTCACTCCTATCTACTATAGACACTCCTATCCAAGTCCATTTTTTGCCCCAATGGTCATTTGTTTTTGGTTCCCCATCCTTCTCTTTATTGGCTTGACATGAGCATATTCAACCCATAATTAATAGATCCCTATAAAATCTCATTCAAAGATCATTTGGAAAGGGTTGGAAAATATCACTAGAAAGAAAGAATACAAGTAATACCACTCAAGCAATCTTCATTATTTTTTGCATATAACCAACCAATACACTTAAAAGTTTATCCAAATCCTTTCACTAGTCCCTTACCACCTCAATCACATCTAATTTATCACTTTGCATCTTTATACACACTATTCCATAAAGCACATTAAGTGGGAGAACTACATATGGCTTGATCCCTCTTCAGAGTATTGGTATGTAGGTAGCATGACCACATAAGGGGTGTGGATACACATTTAGTGAATCTTACACACACTAACCCCCCTTTTTTTAAATTGGTTAAATCACAATGGACTATAGGGTTTGAAGAGGAAATCTACTCTACAAGGAGCTCTATAGACTTTTAGCTGTCAAAACTTCATAGATAGGGTTACACAGACTTGGCAAACAAAACCCAAAAAGCTCAGATCCTTAGGATAATAGTGGTAGAGGTGAAATATAGCATCAGTGTCACTCTTTTTAACTTTTGATGCTCCTATCCAATCATAAAATGGAAGTCATATTCTTGTTTGTGATAGTGTCCTAGTCTTGCATAGTGAATATCAAACCCTATCTCAGTTTATTAGTCAGTTTCTTGCTAAGTATTCTTTTCCATCTCTTATTACTATTTTTAGAAAGGTCATTATTTCAATCTAATTTACACAAATTAGTATCTTAATTATTCCATATTTATTTACTAATTTACTATTCAAACCCTTTAACTAAATTAGGAATAATACACCAATATTCTTGACATTATTAAATCATCATGACACCATAGACTAGATCATATGGTGTGAACCTAGGGGTAGTCATTCATTTTATTTACTATGCCCATAAAAATTCAAAGAGACATGTTTCCCAATATTTTTGGTGTACAACAACTATTTTGGTGAGAATATTATCCAACTCTCAATTTGTGACTTCCACTTATCTATTGGACTAAGGTTGATATCGATTATACTTCTTTTTTTAAATATCATACTCATATATAAGGGATGTAATCAAATCTGATGTAAATTTTGGTCCTTGATCCATAACAAATTCTCTTCATACTCTATATCTAGTGAGTATCTCATCATAGATAAACTCTAAAAATTTATCATCTCTTGCATGTGTTAGTGATTTCTCTTATACCCATTTCATTAATTAATTTATACATACAAGTATATATACCTTATTATCAAACTTTAGGTCTATGGAGACAATAAAATCAAGACCCTACTTATAAAAAGTCTTAATAACTAGATAATTTTATAATGTCATTTCATCATAATGTGTGGGTTTCCCCATGTATTGGCATTTATCATAGTAATGGGTATACAAGATATCATCTCTATGTAATGTGGGAAAATAGTATCTTATAGTCATGATATTTGAGGTAGTCCTCTTAGTATTAATATGTCTCCCACATGATTCATCATGACATACACATAAGATATTTACTACTTCATCCTTCCTTATACAAATGTGCATGATTATAGTTGGGCTTGTTAGAAGAGATACCAAGATATCCATGAATATGGACCAATTTTTTTAATCCAAAGTCATATTTATTTTAGATAGAAGTGTTGTGTAAGTAAACCTCCATCTACATAGATTACAATGTCTAAAAATCATTGAGTGTTAATAGATACAACCAAAATATGTTCATCTAAAAAAGTATAATCAATAAGAGGACCATGTTTAGAAGATGTTAGTCATGAAAAACTTTCTAATACTATGTTTTCCTTACCTAGTATATGTACAAAGTGATGTCAAATTATTGTAAAATTAATAATCTTATAATTATGCATCCATTAATCACTAGTTTATTCATTAAATGTATGATGGTGACGTGATTAGTATGTATAAAAATAGCATAACCTATTATGTAATTTCTAAATTTTTTGATGGCATAGACAATTGAAATAAATTATTTATTCATCATAGTGTAGTTAAGATCTACACTTTAAAGTTTATTGATGATAAATTAGATGGCATAACTTAAGGATAATTATTTATGTCCTAGGACTACTCTAAATATGTTGTCAAGAATGTTTGTATTGATGTGGAAGGGTAGATTCCAATCTAGTCCACATAGCATTGGATTTGATACTAGTAGTAGTTTTATCTCCTAAAATGATTGTTTACATGTAGGAGTCCTTACAAAGTCATCTCTGTTTCAAAAGTAAAACCAAAAAAGGTCTTTCTATATTAATAAAATCCTTGATAAACTTACGATAGTAACCAATGTGTTCTATAAAATTATGAATGTCTTTTTATTTTCTTAGATTTGGTAGGTTATTGATTAGTTCTATTTTGGTAGGATCAACCTCTATTATTATGGGTGAGATGTGGTTTCCTAGTAATATTCCTTTCATCATTAGTATATAATAGTTTTCATGACTTAAAAATAGGTAGTTCTCTTTGAAAAGTTGAAGGAATTTCTCAATATTTTGGATGGATTCATCGTATGTGTCTCCATAGATAGTGAATTAATCCATGTATACCTCAACACAATCATGGGACAAATTAGAAAATATGCTCAAGGAAACCCTTTGAAAGGTGGTTGAAGTATTTCATAATCTAAATCAAAGTATAGAGTATGCATAGGTAACTCAAGCACATGTTAATGTATTTTTTTCTTCATCTTCATTCACTTTTATAATATTATTATAGCTATTAAATCTATCAATAAATGAGAAGTATGTCTTTACAACTAACATTTCAAACACTTGATTAATGAAAGGAAGAGGAAAGTGGTATTTATTTATGGCTATGTTTATCTCTTTATAATATATGTAGGTATGTAATTTGTCTCATTTTTAAGTATAATTACAAGGGAATAACCCTATTGAATATCTAATATTGGATAGATAAATCCAACATTGAGGATTTTTTATGTTCTATTTTGACTATATCTTTGATAGTAGGATTCATTCTTCTTTATGGTTGGAAGACAATCCTTCTTGATATGGATATGGTGGGTGCATATATTAGTTTAGATGCCTCTCATGTCATGGTAGTCCCAATAAAAATCAAATTTATGATTTTTAATTAGGTCAAAATCTAAGTTTCTTCTTTAGAATTTAGCTTGTTATTGATTTTGAGAGGGGGTATAAGTAGGATTTCTAATTATTTAGACAAGGATCCCATAGACTCTAGGATTCCCACCAATAATATAAGGTTGTAATTATGTGGTATTATTTGATTAAAAATATCTCCTCCACTTGTGGAGGTTTTTTTAGTTGGAATAACTTTAGAGAGGGGACATGTTAGGCATTGTAACATGTTGTCATCATGTGGATGGGTCTGATAGGTGTTTTGTAAGTCATTTTACATGATTGTATCATCCTCTTAACCTTTCAGTTTTGGGTTGTGTTAAATTATGAGAAAAAAATTTAAAGATGCTCATTTTCATCATATTCTACCCATCCAACTTGTTCTACACTTTAGAGCTGGGCTAGTTGATATATAACTAGCTTATTTTTAGTGTTACCATTATAAATTAACATGTTCCCTAACATACAACCAATGCATACATCATTTATATCCAACCATGTTCTTATAAGGATGATTTGGTATCCTCATAAATTGCATTTATGCTACAAGGTGATAGAATTAGTTGGATATTCCCATGAATATACTGTAATGACCAAGTTTTGTAGATCTCCTTTTGGTTTAACTATGGAACTATCTACCATTTGAAAAAATGTGGGAATTGGACGTAGTCCTTTTGGACCAAATTTTTGCATGGTTTATTTTTTATTACATTTAGGGTTACTCCTAATTCTATCAAGGTATTCTATATTAGGTTATTTTATATATGGACATTGACTATTGTACTATCTAGATCATAGTATTTGGGGTGGGACTATGTTTCCTAGCATGATATTAGCAAGCTACCCAACCACTTGGATAGTCTTGGGATATTTATTTTTCAAACTATATCTATTTATGCATAGTTACTAGGTAACTTTAGTTTATATTGTGAGATCTTTGATAGCTTGACATAAGGGAATTTTGACACAAACATTTATTAGTTATCCTAAAAAGTCAAATTTTAGATCATATTCATGCTTTTAAAAGTCTAATCTTTCAAGAAAAGGGGGTTTGTCATGCACTTCTTGATTTTTATACATGGTTAGTTTAAGGGATATGGTTAGATTACATAGATTAAATTTAGTGATGATGTCATGAGTGTCATTAGGGACCTCCACATAAGGTTGATCAAAGGTGACGTGGTTGGTGGAAGTATTCACCCTAAACAAAGGTGTACTTCATATACCTCCATGGAATAAATTGGATATTTAATTATTTTTTTAGTTTGTGTCAATTTAATAAACTTATTATTGGGGTTTGGTATAGGTTGGATAGGTAACTATGTATGTCTAGGGGTTGATTTGTCATTGGGCATGAGAATAGGTTGATTATTGGGCATTAATGTAGGTCAGTATTATTATTATGGTTATAATTGTTGTGAAAATCCAAAATTTGGATTATACCATGGTTTATTCCCCCTCTATTTTTATTTCCATTATTTGTAAGGGTGTCACCATTGGTTTTAATTTTTTAATAATGGATTGTTTTTTTTAGGTAGCCATGGTTAGTTTTGAGATTTTGGCCAATTAGTCAGGGGTTGTAAGGTTTTTTGTGACCTCTTTTCTCCCTTGAGTTTGTGTGGGTTTCCATGAATTATTTCCATACTAATGAGGTGAAGTATCTAAAAAATGAGAATTAAAAAATCCATATTTTTGAGACATACCTGGATGTTGTGACATTTTAATCCATGATTTCCTTTGATCCATGTATAAAATATGATCTTTGTCACCTCTAATTGTATGGATCTAAATAATTCAAGGTTATATTATGTGATAATTTCTACCTTTACTTAAATATCATTACATTTATAATCTAATTTTTTTATTATGGTAATTTGGATAATACACACTCAATTCCTACTCTATATCCTCTTGTTTCCTTAATGTGTGTAAGTATGTCTAACTATGTGGCCAAATATAAGATATTTATTACTTCATATCTTATATCAAATTACTTACTTCCCTTCATGAGATTACATTTATGGATGAGGAAGATTTTTTTATTGTTGTTATTCTTCTTGATCATTGATCTTGAATATTTCGTGCATAATTTTGTGATTTCTTCAAATGTCATATTTGACATGTCTCCATTACTCATGATATCCTATGCCTCAAGACATGAATATTGAATTCATTTCATGAAAACTATTTTTTTATTCATGATCCAATGCATGTTGTTTGTATATTTTTACACTGAATAGAAACCTTCCAAGATAGCCCTCTAAAGGTTCATCTTCATTATGTGTGATTCATAAAACATCTTTCCTTAAATAATCCTTCTCTACACAATATTTTTTTATTTGGAGAGGAATTTATCTTTCATTTAACCCCAAGTGTAAATAGTATCACCACCTAGTCCCATGAAACATTTTAGGGTTTCATCTTTGAGGGTGGTTTGAAATAACTTGAGCTTTTAGGCATTGTAGTTGTAGTCATAGCTATTACATAGGACATCAAACTCAAAAATAATGTGTCAAGATCCTCATTAACCATTCCTATCAATTTAATCAATGAAAAAAGAGGAATATTCTTCATAGGTGCATCTCCTTTAAGGATAGCAATGGGAAACATTAAATTTGTGGTTGCATTGACATAATTTTATACTTGATGGTCACTCATTATTTTATAGACTACTTATAAAACAAAAATATTGTAAACCCACTCTGCAAAGCCCTTTTCAATCTAAGCCTAAGGTGTTTAGTGAATAATGGCTTTAGGTTTCTTTAAATTGGAGTGTAATCTATTAAATATATGTGATGGGGTGGAAATTCTTATGAATCCTTCTATAAACTCAATAAAAATGTCTTGTTTATCCAGTTCAATTGGTTCATAAACTTTTATAGTTACACTTTTTGGGGATAGAAGGGCATGGAGTATCTTTTGGAGAGGATTTTGGGTGAGGGTGGAGGTATTTGAAAAAATTCCCTAGATGTAGGGTGGGAAGGTATGGATTCTTTGAAATGGTTCAAATACATCCTTTTCAAGGGTATGTGGTTCACTTTATTCCTTGCCCTTGGACTATCTTACTAGCTTAACCAAGAAATCATATGTTGTTTTATTTTATATCTTCCAAAATATATTTCAAATGAACTTAACATTAAATCTTTTTGGATGTTGTGATAATATATGTTTCATATAGGAAACACTTTACGTAAAATAAATTGCCTGAAAGTAAAATGCTTGGAAAGTAAATCACACTTGTTGTAATTGAAATGAAAACTTTATGTAATTGAAATCAAATTATTTTTTATATATATATTTTTAATTTTACTTAATAATTAATAACACAATATAAAATACTCAATAAATTAACTCAATAAATAAACATGCACATAAATCAAATAAAAACTATACTTATGCACAACATAAATAAGAACTATACTGATTGTTCAATATTTTTACCACAAATCCTAAAAAGGGGGACCTCCTTAGTTAGAGATGAGCTTTAATCCTTCCCTTTAACACAAGTAGTTCTTAATTCAAACCAATTATTCTTTCATTAAATATTTTATAGTAGTGTGTGTATTATTACTATAGGAAATATTATAAAGTGTTTAAACTGTGTTTCAACAATAATAATGAATTATTACTTCTTCTAACTCTCTTCTAAGTTATTCCAGTTTCTCTTAAATAGAGGATATAGGTTTTGTATTAAAATGTAATATAATAATATATCTTATTCAATATTCAAGACAAACTAGATGGTTTATGTAGAGAATAGATCAAGTCGATTAGATGGTTACAAAAACAAATAAATATGAACCAAATGGAAAGAAGTAATAGTGGCATATTTGGTTGTTATCATCCTTATTTCTATGTTATGGAATATATATTAATAATTTAATAACCACTATAAATCATTATGAATAACAACTTAGTTTTATGGTTTAATTGTTTCAATTAGGCTATAAGTTGGAGCAACTATCATGTAGTTACTTTGATTTGTCCAGTTGTGTCTTAAATTATTATAAGATGTTACTTTTTTATCATTTGAGCATTATATATTATATAAGATACATGATAGGTGGATAAAGGTTATTATCATCAACCTAGTAATTGATATGGATTGCAATTGATAACCTAGTAGTTTCTACTAGTTACAAGAATCAAATTCTACATATGTTATGGGTTGGCCTACCCAATTATTATGAGTTGGCTTACCATTTGTTATGGGTTGACTACCCCTAAACTCATGTTTTATAGGTAATATCTAAACATATAATATCAATATTAAATTCAATAACAATAATAAAATTATATTATATAATATTTATTCATGAAATAATAGTTTTACCCATAAAATATAAAGATATGTGCATTATATTCATTAAGTACTAAGTGTTAAATAAAGTTCAAAATCCAAATTTATATGGATAGAAACAATACCATGAGATAAGAAAAAATAGGTTATAATGGATATAAAAATGCTCATTATTTTTCCTCAAACAACCTAAACCTTTGTATAAATGAGCAAAGTGTCCTAAAATTAACTAGTTCTACCACACTTGGCCCCTATAATCCTAAAATTGTTTTTTAATCCTTCTCAACTTTATCCCTTCATATTCCACATAAAATTGTTTGGTTCCTCTCAAATCTAGAATAAAAAACCAAAAAATAAGGGGTTGGTAGGTTATATCAATCCAACTTAATATTTTCCTTCTTTTAAAATTGATATACTTAGTAACCCTGTTGAGCATTGCCTTAAAGTTATAACATGAAAATGGATCCTAATTTTTTAATTATGGATTAAATTAATTCCATATGATTATGCAAGCATTGTATGTTTCTTAATTTTTTTCATTGAGTTTAAATACTTATTTTGAACTTAAATTTTATCATGGCTAGTTATACTAGCTACTTCTCTTATGTTCCTTAATTTTACACATTCTTGTTCTATGATATCAGGTTGACTAGCCTCTCCCCTAATAATTAATGTGGTTTCCTTTTATTTTTCATGGTAATCAACTAGTTCCTTTCCAATTTTCTTCTCATTAATGAGATAATAATAAAAGTCTCTCAACAACACATCAACCAAAAAAAAATTGGGTTCCACTCTAAATCATGAGGAATAACATAATTGTGCATGTAAGACACAAACTAATTTTTATCTTCAAAAGTGATACTATTATATAACCCAAATTAAAAAATGAGGATAAATCACCAATTTTTGAATATCGTATTAAGTCCTTATGAAATGAAAACTTGCCCATTATTATTCAAGATATACTACATATACCCTTATAAAGGGTCTATAATTCATGAACTTTACTATCATATGGTGCATATCCTCAACCTTTTCTTTCAGTATTAGGATTTGTGATTCATTCTCCCTATCTTTCTTCTACAAAGCTTCATTTTATTCATTTAATAGGTTTAACTAAATATTCTATTAGAGCTATAATGCCTAAATTTTAACATTTATTTTTAGTAAAATTTCCTCTTGACTCATCCCTTATGTCTCAACTAAAATGGATGAGAAAGTATACTTAGTTTGAGTATAAATAGATGGGCATGTCTTTTTTGCCTTTACTATAGCCAGAAAATATTTTTTGATGTAGGTTTAGCTTTAGGGACTTGTAGATGTTTGTTTTCTTACTATGCAACTTTGGCTAAGGAAACCAATCCATTCTCTTTAGCCTCTAACTCTTTGATCCTTTACTTAAGGGTTTATAATTTCCTAAGGGCATTCAATATTTTTTTATTTTCATATTTTTATTATTATTCATGGGTTTATTTTTCCTCTACATCCTTTTTCTATGAGTGGATTTCTTTTGCATTATTTTTTCTTTTAATAAAATTTGAGAAGTGCACAGTGCTCCATTTATCCAAAATATGGAACTTCAAAACTATAAGGGGTGTTATCTTCAGCAAATATACTATAACATCCTCTCAATCTTCACTAAAATATTATTCTAATTTAGGGGATTCCTCATTCTCAACTAAAATTATAGTATGTTTTATACAGGTGTATTTTTTAAATATCTTGCACCTGATCCTATTATATTGTCTCCTTGGAGCCTGTGAAGATGAGATATTTTGCTTCTTTCTTGGTTTGGATGTGAAAAGAACATCCTCAAATTATTTTTTGCCTTGATACTCTAAGGAAGGTGTTATAATCATCTTCCTTATACTTATTTTAAGCCTCTCTTCTTGTTTTTCAATGCCCTCTTCTTGTTCTTCAACATTCTTTCTCCAAATATATCTTGTTGTTCCATAGCCAATTTCTCATACTTCTCACTAGTCATTAATTGTGTATTCTCATTAGGTATTTGATCCAAGGATAATAAACCATATTAGGTTATGTTTGGCCTATTTTATCATCAATTTTCTCCTTTGGAGAGGTTTTTTTAGGCTCTCTAATTAAACTACACTATGGGAACAACCTCAGGCTGTGGGTATCCTATAATAGGGTTGAACCTCTAGAGAAATCTAGATTCCTCTTGATGGATCACCTAAACTAATGATACTATAGGGGAAAGTGTTAGAAAGGAGGAAATGGATCGTAATAAATTTAAAAAGGTTATGCACCAAATTTAAATGAGAACTCACATAAGAATTAATTAAACACTGAGGAAGAATAAGATAATGCTAGCTCACACAATCTCACAAAACTAGCTATTTGCATAAGTGCTAAATAAAATAGGTTTAGGAAGAAATGAATGAAGGAAAAGAGGAGTTATAAGACTCACTAAGATCTTGCATAACTGATAGAAAAACACTTAGACCTATAACTAACTTGAAAACACCTAAAAATGAGCAAGAAATAAGGATAATGGGCATGGACTATTCTCCTTAACAATGCCATCATGTAGAAGCTTTAATACACACAATTTAGAGGGGAGAGATAGGTAAATAAAGTCTTTATTACTTTAATATGTCTTTCATACAAATTGTGATAGGGTTTAGCCTTATCAATTGAGAGTCTCTACTCTTCTAGAATTATGAGAGAATATCTTATCGAAATTGAGATAGTTTTTACAATGTGAAATAAAATAAGAGATATAGGAGATAGGGGATAGAGAGGGGGAGCACACCATCAAAGATAATTAATTGATCTACCACCATCTTTCAATGAATACTATACCATCTTTTTTAAATCAAAAATATCTCTCTATTGGCAAGTTAACTTTTATTTGTCCCAATATCCCCCAAATATCCTCATTGGTTGATCAAAATGATATAGGATAAGAGTTTTCAAAGGTGATGAGTCATGATTTTCCTATGGAATAAAACCTTTAGACACCCCAAAAACTATTAATGCTCTAACTGATTTCTCTAACTATTGAATCTTCATCATGGGATTCTTTGTTGTCCTCCACTTACTTTCATTATAAGGACAAAATCCTCATATCTTTAGTCCTAAAATATCCATAACCATGTTTATCTTAAGCATATATAGGTACATTTTGTTGAGACTATGACCATGTCAACATAAGAGACATTTCTCCATAACCATATATCTTCCCCTAATAAAAAATTTGAGCATAGGTCTTTATTATAGATTGAAAACCAATCCAGTTTATTGGTTTTCATATAGTCATTATATTAATGAATAGGTTACATATTTCATATCATCATTATTGAACTATATTACATCTAAACATAACTGTTCTACCTTTAAACCTTATGAGAATTGAGAAACCATTTGGCACAAGGATATCCATTCATGAAACAACATTTAATCCATAGTAAAACCAAGTCTACATACATTAGATCCTCCAGTAGAGGTCTCAACTGAGCTTCAATGGCATCTTATGAAATATTTTCCTTGGTTTGACCTTAGGTCATATTTTTTCTCTATTAAAGTCTCCTAACTTTAAATTTTAATGTCAGCCATTGATCTTGAATTTGCATGCTCTAATGCACTCCATTGAATCTATAAGATCTAATAACTCATTGACCTCTCATTCATAACTGATCAGATTCCTCATGATTAAATGTGCACCATTAGATCTACTTTCTTGTGCACCATTGATATTTTTTTATATGTCTTGAATGTGTACTATTGATTTACTTGGTAGCTACCATAATCATGACACTTGGTATCTTCTCATTTTTATTTAGGATTCATTGACCTTTTGACTTTGAGCTCACCATTTATATTTGAATGCATGATAAAAATGCTTTATTGGATCTTCAAGACCCACTGACATCATCTTCACTCACTCATCATTAGATATTCATTGTATGATTGAACATGCATTATTGATCTTTATTCAAATATTCTATATGAATCATTGATCTTTAATTGTACACATGAACATACACCATTTATCTTACTTGAATTTTTTGAATGCAAATGGATAATTATCAAGGACTAAAATTGATGTCCCCATGCACATCTCATTCTTCTTGTTCAACTTTGAGGATTTATATCTTGAGATAGACAACTCATCAAGACATGAAATCTGTAGATAATGTTCAAGGCATGAAAACAACCATGTCCATGAAACTCTTTAACCCTAGTTGAGTTTTCAAGTACATCTATCAAATGTGTAACCAAACTAATTTGTTTGTCTCTACATGACATGTTTATGATGGTCTAGTTCTTATTAATTTGTATAATAAATTGTTGTCTCTTTATAAGGCTCTAATTAACTTATAAGAATTTTTTCAACCTAATTCATTCTCCCTAAATGCTTAAAATTCCATGAGAACTTGTTAGTCTTTACACTTTGCAATCCTAGACTTGTTTCCAAGCCTACTTCTCATGAATCAACAAATTATAATTTAAGCTTGCTTAAATTGTTTCAAAAGATTTTTAATCAATATGAGATCTTATTATCCTACTTTTGGTCCACTCATTCCATCCAAAAATCTTCTCATCTATCCAAATTATTTATAGGAAAAAGATTCTTATGTGGGCCAAATTTGGCCAGCATTTATGGTGACATCTTGGGGTTGCATGCCTATTATGTAAGAGACTAGTAGCCTTGAACTAATCCATTAGGCATGGATTCTTTTTATTTCTTCCCAACTAAAACTATCATGAGATTGATAGAAGGTTGACCCTTTTTGAAACCTCCTCTTGAGTCAAAAGGGGATAAAAGATAAAAATAAATAACTATGCCACAAGAACTTATTGAAAAAGAAACACACAAATGAAATTAAATGTATACAATTCACTTAGAAGAAAGCATATAAAACTACTCTAATATGTTACAATATCATACAATAGTTGAAAAATCTTCTAATAACAAGGATTTAAATAAATTCCATCAAATAGGATGGTTAATACCTCTCCCTCCAATTAGGCAGGCTGAAAAGCATTATGATGTTTACATCCATAGATAAAATAAGGACCACTCCATAATCTATCAAAATTGGTATGGTTTCCTATCTTGGCCTTATTTGAGTCCCATTTAAGGACTAGGTCCCTTTCTTTAAAGTCCCTTTTTATGTCTCTCTTGTCAAAGTCTTTTTTGACCTAAACTTGGTGTGACTCTAATGTCTTTATTGCAAGGTCCCTAGTTTCTTAAAGCTCTATGAGATCTATCATCCTTACATTAATAGGCTCACTCTCCATAAACTCAAGCTAATGGGATAACTCTAATGTAGGAAATTTAAGATAAATAGGAAATTTAGCTTCCCTTCCATAAACAAGGACATATGGAGAATTATCAATTGCATATTTGGGAGTCACTTTATTATCCCATAAGTTTGTATTTAGATTTTTATGGCACACTCTTTGATTCTCTTCCATGGTCCTCTTGATAATGCTTATCAAGTTATTATTTGTTGAATCTATTAGTCCATTGCCTTAAGGGTAGTAATTTGAGCATGTACTGAGGTAGATTCCCAAATTAAGTTCCCATTCACTTATATTCAAACCAATAAATGCTAAGGTATTATCTAAAATTATAGTAGTCAGAACACCAAACCTAGTTACTATGTTGTCATAGAAGTCCAATAATGTTATTTCATTGGCTTCTTTAAATGCAATTACTTCCACCCACCTGGTGAAATAGTCAGTTACAATGATCACCCATTTATTTCCTACACTTAAATGTGAATTTATCATTTCTATGAAGTCTAAACCCCATTGCATGAAAGGTTGATCCACCTAAATTTGGTTGAGTGAAAGAGATGTTAATCTTTATTTTGCTACAAATAGATCACATTTTTTACATTTCTTAACATATACATAGGCATCCTTAAAAAGGATAGTTCAGTAATAACTAATTATCATTACCTTTGTTGATGTTTTTCTTGGATAAAAATGACCTCTTGTAGGCCCATCATGAAACTACTCCAAAATATTTGTTACTTGATTATCATCTATGCACGTAAATAGTACTCCATTGAGATATTTTATAAACAAAACCCCATTAAGTAATTCATAGGGTATGGACTAGAGTATACAATACCTTATTTTTTCTCTATCTAAAACTTGGGCACATTCACCTATTAGTAAGAAATGTGTCATGTCTTGGAGCCAACTATTGTGAAGTGGAAGTGCATCTGCTTGTGGGTTATCTTGTGTCATAAAAAAAACTTCTTTGTCTTCTTCGAGATATTATACCATATGCTCACATAAGCCCTTACCTATTACCATCTTAGTGACTTTAATATTTACATCATACTCCATGACTTTGGTAATCCAGCTAGCTCTTTTCTTGTTCAAATTCTTATTGAGGAGTAAATCCCTCACTCCAAGATGAGACACCATATGATAAAAATTGATATTAGATAGCATTGGCCTAAAATTTTTGAGGATTCTCAGAGCTATAAGAACCTATTTTCAATAAAAGTGTTCTTTACCTCATATCCTTCTAGCCCTTAACTAAAAATGGCAATTGGCTACTCAAGTCCTTCACCATTCTTCTGCATTAGCATAGCTGATATATTATCAATATTGGAAAACATGTATAATATAAAATCCTTTGAGAATTCAAGATTTATGAGCAAGGGTGCTTGGGTAATGGCTTACTTGATGGCCCTAAATGTTGTTTTGCCTTCATTTCACCAAATAAACACTCAACTCTTCTTCAACATGGTGGTGATGGGTTTGACCAGGTTTGCAAAACTAGGTATAAACCTTCTCAAAAAGTGTATTTTCCCAAGTAATATATGGATTCCTTTCTTCTGCTTAGGTAAAGATAAGGCCAAGATGGCACTTATTCAATTAGGGTCAATGCATAATCCTTC
This sequence comes from Torreya grandis, assembly GCA_037957365.1. Classification (NCBI taxonomy): domain Eukaryota; kingdom Viridiplantae; phylum Streptophyta; class Pinopsida; order Cupressales; family Taxaceae; genus Torreya; species Torreya grandis. The sequence goes on from JARHVA010002359.1 coordinate 597,774, forward strand.
TTTTGAAATAATGTGACCCAAAAGTTTGTCTTCATGAACAATAAACACACATTTTTTGGGATTTAAAGAGATATCATACTCTTTACATCTTTATGCTATCAAAATTAGATGATCTAAGTATTCACTTGCTTTCTTGGAGAAAAATATGATGTCATCTAAGTAGACTAGTACCATTTGATTCAGTAACCCTTAGAAAGCCATGTTTATGGCTATTTATAAGGTTGACCCTATATTTGACAATCCAAAAGGAATCTTTTACTAAGCATATTTGCCCCTCTTTGTGGTGAAGGTAATCTTATACTGATCTTCCTCTATTATTAGAACTTGGTTGTAGCCTAAATACCCATCTAAAAGGGAAAAATATTTAGAATTAATAACTATTTGAAGGATTTGATTCATGGATGGTAAGGGGTAGTGATATTTCAAAGAGACTCTATTTAGATCCCTAAAGTCAATAAACAATCTAATTTCCCCACTCTTCTTAATGGGAAAGATGATCTTGGATTTAATAAATTTGTTCAGTTCTTTCCTCATAATCTCTTCAATTTTGGGGTTTATAGGCTTCCGATTTTACCTAACAAGATTGGCATTAGCCTCTAGTTCTATAGTGTTTTGGGCTAGCTTGGGATCAAAGCCTCTTAGGTCACTATATTTCCAAGCAAAGATGTCTGCATATTCTTTACAAAGTTCTATGAATTCATGCCTCTTAGCTTTAGTTCTTACCTTCCCAAGCTTGAGGAGCTTGTCCTTAAAGATAATAACTCTTTCATAGTTCTCTTCACTTGTTGACATCACTACCTTATATTTTTTCATATGATCTCCCTCATAGAATAACAAGGTATAAGACCTTGGTTACAATGTAAGTAAAACCATTGTGATCTATACCTCCTAGAATAGAGAAACAGCTACCAAAAACATAATCTAAAACATAGGCTCAACCATAATCATAAGAAAAACCATATGTGTCTTCTTCACAAATAGGTCTAGGGAAGTGAAAATCACTAGCACATAGAGCATCACCCCACTAAATAATAATACTTGTATCCTAGATTCATGATTGAGTGATAAAATCATGTTAAATATTTATACAAAGTACAACTTGAAGAATCTGGGGAGTCATAGTGGAAGAGGTCTATATTTCCACATTGGAGGATATTGGAAAATACATTAATGAGGAATAAGAAGAGAAATAATATTTATTTTTGAAATTAGTGTGTACCTATCAACTATGGAACAATGTACCTAATGTACTTATGATATAGATACCTACACCTATAAAGTCCATTATTATGGATACAATCATATAAAATGAATAAATCAAGTTTAAACATATACTATAACTCAAGGAGGGGCATCATATTTAGGTCTATCAACTACAAAGACTACATCAACATAGATATTCACATAATAAATAATGATGAAACAAGTAGGGGCATAGTAGTAAAGTCCGTAAATGTCATTAAAATGCAAACCATGCACTCATGGTATTATAATGTCATATTCAAAAATCATAGAGAACATGGGAATATTTTCTATAAGATAATATTTTGAGGAATAATCTAAACCAGAATAAACACGAGAGTAGAAAATTGAAGTGTATACTTGTACATCTAAGCACCAAAAGAAAACCTTAGTTCCAATAGCTTGATGAAAAACACTTGTCAGTAGGTGTAAAGTCATCATTTCACTATCTCATTCCCCTTTTCATCCTTCAAATATAAATCCACCACCATCACCACCTTCACCACCATTATCTTTGTTTTCCCCAAATACACCATGAGTTCCCCAAACTATGGATTATATGGTAGTAGTTGTGCAACAACAAATTTCATAGGATTAGCCATCAACATAATAATAAATAAATAAATATAAGCCATATGATGATGTCATAGAAAAATAAACACAACAAGATATGAAGGTTATAAAATGAGACAAAAATGATAAGGTGTAAAATGAAAAGGCCAAGCTATAATGGGTCCAAAAATAAGGAGGAATCAAAAGAGGGAAAAAATGACAGAAAATGAAAAGGCCAAGCTAGAGTAGGTCCAAAAAGAAGAAGGAAGTAGAAGATTAGAAGAAGAAATTACAAGAAGAAGATAAACATAAGAAGGATAAGGAAGAGAAATATGTGCAAAAGGTGTAGAAGAAGAAAGTAAAGGTTGAGAAGGTATCCAAGGATGTTGTATAAAAAATAGAAAGAAGAGATGTGAAATAAGAGGAATAGATGAAGAAAGTTGAGGTTGGCACATCAACAAAATAATTTGAATAAAATGAGAAATGATACCTACACAATAAATAATAAATTCAAGTTTATGACACATAATAGTAAGTAGTGAAGGATGTTATTAAAAAATCTCAAAAGGTAGAATAAGAAGTGAAGGAACAAGTCAAAAAATGAGGCAAAGGCATAGGTAGAAACTACTACCAAAGAAAAACAAGATCTGGAGATGAATAAAAATTATAAAGCAACAATAGAAACATAAAGAGATAAGGAATAATATCAAGATATGCAACAATAATCTAAGGTTAATATATAACTATTCATTAAGACCCAATAGCCTTCAAGTGCATCTATGGTATTAGGATCGACCCAAGGATGAGTTCAGGAAGAGGTATCACAAGATAAACTAGAAACTAATAGTTAATGGTTATTATATGTCTAAGTTCCAATATTCACGCTCCTTATCACATATATTAGACACCATCCATCACCATGAATAACTACTATGACCTCATTCACATTAGCATTTACTAGTTAGGAATTATCATTAGATATCACCCAACTTAAATTGGTTAAACAAATTGAAAGAGTTTCTACATTTTAGGACTCCATTGCATAGAAATCATTAGTCATAGAGTAATACAATCTTCATATATGAGAGGAGAATTATAACTTTCTTGATTAGTTAGCCAAGATGCACAATATAATTGATGACACTTATCTAGTGTTGGTCATCTAATTCATAAGAGAATGAGTGATGTCAAAGGAGAAGTAGTTCATGGCCCAGTTAACTTAGATAATAAATGATTGGTTTGTCATGAAAAAGATACAATAAATATGACCATTGAGCTAACAATTGGAATCTGAAATGTTATTTTATCTCCTAAAAATATATGAAAAAGTCATTGGCATTTTAATGCATCAAGAAGTACATATGTCTCATAGTATACTTGACTAGAAGAGTTAGCTACAAGATGCATTAAAAGAGATAATTCCAAACATATCTAAAGCTAAAAAATCCAAAAAAATAATAGAGATTCAAACATCCCAATGGATTCAACTCAACACTATGCTTAAATACTCTTTTTCTCTAATAAATAATGTTATGGAAAGGATGCATACTTTGGAGATTTATATTATTTTCAATATGTTCACTAGTGTCTAGACATAGAGATATGAAGACATGATGGACTAGGTTACACATGATATATAGCATATTTTTCAATGACATAAACTCATTATCACAACTATGGAGGATGAATATATACAAATAATAATGCACATCCAAGCTCTACTACACACTAATCAGTATAGTACATGATGTCTTAGTGGATTACAATCAGTTTAAACAAGATTTGTCTAATATAAATACTTTAAATGAATCTATTTTTGATGAAATAAAGTTCATCACACCTATTCAACTCATTCAAGATCTAAGATAAAGGAATATATCTCAAACATCTCTACCATAATAAACACTTCCACCATTTAACTTTATAGTAGAAACATCTTCAAAAATAAATATATCATCACAAGTTGAGTCAGTTACATCTTTGAGAATCTATTCATCCACCTTATTATTAGGTATTGAGAATAAATAATTTTTAAAATTTTAAGGATTTTATAATTTTAGGGAAGGACGTAGGCTTTAGGTGTGTGGATAGGAAGTTCTAACAACCATAAAGGGCAGCCTCCTAATTACTCAAATATATTGAAACCCTATAAAGGGTGGCAGATTGGTATGCTACTTAGTTAAAAACTATAAATGATGGTTAATTAGTTCATAAGAGGTGAAAACATATAAATGACACTTCAATTAATAACCACAAGTATTGATTTTATACCAACCCCTCAATGTAGCGCAAGCAAATCCACTAACTCCAGACTTTGACACACTTCCTCTAACTTTATTTTAGGACCAAAAATTTGTTTAATATTGTGATCATGTTGGTGGTAGATTATATAGTTTCAAATCATAGTTATCTATAAGTGACATGTATGTGATTTTTAGTATTGTGGGTGATGTATAATATTTTTATGTATTTCAACATGTTTTTTTATATAAAATGATTGTAACAAGAAGAAAATGCTGCTTCGAGATGGAAGTGAAAAGTTAAGAATGTGAAGTGACAGATCCTCTTCATATCTCTAGTAATAATTGTATTATAAATAAATAATTGTTCTACCTTTGAAAGATAATAATATAGATATCAATTGATTGTTCTATTAAACATTTTATGCATTATTCTATGCACATTTATTTCCCTAATTTGTTCAAATATACATGTTTAATATAACTAAGTTGTATGATCTCAGCTAATAAATTATATGTAAGTAAAAATATAATAAATATAAATGAAATTACTTTTCATATCTCCGTCTTAGTATTCATATTTTATAAATAAACTCACACAATACAAACCTTATCATGTTATGATTATTATTTTTAGGAGCCTTTGCTAACATGAACCTTGACCAAATGGGAGATATATTCAACTATATCTATGAAAGGGTGGTCAAGTTTGAATACCATGATATGACAAGGAACTAGGAGGAACAATGTTCTAAAATTCATAGTTAAAACCATGCATAAATGTGCTAGTGGCCCTTTTGGCCCTAAATAGACTACCTCAATAATTGGCCCAAAAAGGGGGTACATTATCATGTTGTTAAGACTCTCTTCCCCAAACATTATATAATATCATTACCATTTATATAAAATATTACAATAAAATTTATTTTTCAATGTTTAATCCTAAAATCTAGATTATATAATCTATGGTTTAAAGGGGATAGAGATAGACTAGGGCACAAGGGTGATAAACTATCTCTATAGTAGGATATTTTTTTACAGAACTCAAATAAACATATAATAAATTTATTATGTTGAGATATGTTAAAAATAGAGAGTACAACTATGTTATATATTATAATGGTAATGAAAATGAGGTACTTATCTAGTTCTAATGCTAATACAAATCTAGATCTAGAAGAGGAAGGGAATAATTTAGATCTAGATTCTAGATCAATCACCTAATTTTATAAATTATAATTTATAACTATAGACACTTCCATTGACCTGGGATAATTGTGTTGATGTTTCTATCTAACTTAGATGTAGGTGTTTAGTATAAAATAATTGCTAAAACTAGATGCAACCACCTGGATGATTTTGGGTTCTATGTCACATATATTTTGGTACATTCATATATGAATCATGGAATATCACTCCTTGTCAAATAATAAAACCATGGTTCTTCATCTTCATATTGGATGTAGATAAAATGGGTTAGTGGGCACATGGTGTTGAGCTACCCCAAATACCCCTTTGTTAATAGTTTTTCCTATATATCCAATACTCTAAATAGGGCCACAATCTTATTTAGTTCTCTCCTATATGTTGGCTTGTGTGTGTATCATGCAATTTGTGATAATCATGTCAAATAGTGACCTAGCTTGTAATTTGGAAAATGTGGTTCATGGGATAATCTTTCAGTACTTTAGATCTATATATGTGTTATCATTATGACTAATATGGAAATGGGATAAAATAGGGAAGCTTTTCTCACTTGAGTACTTCATTGAATGCCTTTGGTAAATTTCCTTGTGATTTGTTTGGTCTATGCTAGGTCTGTGTTAGGTGAGGAATGAATGAAGATTGATCTTATATTTATACCAATCCATTTAAATAATATATTTCATTAAAGCACATATGCTAACCTAGGAATATGTTTCATTTTCAAATTGGATGACTTTAGTGAAATAGACACTTATGTTAGAATAGGACACTTGTGTCAATATAGGTGTCTGACTAAGATGTAAGTGTCGAGGTAGGTGTCTAACTAGGATGCAACTGTCTAGGTAGTTATAAAATAGGTGTAGGTATAGAAATTATAGACATGGAATATAATTAGGTTCATAGAATTATAGGAAAGATAGAAGTCTTGGGTCATCATAATGACATTGGACATACTAAGAGATAATAAATAAACACAAAGAGATAGAAAATGTGAGCCTCTTTATAGTGATAAATATCTAGAACTAAAAGGAAAAACCAAGGTTTTTATATTCCAAGTGTACAAGAATAAATTTCTATATAATTCATAAATAATGTCTACAGTCATCCCCCTTTAATCTAGCAATGAAATTTCTAGTTTAAAGGAAAGATAATGCATACATGGGTGTGTATAACACACCTTACCTTTACTTGATTCCAAATTGATTGCTTTGATGGTGACTAACCTAAAACCAAAATCATGTTACAGTATATAATCAATTAATATAATTTGAAATTAAAAGTATTGAAATGATTTAAATCGAAAGAGAGCAAGGTTTAGGAGTACACCTATGTATTGATGTAACAATTTTACCTTCTAAAAAATTGATTTGAAAATATATATCATTATGAATTATTAGATTTGTGATTAGGACAAATATAAAATTTTAAGAGTGCATATACCTAAAGAGACAAAGAGATATTATAGGATACATGTCCATAAATTTGGAGAAAAGGTGAGTTTTGACCCAGTAGTTGAGATTAGCTCAAGCGTGTAACCCAATCATACCTATAACCTAGTGAACATGAATGAACCAAGTCAATTCACATTATAAAATTCGTGAATTTGAATTATTTAATCAATTACAACCTATAAATTTATCAATATTGATTGATTTAATCACCTCAATAATATAAAAAGTGAACCAACTACTGTAATATATTGGCTCAATATAGTTTATTAAAGTCCAACTTAGTGGGTGATGATAGTCCATATAAATGTTTGAAATCTAAAACTCATTTTATTTTGAAATATTAGGTGCACAATGTATAACATATACACCTTATATATGTCTCATGTTAAAATTGTGTATAGCAATGGCACCAATGTATATAATTCTACCATAAATGTGTATTTGAATCATATAACTACATAGTTTGGCCAATTTTTAAACCTTTTAAGTGTGGAGAACATGTTTCCAAAACATTTCCCCACTATAATCTAAAACTAAAAAATAGTGTAAGTGTGGATAACATGTTTCCAAAACATTCCCCCACTGTGTATCTAAATCTAAAAAATTGGTGTAATAGTGGAGAACATGTTTCCAAAACATGCCCCCATTATATATCTGAAACTATGAAGAATGTGGAATTTATTCCTCTATGGCTTTCCCCCTTTAATATTCCCCCATTTTGAGGTAAGAGGAATTAGAAATTGGTAGTCACCTTACCTCAAAAATATAAGATAATTGTATAATATATGTATCAACTATGTATTATATAGAAGGAATATGTCTACGTAGATATATCATTGAATCATAAATAATGTGATCACATCAAATCCTAGTATGCATGATGTGAATCATGGCAATGTCTAGATAATAATAGTACAATCTCAACAACAAATCAAGAACACATAAATAAGCACTCAAAATTAAATCAATAGATGATGGTCTAAGGAAACCTCAAATAAGGGGAATGTTCAAATGCCTCGCAATTGAAGGAACATTACTTAGTCAAATGTCCACAAAAAAGAGAATGGTATATTCAAATGTCAACATACAAAAAACCATGACATATATAAATGTCATAATAGGCAAACATAAGCATAGGGGCCATAATCAAAGGAGCATATTAAAATTCTCAAATAATTAATATAATGCATGATAATAGAAATCAAGGAATAAACTCAAGGAAGTGAAAAAAAAAAACCTAGATAATAAACAACCAACATAACATATCACACTAACCGATGGATAATATGTGTAAAAAAAAAGTGTTAAGTACATAACATATCAAGTATAATATGAAATATATAAGCATGGATAAAGGAATTTGTAAGTACATAATGTCAAACATGATAATTTAAAATGATCATAAAATGATGTAACTATTATAGCTCAAATTTTCACCCTTGACAGGGTGTTTCAAGCCCTCTCAATTAAATTATACAATGAGATTAGTCCTACATTATGGGTGACCTCTAAGTAGACTAAACCTATAGATTATAGGGCTATATCCATTTGATGTATCAATTAGGCTCTACTACTAACTTTAATAGGAAAAGGGAGATTAATAACATGAAATAAAACTAACTAAAGGAGGGTGATACACCAAATCAATTGATCTCTACCAACTAACTGCATGTGTACATGTAGATCATGAGACTAACCTTAATATACACTACTCGTAATCTAAATCTATCACATTAGCATTTTGATATAGAGGTTGTGATATTGTTTAGGATAGGAGGATTAATAAATAGGTCTTGGATGACACTAATGAATAGACAAACTCACTTAATAGTCACACTTCACTTGAACACTTTACATGACCTACAAAAGAAGATTTTAAACTTCATATAAGTGTTAGGATAGGACAACATGTCAAGGAAGACCAAGAAAATCACTAAACAAGATCAACTATCCATGTGTACACATGAAGTACATTAAACATATGAGTTGACAATAGTAGTATTTATTGATCCAAAGCATTCAAATGAGTAGGGATTCTCTGTACTTAGGGGGAGGATACTTACAAATCCAAAAACAAGGTTGTATTTATAGAGAATAAGAAAAGGAGAGAGAAAATGACATAGAAGAGAGTCATTGATAAGTGTCCCTTCATGTAGGAGTAGCTTATTAGTAAGAATATCTGAAATTAGTTAGTTATTAAGTCCATCAAAATGTGTGTGATTTTAACTAATCTTCTCTTCATCAATGTGGCATAGAGTAACTATTAATCTCCTTGGGTGACTCATCAACCCACTCATTAAACTACCAATTAGTTTTTAGAAAGAATTATACGTATATGTATTGATATGTGTCATTTTGGTTATGATTTTAGGATATTCCATGACACTCTTCTAAATTTCTTGTAAACTTTTTCTTTTATCCTCAAAAGCTCATAAGGTTCACTAGCTCTATTTGGCCCAAATGCCTCAAATCCCGCTTTATCTTCATGAATGAAATATATCTCAATAAAAGGCATATATCTACTTTAAAAAACCTATATAAACCATATTTAATGCCTAAAACACACTCAAAGACTTCATTTCACAACTAAAGCCCATACTTGCCTTCAATTCCTTATAATCCTCAAAATAAATAAATCTCTTTGTCTATAACATTATAAATTTGATACTGGAAAAATAATAATATATTTTAGTACCCATTATGCTCATCTTAATTTTTAAAAAGTTTCATGACCATAAATTAAGTTCAAGTGCACTTATTCCACTAGTTTCTCTTCTCAATTAGCCCTCAATTAGGTCTCTAGGCCTAAAAACTAACATTTGATTCCACACATCCCTCACACATTTGAAACTCCAATAAAAAAATTTATTCACTCTTATTACCTATTAAACATGATCCATGTCAAATTTTAGGGTATAAAACCTTGTCTAGGTGGGTGAACTAAGAAATGACCAAAATCCTAGCCTATGTGTATTTTCAAGCTCAAGAGGCAACTAGAGTGATTTATTAAGAAATTAATAGGTTCAAAATATTTATGATGGTTTGATAATTATTTTAACATCATATTAAAAATCAATATAATAAAGTTAATCTCTCCAATATTCCTCCATAGGTCTTTAGTTAGGCTTCTTAGACAAGAATAAAGTAGTGAAGTCACTCTTTCTAGCCCAAATTGGTGGCTTGAATGGCTCATATACCACCTTAGTGTTGGAACATAACTATATACTAAGAAGGGGGGTGAATCATTATATTGATTTAGTCCTTTTCAAAATATTTTAATGTAGATTAAAACTATATTTAAAGATCACAAAAACACAAATAGAAACAACACTATATATAAGATGGAAAACCCAATATGGTAAAAACCACCATGAGAATAGCTACTAGAATATACCATTCTAATCCAGCCTCACAATAAATGACTTTAATAGTTACAATATTTAAGGGCACCAACCCTAAATAGATACCAATCCCCTAATTTAAGAACACCTACTATAAGGAAGTAACCACTTCCTAACTAAGTGCCAACTCAGCTTTTTTTATGGCACCCACCAATCAAATCTATATGGATCTACAACTCCATATTAAAATATAGATTAATAATTGAATCCAATTCTCTATTCTTTGTTATAGGTCTAGTCTATAAATTCTCATGCTCTACACTTCATCTCTCTTCTCTTCAACTCTATCTCTCTACTTCTGTGTCTCTATGTATCTGTACTTGACATAATTCAATACTTCTAGTAGCTTCTGCTTGTATCCTAGATGACATATAAATAATCATTTGATCTAGGTATTTGTATATTCTCCATGTTCACACTAGTTTTTTAACACATCACACTCTATTTTTGGACTTAGTTCATTATCTCTTGAACAACAAGGCTATCACATCTTGAACTCATGCTCCACCACTAGGATTCTTGGTATGATTACTATTTATAGCATTTACTAGACTCTAGTTTTGATACACATGCATATTTATAATTTTTATCAATTATATAAATCAATCTCATTATCTATATTTTAATTTATGGCTTACCTACATATTCATATTATTAACTATTAGCATGATCATATCTTTAAATATCAACCATTGATCTTAAGTTTGGTTCCACAATATGATAGTCTTCATTCAAATTGCTCAACTTTAAAATGCATCCATTAGATCAATCCATAAAAATATCATGCACTCAATTTGACCTTTATACACTTTTGGACTTTAATAGTTCAACTTTAAAATGCATCCATTGATATTTTTGATTCGAGCTCTCATGTGTCATTGGATCTTCAAAGTTACACAGACTTTATCTCTATCTTTGATTAAACATCAACCACTTTTCCTCATCTCATTGCATCCTCAGTCTCTGGAATGAATACACTCCATCAATATCATCAAACTAGATCAGTCTTTAACTTGACTTTGATTCATTAAACATCAATCACTTGGTCCCATTGAGTTTAATCGCTCTGTTGAATCTTCATTACATGATCAACTTCTCACCATTCGATCTTCTGACATTATTAAAATTCATCTCTACTTATCTCCCATGAATATTACACTTGGAATTAGTGCATTAATTCTACACATTTCTATCATTTCCTATTATTGAGACACTTTGCATCCTCACATTGATCATTGACTAATTGACTTTAAACCACTCCATAGATTTACTATGTAAGCTCTATGATTGTGACACTTATCACTAGCACATTTACTCAGAGGTGCCTTTGAAAAATTAACTTTGCTAAACTTCATTAGATTTTAAATATATAATTAATCACTAACCATTTATCTTATAACAATCTAAAACTTTACCTTGTGTATATTTGATTGTGTGGACCATCTTAATTATGCCTGAAAGGCTAACTTTTCACCTTCATATCTTTTGCTTTTCTTAACTACCTAGTCTAAAATTTGGACCATATAAACTAGGTGTGATAGTGAAAAACCCTGTATGATCATTTATTTTTTAATACTTCACATGTGAGAGATATAATTCCATTAGATTTTTCTAACATAGAGATAACTATGCTTGTAATTGCTTAGAAGTCCAACTTTATTCTTGCATAACATTTGATGCACTTCATCACATGACCTGTAATTTAGAGCATAATATCCTCTCACTTAGGGGATTCAATACATATATTCATATACTATAGAAATCTTCATAAGTGAAAGATATGACATCATAAAAATTCCTACTTAGCTTTTTCTTTCCATTTACAAATTTTACTAAGTGTGGAAAAACATTCAAAATTCTTGGGAGCCCAACTTTACTCAAGAATATATTTTTTCATGCTACATCATGTGATATGAGATTTAGTACATAGAAACTAAACACAAAATGGAACAAACCCATATGATGATTTTATCCTAACACCTCCATGTGTTTATATTCTAGCCTCATCAATATGCTTACTTAGATCTACTTGAACCCTTTTCCAAATTTGGCTAAGTATAGAAACTTAGTGATTTTGTCTGAGTAGCCAACTTTGTATCCCCATATATTCAACTACACTTCAATGCATGAACTCAAATATAGCACATAATAACAAGGGATAAATGTGATCCTAACCATATTACCAACTCCCCTAGACTCATCCACACATGGTAATGGTGAAATCATCAAACTACCTATTCAATTTTTCCTATCATAGACCCAAAATGTTTAGATGATCAATATGAAGAACCAGATGAATTCCACTCATGCACACAAACACTCCAATAATCCTTTACCTCTGATATGATACTTTTTATATCCTCTAATCACCATATTTATCCTTGAGCATCAATGATATCTATAATATCAATAATCTCCCTTTTGTCATCAATGATAGTCATATTGTCAACAATCTCCCCCTTTGTCATTGATGACAAACTAGATGCTTTGATCTTCCAATATTATTATCCTTCTCTAGCATTTCTTACATTAGCTTCTAATGAGTATGAATTGATGTTGTTCATACCAAACTTTCTCTCCTTTAGGAAATGTAACATTTTCCTAAACTGAACTTGGACACATGCTCTGATCTTCTTTAGCATTTGCACTTTTACTCCAAACTTTTACAGAAAGCATTTTCACTTTTTCTCCCCCTTTGACATCAATAGCAAGGGAAATATTTCTCATTGTTTGTCAAAATGTTTTTCCTACTTTATTAGATAAAGGAGTTTGTCCAAGAATTTAAAACCATCAACTCATTATAAATTTGCAATAGTTTGCATACTTGAGTTGCCTTTTCTATCTTCTACCAAGGATTAACAAGACTTATATTATAATCCCCTTGGACTCATACCCTATCACTAGGATCTAAGGATGTGATGTAGGAGCCACCACTCCCAACTTCTATCTATGATACTCAAATTATTCCTTCAAAAGAAGTTTGATGAATTTATCTTCAATTTGATCCTAAGTTGGCCCATATTCCATTATGACCTCTCGATATGCAACTTTATCTCTTCATAAGTGATGATGGATATGTGCTTGGTTCTAAAATCCATCACTAGATTATTTGATATGTTGATAGAATTTGAATTATAACAAGTAATAGAGATAGGTGATTTGTACTCGACCTTGATGTCTTTTAGTGTTTGCTTCATCCATAAGACTTGAGTAAAACATGTCACTATTATAATATACTATGATTCTACTATGGAAAGAGTAACTAACTCTTTTTTTTTTCTCAACCATGAATGAAGTCTATTTCTAAGTAAAAATGCACCACCACTAGTGATTCTTCTATCATCAACACTTCATGCCCAATCAACATCTGTATATGTTGTCAAAGTGAAATATTCACTTTTAGGATACCATAGGCCATAGTCAATTGTGTTCTTGATATATCTAAAGATCATTTTCATTGCATTGGCATGTGACTCTCTAGGAGCATCTTGAAATCTTTCAACCATGCACATTGTTGCCTATCACTGATCTATACATAGTCTAATTTGCATCAAGGGACTCATATTATTTGCTCAAGTTATAACCAATTATCATGGGAGTTCTAATTTGTTTTTTATCTTCCATTAAAAACTTCTTGAGCATTTTATTTGCATACTTTGTTTGGGATATAAATATCCCCTCATTAGTTTGTGCTATTTGTAAACCAAGGAAGAAAGAAAGTTATCCAAGAATAGACATCTCAAACTCAATTTGAATTTTTGTAGCAAATTATTTACACATTTTTTATTGCTACCACCAAAGATGATGTCATCTACATAAACAAAAACATTCAACATATTCTCACCTTTGATTTGAAGTATAATTTATTGTCTGCACATCCTTTGTTGAATCCTTATATTACAAGTATTGGTCTAATCTTGAATACCATGCTCTAGGTGCTTGTTTTAGACCATAAAGATTTTTATTTAGTCTACAGACATAATATTATTCCTCTAATAGCTAAAAACCTTCAGGTTTTTCTATGTAAACTTCCTCTTCTAGGTTCCCATTCAAGAAAGTATACTTAACATCCATTTGATAGACTTTGAACTTATTATAAAAAGATAATGCTACAAACATTCTTATGCCTTCCATCTAGTAACTAGAATAAATTTTTCCTCCAAATATATGCCCTCAACTTGTGCATATCCTTTACACACCAATATTGCTTTATTTCTTATAATAGCTCCATCCACATTGAGCTTGTTTATAAAGACCCATTTTATACCTATTACATTTTTGTTTGAAGGTCTTAAAACAAATTTTCAAATTTTATTATTTTCAATTTGGCTCAATTCTTATTCCATGGATTTTAGCCAATTCTCATCCTTTTTGGCCTCAAAATAGCTCTTAGGCTCAATTTCAGACATTAGAGCAAAACTTACTTGCTCTTTGTTTTGTGTAACTCTTCTCCTTATCTGAACTCCTTCATTCTTATTGTCAGTTATCTACTCTATAGGATGACCCTTTTGAATAAGGCTTGGAGGTGACATTTTATTTTCTTCCTCAAATTATTCATTAGTTACTTCCTCTTCAGATACTAATTCTTATTCATAGATGTCTTTTTCAAGGTTAACATGCTTTAAGCCTTCTTCACACTTAACATTAATGCTCTCTATAATATTGAGTAGAATTTTATTATAACATATGTAGGCTTTTATTTTGGTATAATAACTAATAAATATTACTTCATCACATCTTCACTCAAAGATTCCCAATTTGTCCTCCTTTTTTCCTGATGTAGAATTTACTTCCAAACACTCTGAATTAGTTAACAAAGGAAGGTTTTCCATACCATAGTTTATATGGATTTTTTTCACTATTTACCCTTAGTTGAACTCTATCCAATATATATATATATATATATATATATATATATATATATATATATGTTTGGACTACTTATTTCTAGTATCCATCAAGCAAGTTTGCCTCTTTTAGCATTGTTCATTCCATCTCCATGATTGTCATGTTCTTTCTTTCAATAACTCCATTTTTCTATGGAGTGCCTATTGTAGAGTACTATCTTTTGATTCCATACTTCTCACAATACTCTATGAACTCATTTGAGGTGAATTTTCCACCATTACTAGATCTTAAGCATTTATTTTTTGTCCAATCTCATTCTCCACCATGGCCCTAAAGATCTTGAATCTCTCAAATGCCTATGGCTTATCCTTTAAAAAGGTTACCCATGTCATTTTTGAGTAATAATCTACATATAACATGAAATATCTGTCTATTTTATATCCTCTTATCTTATTAGGACCACAAATATCAGTATGAACTAATTCTAGAGGCTTTGTAGTTGCATACTCTTTTATTTGAAATCTGACCCTTATCTGCTTGCCTTGTTGGCATTCCTTACAAGTAGTGTCTAAAAGTTTGGTTATCTTAGGCATGTGTCTAACACACTTATTTGAGCTCAATTTTAATAGGTTATCAAAGTTTACATGACCCTTTCTTCTATGCCATAACCAACTCTCATCAATTTTTCTTATCAGGTAGCTATTACCATTCACTTCAATAAGATTATAGATATTGCTTTCAGTTATTTTCCCATTTGCAACTATTCTTCTAGATATTTTTAACTTACAACCTTATATATTAAATGTCACCTTATATCCATTATCACACATTTAGTTGACACTTAGTATATTATTCTTTAATCCTTCAACCTAAAGGACATCATGTGTAGGCAATTTTCCATCTATGTTCAAGGTTCCTTTACCTTTGATCTTTATTGTAGTGTTGTCTTCCAAGCTGACAGATCATTCCTTAAATTCGCTCAATTTGATGAACTTGATCTTATCACCAATCATATATTTTTATAAACCACTATCTATTACCCACAAATTCTAATTCTTGTCATGGAGTGCATTTCAAGCAATCATAGATTGCTTTTTCACTCTCTACACATCATTGGGTTTATTATTTGGATTATTTTTCTCCTTCTCAAAGACTTGTGAACCTTTGTTCACATTGAGAGGCATGTTTTACTTCTACTTTGTGTTTTTTTTCTTACAAAGTTTATTCTACATTATTTAGTTATGTGACCAAAATTATTGCAATTATAACATATTATATTTGTATCTAACAAGGGAGCAAATGAATTTATACTTAAAAAAATTGTTTTCCTTTTACATAAAAATATAATATCCATAGCCCTATGACCAAATTGATTAAAAGTCTAAAAATAACCATAGAAATATGAGGAATGCATGGTCATAGCATTTCTTTGAGTAGTGTGAGGAGCTCTTCTAAACTCTAGCTTCTTCAAGTCTTTCGCTTTTGTGTATCCATTTGCATCAGCTACGTTTGTCTTCTTATTTTCTCTAGGCTTATTTTATCCTTCAGATTTATTCACATCAGCTATGTTTGAGTTTATATTTGTATCATTTCAAGCTTTCTCTTTCTTTTCTCTTGATTTTCCTTCTGCTTTGAAGTTATCATATAGGTTATCAAATGTACTAGTTATGGAAATTTTTCATTTTTCATAACCAAGACCTAATCTCTCTTTTGAAGTCTTTTGAGAATTTATCAATACATCAAGAATGTATGATCCTCCTATCAAACTTCATACTTTTGTCTAGTTTTCCTTTAGCTTTCTCAAGCTCTTTTCTCAAAGCCACTAGCATTGATTTTAACTTCATGTACTCATCAAATTTAGGTTATAGTTTAAGTTTGAATACATATTCTATTCTTTTATCCTCTTCAACTTGTGTCTTTAGGCTAACCACCATTCGATCTAATTTTTCAAGACATTTGGACATTTTCTCAATCTCCTTTTGTCCAAAATTCTTTTATTTTGAGTTCTCTTTTCTCAGCTTATCTATTTCTTCTAGAGCATTTATGAGTTCACATTCTAAATACACTTCTTCTTCTTATTCTTCATCTAAGTCTTTAACTTCTTATTGATCCATAGAAGTTGATCCTATTATCATGGATAAGAATTCCTTTTCCTCAGCCATAAAATCATAGTCATGATCATCATCAAAACTATCATTATCATCCATTGAATCATTGTCTTATTTTGTGTATAGGCCTTTCTTATTTTTCAATAAGTTCTTCTTTTTGGAATAGTGAGGTTTCACTTTTTTACTATTCTCTTCTTGCTCAGAGTTATCCTTCTTTTTATAAGGGAATTTATCAACAAAATGTCCTACTTTACCATAGTTAAAGATTTAAAGGGTAACTTACCTTTGTAATTCCTAGACCCTCTTCTCAATCTTATAACAAAGTTAGCTTCTTCTTCATCAATCTACTCAGATCTAAATTAGGTACTTTTTCCTTAAATGGTTTAGATGCTTTGAATTCGACTTCTCTCTTCAAAGTATCTATCTCTCCCATTTTCATCTCATCGGCTATAAAGGATTCATACAACTCATCAACAATGAGTTTATCTAGATTTCTTGCTTATTATATTGCAGAGATTTTTGAGTCATACCTTGAAGACAATGATCTTAGGACCATTTTTACAATGACTAGATCTTTCATCTCTTTTATAAGGGCTCTAATTTCATTAACTATTTTTTCTACTCTAAGGAGGTAGTCTACAATTTTCTCTTATTCATTCATTTTAAGGATTTCAAACTTGCCTTTGAACATTTGTAGCGTAGCCAAATTTACCTTGTCATCACCTTCATAGATGATTTTCAATTTGTTCTAGATATCTTATGCATTTTTAAAATGCATCACTTTGACAATATCTAAATTAGACAATCAACATAAAATAACATTCTTAACCTTGGCATTACTCTCATATTCTTTCTTGGTATCCTAATCAGTAGGAGTTGTAGCAGGAGTTATATATCCATTTAAAATATACATCCATACATAAAACCCTATGAATATAAAAATACGATTCCATTCTTATGCTCCAAAATGCATAGTTTTATCCATCAAAGAGAGGTGTCTTGTTTGAGGAAGAGCCTTCTTAACTAGTCATTTGTGTTCACCATCCAAGATCTACATGAGTTGATTAAGCTTCTTCTTAAGAACCAAGGATCTGATACTAATTATTAAAACATAACTATATATTAAGAGGGTGTTGAATCCATATATTGATTAACTTATTCCTTTTCAAAACCTTTTAATGCAGATTAAAACTATATGTAGAGAACATAAACACACAAATAAACATAACACTAGATATAACATGAAAAACCTACTATGGAAAAAAACACCATGAGAATAGCTACTAGATTCTACCATTCTAATCCAGCCTCACAATAAAGAACCTCACTATTTATAATGTTTAAGGGCACCAACCCTAAGGAGACACCAATCCCGTAATTTAATAGTACCTACCTAAGGAAACACCCACTCCCTAACTAAGCACCAACTCAATTTTTTTGATGGCACCCACTAATCAGATCTATATGGAGCTATAACTCTATATTATAATATAGATTCATAAGTGAATCTAATTATCTATTATTTATTATAGCTCTAGTTTGTAACTACTCATGCTTTGCACTTCATCTCTCTTCTTTTCAATTCTAGCTCTCTACTTTTGTGTCTCTATATATCTCTACTTGACACAATTTAATAATTATAGTAGCTTCTGCTCATATCCTAGATGACATATGTATAATCATTTGATCTAAGTCTTCATATATTTTCCAAGATCATACTAGTTTACTAACACGTCATGCTCTATTTCAAACTCAGTTCATTATCTCTTGAATAGAAAGTTTTTTGCATCTTGTACTCATGCTCCACCACTATGATTCTTGGTCTAATTACTATTTATAGCATTTATTGGACTCTATTTTTGATGCACATGCATATTTAAAAATTTAACTGATTACATCAATCAATCTTATTATCTATATTATAATTTATGGCTTACCTACATGTTCTTATATGTTCCTATGCTTGACCATTATCATGATCATATATTTAAATATTGATCATTGATATTAAGTTTGGCATATGGTATTCATTCAAATTTATCAATTTTAAAACACATCCATTAGATTAATCTCTAACATGCTCACATTTTTAGTTCAATATTTATACACTTTTAGACTTTAATTATTCAACTTTAAAATGTGTCTATTGATCTTTCTAATTTAAGATCCTAAGTGTTGTTAGATATTCAAAGTTTCATGAAATCTATCTCTATCTTTGGTTAAGAATCAACCACTTGTCCTCATCTCATTACATCCTTAGTCTTTAGAATGAATATGCTCCATTTATCTTGTCAAACCATCTCAATCTTTAGCTTACCTCTGAGTCATTAAACATCAAGCACTTGGTCCCATTGAGTTCACTCTCTCCATTGTATCTTCATTACATGATAAACTACTCACCATTCAATCTTCTAAGAAGCTTGACATTTATATCTACTTAGCTCTCATGAATGTGACACTTGGAATTAGCACATGCCTTATACACATTTATTTTAGCTCCCTCTATTGGGACACTTAACATCCTTGAATTGATCATTGACTAATTGACTTTAAACTACTTTGTATATTTATTATGCAAGATCTGTGATGGTGACACTTGTCACTAACACATTTACTTAGAGATGCCTTTGACAAATTGAATTTTTTATGCTTCATTGGATCTTAAACACATTATTAAGAATTAACTATTGATCTCATAACAAGATAAAACTTTACCTTGTGTATATTTCATTAATTATGGGGACAATCTTAATTATCCTTGGAAGGTTGATTTTGCACCTTCATATCTTTTGCTTCACCAACCACCTAGTCTAAATGTTGGACCATATAAACTAGGCATGATAGTGAAAAAACCCATATTCTAATTTCTTCATGAATCTTTCATGTATGTAATATATAATTCCATTAATCTACTTACTCAAATTCTTCTACCATAGAGCTAACAAAGCTTAGAACTGCCTGGAAGGCCAACTTTGTTCTTGCTTAACTTTTGATGTGCTTCATCACATGACCTATAGTTTAGCACATAAAATCCTCTCACTTAGGTTTTCTATCCATATATTCATCTACTCTAGAAATCTTCATACATTAAAGATATGACATCATAAAAAATCCTAAGCTTTTTCTTGCCATCTACGAATTTGACTATGGCAAAACACTGTTAAAATACTTGGGAGCCCAAATTTGCTCAAGCATATCTTTTATTGAGCTAGATCATGTGGCCTGAGATTCAATGCATAGAAACTAGACACAAAAATTAACAAAAACATGTGATAATTTTATCCTAACACCTCCATGTGTACAAAGGATGACCTCATCAATATTCTTACTTGGCTTTGCTTGAACCCTTTTACAAATTAGGCTAAGTATAAAAACTTCATGATTTTATCTGAGTAGCCAAATTTGAATCCCCATATCTTCAACTATGATTCAATGCATCACTAAAAATTTGGTGCATAATAACTAGGGATGAATGTGATCATAACCATATAACCAACTCCCCTAGATTTGTCCACACATAGAAATGGTGACATTAACAAACTACCAATTTAGATTTTCCTATCATAGACCTAAAATGTCTAGATGATAAATATGAATAACTAATTTAATTCCACTCATACACACAATCACTCTAATCTTCCTTGACCTTTGATAGGATCCCTTTCATATCATCTAATCACCATATTTAGCCCTGAGCATTAATGATATCCATAATGCGAATAATCTCCCTTTTAACATCAATGACAATTATATTTCCAACACTTAGGAGATTTTTAAAGATTTATATGGGTTATATTACCTATGAATAGGATTAAAAATCCTCTCTATCTAATTTGAGAGCTTACCACCACCTTTCACACTCACAAATAGGATTGCAACTAAGCTTTCTAGGCTTCTTCCATACACTATACCCTTCACACATTTTATAGTTATGCTTCATCAAATGTCAAATAGAGGTATTTTAATATTAAATCAATCACAAGGTCAAACTATCCTATTTATGGCATTTATAGGTTTCATTTCTCCCATCAAGTCATTTTTAGCCTTTTTAGTAGCTTAAGACCTGTTTATCATCCTAACGATGATTCATAAAGGTTAGGGACCTGATCACTAAAAAAATGCCACAAATTGTAAGTAAAAAATGGTCCATAACACTCCCTATTATATTTATCTCCCATTTAACACATTTGTACAATTCTAAGCAAGAAAAGACGCCTCTCAAGTTAGGTAGACTATGTTTAGTGAGCTCAAGAGAGGGTTTTGGCTTGAAAATGCTATCTTGATTTTTTATTCTACACCAAATACCTATGAGAGGTATTTATCACTCCCAAATCCATACTCCTATAGTTCATCATGTGTTTTTACCCTTTATTTCATTGAAACCTACTTGCACCCACTGCTAGGGTTTATAGATGGATTTGAAATAAAGACCCTAGTGACCATGACTTGACATTTTTCCTTAATTTGTGACTATCTTATCCTTTTCACAGTATTCAAACCTATTTATTATTCTCAATATTTTTATTAAAATATCTCAAATTTCTTATCATGCTCATATTTAAGCTCTCTTAACTTTAGAGACCTCAAAAGAGAGGTTTTACAACTCACTTGGCTCTAAGAACCTCCTCCACTATATATAAGGTCTTCAAATAAGATTGCTCACTCACCTATTAAAAATGTATCAATATCATTCAAATTATTTGGTATATAATCTATGTAATCAATCCATATATTAAAGTTCAATAACTTGTAAAATCACACATAGTCCTCTTGAGGTCCTGGGAAGTCCACCTTGAGATTGTCATGAGTGGAACTATAGGTATTAATTAGGTATGTCCTTATTAAATATATTTAGATATATTTTTATCTATACATATATTTGGTCATATTTCACTTATCCCCTACTTATCATAAAATTTATTCTTCTCCATCTCTAAAGTGTAGGCTTGTAGGTGTTAATTATGACTGTATGTAGAGGTTTAAGTTTGAGATTTGTTAAAAATCAAGATTGAGTATTAAACTCATAGTTAACCCTCCATATGACTTGTAAAAACTACAAAAGTGTTTTCACATAGTTCACACACATATTTTATTCTTAAAACCTCATCTTTTAATATATAAATCATTACATTTCACATGAAAAAGAGACCTACAGGTCTGTAGACTTATAGGTCTACATTTTCATTACTTAAAGTTGTTCATGATACTATATTGGTCATATAAACCCTAAGAAAACTTATGAATTTCATCATTAAACTTATTATGAGGTTATAACCCTCATACATATCTGATAATCTAAGTTTAGACCTTTTCAAGTCACTTTTGTGTAGGTAAGCTTATACACAATCTTTTGGCAAATCATGACATGACTTATTTTACCTTTTGAGTTTTAATGATGCATTAAAGATATAAAATTGGGTTATAAGAGACAAAATATATGACATATATCACTTATTTTTATTTTTACATAATGTAAAACTCCCACATTTCTAGGGTTTTGCCTGTTACAGTCATTCTCTGATGAACACTTTGAGAAATTACTAGTCACCAGCCTGTTGGGGAGCTTTTGGTGGGTAGTAGGCATAGATAACTCTTTAATAGACATATATTTTTTATATGTATTTAAAATATTATGTGGTATCCTCATAAACATACCTCCATATTTTAACAACCCTAAAACATTAAGAGACCATGATCTTTAACCTATAAACTATGCAAAAGTTGAGGTTTCCTATCTTTTTGGGCTCACACATGCCAAGTGAGGCATATAGAGTAAATAATTAAGGTTTTTAAGACTTCATAAAACCTATATTATTTCTCTCATGATTTAAAATTGCTTCAAACTTCCATTTCAAGAATAAAATTGAGTGTATGGGGTTTAGGTAGGATTTTAGACCACCTCATGGTCTTAGTGATTGATCATAAAGGAGGGAGCACCAATTTGAGAAACCATGACATAAATATAAAATTAATTATTCCCCATTCCTCTTACCGCAAGCTCATGTAACCATTATCTATCCTCTATACAAAATGATCACATGAAGTTAACCATTACCAATCTGCCAAAAAGCTCGATAGAGGTTTTATTGCATTTCTAACCTTTAAGAACTTGTATAATCTTAGATTTGGATGAAAATTAATTGATGAAGCTGAAGATACAGTCTATAAACATTTTCATTTGAATATGAGATCTCTAAGTCCATATAAATGCCTAAAACTACTTGTAAAAGAGGGATTTACTCTCTTGTATATTGAACCCACAAAAAAAGACCATGATCTAACTTTTACTAACATTCTTGGAATACATGCACATTAGATATCCTCTTAAGATACTTAGAAATTTTTCTTGTGTATTGATTTCATATTATTTAGATTTGACCTTGACTTACTTGACATGCTTACAAGATATTTGATGACCTTAGAGACTTATTTACCTTTGAAACATGTTTGACAACTAGACCACACAAGATGACCTTGGACATAAAGTTAGACCTCCTATAAAGACTAAAAATAGTGACTTGGACATATCTTACACCATGCCAATAATGAACTCCACAAGAAGTAGCTAAGACAAGAAAAAATTTAATGAGAATAAGTGACCTTAATATTTCTAAATACTTTAACATATGCTAATTTACATTAACATTTACAAAACATGACATATGATAATCAAGGCCTTAATTGAATAGTAAGACCATTATTAAACCTCATGAAGTAGTTATAATACATCACAAGACATAAAATAGATATCAACATGGTTAACAAGCATGATAAGACTAGTTATGAGCTAGATAAACACCTTCAAGGCTATCAACAATGTTCAGTATGAGCTAAAGAGAAATTTTTAGTGAACCTATCCTTCGATATCTAAAATTGGCTAATAGTAACCTAGGTGTATCATGATCAAATAAGAGGATGCCCCAAATGTCCACATGACATGAGTAGAGGGAAGGCCCAACATCCAAAATCATATAGATCATGTATATGTGTATGCCTATATCACACTCATAGAATGCATGAAACACGTGTATATAGAAATATAATATATGTTATCTACCAACATGAAATCCAATAACATATATGCCAAGGAGCAAATAGAACATGCAAATGCTGAGAATATTTTTGGTTTTTTACATTTTTTTATTTTTGGTATATTTAAAATGTGTAAATTGTATTAGATATCCAATGATCTCAAGAAGAGGAATAAAATATTATAGTAGTCATAAATGAATAAATTTTCCTAGCCTAAATGTATCATATGTGTGCATAATAGAAGTAGAAAGTGTATCATGCTCTTTTGCTAAGTTTGTACTTGATATCTTTGGTTTACATTTAGTTTATCATTTTTTGATGATGGATTCAATCAATAGGTACTAGGTCTTATAGTTATGAATAGATTATGTGGTATGTTT
The DNA here is from genome assembly GCA_037957365.1 of Torreya grandis. NCBI lineage: Eukaryota > Viridiplantae > Streptophyta > Pinopsida > Cupressales > Taxaceae > Torreya > Torreya grandis. The sequence continues at coordinate 622,234 of JARHVA010002359.1, forward strand.
CCAAGTGGTTCATAACATAGTTTTTTTAAATATTCATCTGAAGATTGTTGACCATCTATATGAGTAGTGAATTTGGCCTAATTTAAAGAAAGACTTGTAGTTTCCTCCTTTGTAACCACATTCGAACCCTTAGATTTTTTAATTATCTCTTGATTCTTGACTTCTTTTCTTAGAAATCTTGGTTTTAATATTTGATGTACCATTGTTTTTTTTTGTTATTATATCTTTTCTATTTATCCTTTATTATTTGACTTTTTCTCACTTTTAGGTTCTTATTCTTTTACATTGGCCAAATGTGTCTTTGGATGATTTGCATTAGTATTCCCAATGTATCCCAAGGCTTGATAGCCATTTTGATCATATATGTAAATAGGATGAGTGATGCTTTGGGAATGTTTTCCAAATCCTTGACCATGATAACCAAAGTTTAGTAAATATTTCTTTTCAAAACCATACTATTTAGAAAATTGAGAATCATTGTTGAGAAGTACTATTGAGATCATTATAGCCCCAGTTTTGAAAAATGAGGACCCTTGTTCAAATTCTATAAATTTATGTTATAGATTAAACATTGAATTTGACCCAATTTCTTTATTTGGGCATCATGTTTTTATCTAGCTTACATTTGGCATGTTTACCTATAATCCTTGATTGACTTTATCTAATTTTTCTAATGTTTGATTTTTGTATTTTGAGGTTGGAAGTCCAGTGGAGTTTTGTTTGAATAAACATTATTCAAGGTTTTACGCTTTAAATTCTAACTTAATCATTTTTTATTAAACCTTGGTATTTTAATGATTAATTGAATCCATGTTTGAATATCCAAAAAACCTTAGTGTAATTATGTTAGCCTAAGTTCTTTTGAATTGAATTCAAATTTATGCAGGATCAAATTTATGCAGGAACTTTTTTATGCCTTAGACCTAGTTAAAACTTTATCCTAAGTCTTAATTGTGTTCATTAACATGACTAAGACCTTAGTCTAAAATTTTATCCTATGTCTCTTTATATTACCTGAGCCCTTAGTTTATTTTCATTGCCCATAGGAATCAATTAACGTGAAGATACCAAATGTATCTCAAGAACTTGGGTCAAAGATCAGTGATCCATGTGAAATTTGATGAGTCAAAATGTCAAAAGGCTATAAGATCAACATGAGAGTGATAAATGTCATTATCTTAGATACAAATCAAATATCCAATAGTGAACGAAGAGTCAAATTGTCAAAGAGCCTACAAAGGGACGTGAGAAGGATAAGTGTCGCAATCTCAACAAGTGATCGAATAGATTGAGGGCCCATGTTATAACTTATGTATAAATAAATGAATCAATGATCATCATTTAATAATACTTCCAATTAATCAATGGTGTGAATGAAGGTGGACTTTTCAAAGGGCCCAGACCGAACATGGTGGTAACACATGTCACAACCATGATGAATTAGATAGAAACCAATGGATGGTATTCAAACTTTCAAATCAAGATCAATGGTGAAAAGTGGGTTAAAAATTCAATGGGCCCAAATGAAATGTAATGCTTTCACATGGAATAAAGGCATTAAGTGATGGAGTGTGTTTCTAAAGTATGTAGAGAGTCGATGGAGCTTCCTAGTGGGTCATTCTTAGGAACTCAAATGGAAGATCAATGGCTCATGATAAATTTAAGGCCAAGAAATTTTTTAAGAGATCAGTGGTGCAAATTGATTGAGCTTTAAGATTTCACAAAGTAATGACATGTGTCCAAAAATGAAAATGTTCATATTTTAAATAAATGAGTGGCATGACATGGCCATGCCACATAAGCAGGACATGTCAATTTAGATATATTATGGAAGCCAACACTTGGAAGTTATAAATATGCAATCAAAGTCATATAAGCTCATAGTTTAAATTTTCCTACCAACATTAAATCCCTACGTAAACCCTCAAAAATCCGTAAAGCATATGGATTACCATAATTTGCTCATATATTCACTAGTTAGAGCCAAGAAAAATTGACTTGTCACCTCCAATTAGATAATTTGATTAGGATTATAGCTATGGTAACACATAAGCATTTTTCAAAGCATGATGTGGAGCTATATTTAAATTTAGACGTAGAAGGTCATGTGTTTAAAAACATAGCATTTGTAGTAGTTACTTTGAACATAGGGGATAGCAATTGTTCTAAATTATTTTGAATAATTCAAAACTAATCAGTGATCATTAAAGAATAATAAAATATCCTTTCTAAAAAAAGGATCTATGATGACATTGTAGCAATACAAATGACTAGACTTCACTATGTAGCTATAAAACTTGAGGTACTTCAATACATTGATATTATTGGTCCCATTTTTAAGGAAACTAAGATAGATAAGGGCATGTTAATAAATGAACATAATCAAAGGAAAGTTGATTACATTTACCCAATTTCCTTTGAGTCTTATTGTAATCTCCCTAAACCCCAAATTGACTTGACCTTAATTAACTCATGGGCTAAGGAACACAATTTTATGGATACCCTAATTATGTGGTTAAAATTTGGTAACCAACTTGTTATGGACCTTAATAAGATAATTATTATCATTAAGTTCAAAATAAGGGTTAGTATGGTAATGAGAATGTTAAACAAAATATATGTATGTGCAACCGCATCTTATGTCGATCCTATATGGGTACCAATGGTGTATTTCATTAATGAAAGGGTTAGTATCTCCCTAATCAAACAAATATATGCAATTAGGCATAAGAAGAAGAATGGTTTTTTCATGATGCCTTATCCCTAGATGCCCTATGTGAAACTATAAAGATTCCAAATCAGAAAGAATGGTCTCCAAATAGAACCCAAATCATGTCTCAATAATATTCTAAGTTACACATCTATAAATATAGTGATCACATTCAATTTATCTCTACCTATGTCTATCTAGCATTGACTTAAGATATAACTAGTATACCTATGTCAATAATTAGCCCTTTTATCAATAAATATATTGAATCAATGGGGGGGTATATGGTTGTACCCTAATTGCACTATCATATGCATTGAGGGAACTCAAAATTCTCCTCTCAAGTTACCAATCCATATTCTTGATAAGCTAGTAGAGCATGAGGTGGAATATCAACTCTTTAATCGTATAGATGCCTCTACAAAACCAAAAAAAAAGGGAATCTTACATATCTTTCCAATGATAATTGGTAAGACCACCTTTAGATAGGGGATCATATTAAGGCAACATCACACCATAGACTATCTTTCAATTTACAAATGGATGAACTTAGATAATGGGATCCCTATGGAAGAATTAAAAAACATTTAAGACTCAAATGTATATTGAATGTATCATATGATAATGAGCTTGGTGAATTTGACCTTGTATACACCAAGGCATCCTCCTACTTTGAAGTGACTAGGAGATTGAAAGAGTACAACATCAAATCTGAGTCTAGATTGAGTAGAGCTTAAAAGGTAGATCATAGATGGATTTTGGGCCTTAGATAGTATTATTTGATAAGTGGTGAACCTTCTAAGCTCCCAATAATAGAAGTTCAAATAGATCATAAACCTGAAGAGGGAAGGACATATGAAATAGCTTATAGTTTATCAGCTCTTGGATCTTCCAAAACAATAGAACATGAATTATAATAAGAGGAGGTTCATATGATAGCCATAGATTCTAAAGAGTCTATTGAGGATGTAATGTTTTTTTTATCTAGGACATATATAGATTCAGATGAATAAGAAAAGACAAGTGTTGAGGAGATTAAATATGACAAAGGGAAATCTTGGAACTTAGTAGCCATTGAGCCACCAAAGATAAAAGCAAATACTACCCTTGTTCTAAAAGCTAAGAAGCCCAAGGTAACCATCACTCCTCCCTTGAGAGAAGACAATTTTTTCAATGAATAAGACATTTTGTATGGGCCACATATCCCTCAGTGGTTCATTTATGAACCAAAAGAGGAAAAGCTACCCACTTATCACCCATCGGCCTTAGTTAATGCTACTAATATCCTTGTGTAGCAAGAAATAAAACCATGGATTGTTGTTTTACAATAGGAAGAGGAAAAGAGGTTGGTTACTCTAAGCCAGTCACCAGCCCAATCATAAGTAGATATCCATATTCCACAAGTGACTCAATCCTCTGTCAAAGTTAGGTTTGATCTAGAGACTGTTGGCTTACACATAGTGATAGAGAAAAGGGTCATGGAAAGAGGTGAATAAGTTTTGTATCAAAAATTAGATCCATTGATTAGTTTGAATTAGAAGTAAGGACAAAGGTCTGGTGAAGATATTATTTTTTAGGAATATGTTCTTCAATTAGCTCAAGCATAGACATAAGAGTTACAAGTTGTTATCAAAAGGCTAAATCAACAAAAGAATAATTTATAGGAGCAATCTAGTTTGTCTGTTCTATGAGATATGATAAATAAGTTTGATAAAACCATGTATGATCTATTCATATTCTTGAAGGTATTAAAATCTAAGCATGATATGGTTAACAAACATGGTACTTTGGATTCAAGACAAGTTATCCAATGGAAAAATTCAAGCAACAAAGTGAAAGATTTGATCAGTGTTTTGATACAGGACCAAATTCTTGGGTTCAAAATATTTATCTTGGTACACTTGAATATGGATATTGATATATTGATAGAGAAGATCAAAGATTTGAATAAATGGTCTAAGGAAATGGGACGTCTTTCTAGTGATCTCAAGTAATTGGAAAATAAGATAATGCACATACAGGGGATCCTAATCAAAGATCCAACTATGCTCAGTTCTATGAGATTGATCATGAATGAGGAGTTCAAACATAGATCTACTTAGTTCATGTAATAAGTGAAGAACCAAATCCAAGAAAAAATAGGGATAGATTAAAAAAAGGATCTTGGATATGATCCTATCTATAGAGGAAAAGATAATAGATGAAGGGAGTATCAAGGAAGCTTTGGATAGGGTTGACAAGGCCTCAAAGGCTTGGAAGATCAATAAAATGAACGTTTCATGGAGCCTATCATCAACCTCAAGCTAATTGATGAGCAACATAATGAAGCAATGAAGATTCTATAGCAAAGATAAAGGACTACAATAACAAGTGCTTCTAAAAGTCAAATTTGTTGACTTTAGCATATTATTTTGTAACTAAACATGTATATCATTTTGAAAAAATAAATATTCTTTTTTAAAATCATGTGCATCTTATAGAAGCATATTGCTATAGGTCAGTCCATTTAGAAAGTGTTTATTTTAAGAAGGTTGTAAAAGGACACCTATCCATGACACTTGTACAATTATCATTTGACATGATTCACTAACATACCTATTTAGTCTTATATAAAAGGGATGTTTTCTTTTATAAAAAGGAGGGAGTTTTTGAGTAAAAACTATTTTGTAGATTTGGAACAATTAACACAAGTAAGGATTTATACAAAAATTGTCCAACATTTGTTTATGTGATTCTATTATGGTTGTTTACTCAACCATCTGGTCTAATGTTCATATTTGAATTATTTCTATGGATTCTAGATGTGCACATATAAATGCATAGTTGTCAATTTGTGTTTATGCTAGATTTATTGAAAGAACTTAGAATCAATTCATTTTCTTTGCTCTCTTGTAGATGTGCTTATGCAATTTGCTTATAGAATTAATCTTTAAATTGAATCTAGTTTCTTATTTACATTATTTTAAATATCCTTAGATGTTTTCCTAATATGTCACATATTAGTTTGAGTGTATGTTTGGATGAAATTTAAGCTTTGTCATAATGTCTAAACTAAAGATCGGTAACATCTTTCTTCTCTACCCTACCTTTTTGCTCATTTTTTTAATTAAATCATTGTATTTTATCTCCATTATAAATATACATTCTAGATTAGACTTTAAATCTTAGGTTTTGATCAAAATTCACTCTATTTAGTTCAGATTATTCTCAACTCTCAAAATCAGGCTTAAGATCATGGTTCATCTTAACAACCATTCATATTTCATTTTGTAAAACATCTATTTAGCTTTGCCACTACTCCACCATACATATCAATTATATCACAACAAACAAATCATTCAATGAATTATTTGAATTCAAAAATGAGAAGTGTTTATTAAACACTATTGAAACCCTGTGATGCACTTTCAATCATCAATAGGCATGAAAATTGGTGCTAGAAAGAGGGCCTTTAGCTAAAGATTTGTAAATTTGAAGTATCTTTCTTAATTTTAGTGAATTTTATTCAAATTTTAGTTGATTATTTGTAATAATTATGTTGTTCTTAGCTCAATTGTGTATAGATCATTGATATTCATGGTTTTAGACTAGCCTTGAGGCTTACTTAGATAAAGATGGACATTCTTTGAAGATTCATGAGAAATATTTGAAAAGGTAGTTTAAGCTTTGTGAATCTGACACATTTGAGGTTAGTGATAGAAGTTTTGTTCAAAGATTGGTTGATTCTTTGAAAATTTAGGTTTATTTGAACTTAGAAGCATAAAGATCACTCATATTTGTTAGTTTAGAGATATATTTAAGCTAATTTAGTTTTAAATAGTTGTTTTTTGTATAAATTTGTGTAAAATTTGCTTAACATGCAAATCTGATCATTTTTATTTATAAATATAAGGTTTAAATGTCATATTTTAAACATGATTCAAAGTTTTCAAGCTAGAACTACCAAGAATTAGGACTAGGTCATGGTCTAAATCAAGGATACCTATCCTTTCATTAGAAGTTCATAGGAAAATAAGATTAGATAAAGGTAAGTACAAGGTTTCTAAATCACAACCCACTTCACCTATTGTGGTGCTCCTATGTTCAATCCTTATCAATGTATGTCTTGGTTAAGTGGATCTTCCATCAATGTACCTAGTTAGGTACATGACTTAACTAAAAATCATGAGAAATATTTTCATTCTTCCAATCCTAATGGTGTAGTTACTATTGAAGAACATATCAAGTCCTTCAAGGATTCTTTAAGATTATTAAATGTTATTCATGAAGATGTTGCATGTAGATTGTTTCCTTTTACTTTCAGAGATGTTACATATGATTAGTTTCTCAACCTTCCTAAGAATTATATTACTAGTTGAAATGATTTTAATAGTATTTCCATTGATCAATTTGGAAAAATCATTAGTCCTTGTATCCTTTATTAATAACTCACCATTATGAAAAGATATTTGAGTGAAACCGTTAGAGATTTTAATACCATATTGTAGAAGATGTTTAGAAGAACCATATCTCCTTGTATACCTTATGAATCCTTGGATTTAGAGATTTATAAGGATGATTTAGATCCCATGACTTCTATTTTCTTAAAAATATATGTTGGATTTATTAACACATTAGCCTTAGCTTATGTCGAAGCTATGGCAATCAATGATCAAATGCAATTTCAAAGTTAATTGGCATATGTTATCCCCAATGTCAATCCCAATTTGCCTATGCTAAATATGATTCCCAATGTTAATCAATATGTGCCTAATTTAAACCAAACACTAGTATTGAATCAATTACCTTTGAGTTATGCACATCCTAATCAAAACCTAGGATTCTTGAATAACACTTTAAATGGATTTCATCCATAATATCAAAAATATTTAGTGCCAACATCTAGTAGTAGTATTCAAGTTCACAACTCAGAGGCACCTAAAAGTAAGAATGACTCCATACTCAAAATGGTTCAAACATTGATCATTGATTTCCTTCAATTGTAATAACAAGTAGGTAATACTAGGGAAAAATCTAATAAAAATTATTCTTATCAAAGTTTTAATAGACATACAAATGGGTTTCACAATGGTAACAATAACAAAAATAACAACAATGAGTCATTTGCCAATAAGAATAATCCTCAGATAAACATGTGTGATGTAAATTTAACTGAATATTGTAGAGTTCATAACACTTTAAAGCATGGTGAGTTTGATTATATTGAATTTTATAATTATTTTTAATTGTTTAAAGATGAGTTAGATACATTTGAAGGTGGACCTAGCAAAGACAATACTATAGGTACATTTGGCTCTTCAAAGCCATCTAAATCTACTAACACAACTCTAATGGTGGAGACTTTTTATTTCCCATTCCAAAAGGAGAATGAGATTGAGGATACTCTTGACGAGATTCATGACTTTCACTAGTATCTGAAGAAGAATTATCTACAAATAAATAAAGACCAGAAGTAGCCATTGACTACTTTATTTCCACCAAACAACTTTGACACTCCTAATCTTATAACAAATAATAATCTAGAGCCTCTAAAGGGAATTCTTCTAGAGATAATGTTGATTCATCTAGTTATTCTACTAGGGGTGGATATAATATATTTGAGGATATGAAAAATATTAAAGCTAATATCACTTTACAAGAGTTGACTCAAATTACTAAATAAATATACTGTTGCTTGAGTATCTATCTAAGAATCTTAGTAAATCATAAAAGGTTGTAAATTCCAATGTAGTTATGTACAAGAACAAATTATAATTTTCATCTTTATTGATAACAAATAGATTTTTTGGTTAAAACTTACATAATTATCTATTAGATTTAGGTGCTTATGCTAATATCATGCCAAAAGGTATATGTGAAAAACTTGATTTAACTCTAATTTAGTCTAATAGAGTAGTTACTCAATTAGTCAAATCAAGAGTTAAAGTAATTGGAAAATTGTTGAACATTCATATGTTGCTTGATGTAGAGCCAAGGATATAGAAATTTATAGACATTTAAGTTTTGTATATTCTAGATGCTTATGGGATGTGTCTAAGTATATATTAGACCAAGTCCTTAAATGGATATATGTCCACTGACTATCCTCATATGTGGCTTGCATGGAAGGGATTTCCTAATCAAATCTAGATTGAAAGACAGTCAAAGATGAAACACATGATCAATGAATACAATATTGCTAATGAAAAGGTTAACATGATTAATTTTGAGTTAGGAGTTTACACTCTTGACACTTCTAAGGTATGTGACTATAAATATTCTCATGCTATGCTTAGAATGTGGAAATTATATTTTGATGGTGTTAGATGTAAATATAGTTTTAGAGTAAGAATTGTTCTAATCAATTCCATTGGGAAAGATTTTAATACTTCTTACAGACTTCAATTTACTTACACTTATAGCTTGGCAAAGAATATAGCTTTAATCATAGGATTTCAATTCACTATCAAACACAAGGTCAAAGAACTACTATTGTATGTTGACTCTGAACTATTACTTAATCAAGTTCAAAGTAAGTACCAATGGAAATTATCATATATTAAGTACAATTTTAGGGTATGGGACTTGATAGAGTACTTTTATTCTTTTACTATTGTCTCCATTCCTAGAGAAGAGAACAATCTTGCTGATGAGCTAGCCTCAACTGTAGCCAATCTTATGTCAAACCAATTTTTAAAATTAGTAAGCCTTACCATTTAATTAATTTCATGTCCCTCACTTCCTAACAAACTCAATCATTTACAAGTATGTAGTGATCATCAATAGATCATAGAATTCAAGAATAACTTAGGATTATTTGAGTCTCACATCATTGATGAGGTTAATGATAATTCTCTCGATGAAGACAAAATTGATGACAAGATTATCCAATTGAATAATAATGAAATTCCTAAAGGCATGATTGCCTTAGAAAAATTGGTTGATCAAGACAAACAAGTTGAATATTTCAAAGAGCCCAAAGTAAATGGGAAATATTACAATGTTATTGATCTTAGAATTCAATGTCAACCTTAGCTAGTAAATATTGGTACATCTTGGACAAATGAAGAATTAAGAAAAGCTAAAGAATTTATAACCAAATATAAAGATGTTATTTCATGGTCCTATGAAGACTTAAAGATATTTGATCCTAGAGTCATTACCCATACCATTATATTAAAAAAAACTTGTAAACCTTTTAGACAAAATCAAAGACTAGTTAGCTCTATTTTAGAACCATTAATATACAAAAAGGTCAAGAAACTATTGGATGGAAAAATAGTTTTTCCCATTAGACATTCTACTTGGGTACCTAACTTAGTACTAGTTAGAAAGAAGAATGGAGAAATTATATTATGCATATAATTTATAAATTTAAATAGAGATTTTGAAAAGGATAACTATCATTTACCCTCTCTTGATAAAGTCATTCAAATTTTTAGTGGTTTTGCTATGATGTATTTTCTTTACAATTTTTTAGGTTACAATCAAGTACTTGTAAACAAGGAGGACAGGATGAAAATTGAATTCACAATAAAGTGGGGCACTTTTGCCTTCAAATTAATGCCTTTTGGGATAATAAATGAAGGAACAACTTTTTAAAGAGATATGGGAGATGATTTTCAATGTCTCAATTATTATCTATATGGATGATCTAACTATGTTTTCTAAAATTAGGGAGGATTACATTAATCATTTACAGTAGGTATTTGAACATTGTAGGAGGTATGGAATTTCCCTCAATCCCAAGAAAAGCATTTGTTGTGTTACAGAAGGGAATTTACTAGGACATGTTATAACTAAATATGGGATTTCTATATAGCCTGATAAAGATGATGTCAAATATAAAATAAAACCCCCTAAAAATAGAAAAGAATTAAAATTTTTCTTTGGGAGAATCAATTTTGTGAGAATGTTTATATTTGGTTTTGCAAAAATTATGAAGCGACTTGATGACATGTTGAATAAGGATGTCAAATTTATATGGAATGAAGAGACAAGGAAAGCCTTCAAGGACGTTAAATAAGAAATTAGACAGGCACTAGTGTTGATAGATCTTAATTTCACAAAATATTTCTATCTTTATTATTTTGCTTCTGATCATACAATAACTACTATTTTAACTCAGAAAATAGATAAATGTGATCACCCTATTACATTCATGAACATTAATTTTAGGAATGTTGAGTTAAAATACTCTTTAATTGACAAACAAGAATGTGTTTTAGTTAAGTAAATTAAGAATTTTAGACACTATATTCTTAGTAATAAAGTACATACAATATTTTTAGATCTTTCTACTAAACTTATGCTTAGTCAATGTGAACTAGGAGAGAAAAGAGTTAAATGGATGTCTATTCTCCAAGAATATGATCTTGAGATAAAAACTACCAAGTTGGTAAGGTATCAAGGATTGATTCAAATGATTTCTAAAACTAATCCTAAAGTGAATGTCATGTAGGTGGACCAACAATGTTTTCAACCAAAGGATTGGTATGATACAATTATTCATCTCCTAAGCAATGGTTCTTGTCATACATGATTGAGTAGAGAACAAGGAAAATATTTGAGGCTCAAGGTAGAATAGTAATTGATCAAGGATGGGGTACTCTTTAGGAATAATTATGAAGGCATATACTTGAGATTTGTCTCAAAATAAAAAGTAGTTGACATCTTAAATACTTTTCATGAAAATCTTGTCATTGAACACCCCTTTAGAATAAAAATAACTCATAAAATAATGAGGATAGGTTATTATTGGTCTACCATCTTCAATGATGCACATAAACATGCTAGAGAGTATCATCAATGTCATATTTTTAACACCAAGGAATCAAGAATAGCTATTCCATTTAAACTAGTTATGATTGATAAACCTTTTACTCAATGAGGATTGGACATTGTAGGGATCACCAACCCCAATTCTTCATATAGACACAAATATTTTCTTACTGCTATTGATTACTACACAAGATGGATAGAGGTAGTGGTAACCAAATAATGTAGAACTAAATATGTGATCAATTTCTTAAAAGAGAAAACTTGCACAATATTTGGGGCATCAGTTTCACTAGTTTGTGATAATGGATCAACCTTCATATCTATTGAGATGACTAAATGGGCTTATGATAACAACATAATCCTTAAGTTCTCATAAAATAATTACCCTAAAGGTAATGGAGTCTCAGAATCAACAAATAATAAGTTGATGAAGGAAATTAAAAAGTCTACAATGCAATAACCCATGACATGGCATAAATTTCTTAGGTATGTTCTTTGGGTAGATAGAACTAGAGTGAAGCAAGCTTTGAAGACATCACCATTTATTTTGGTGTATGGTCAGGATCCAATATTTATAATCACTCTCAGACTTATAACCTAGAAGTTCATGCAAGATTAGATGGAAGAATACCAAGAGTATGTCAATTCAAGGTTACTTGACATCATTCAGATGGAAGATGTAAAAGAAGAAGCATTTGCCAACTTCTGGAAACATCAAACCACAGTCAAGAGATGGTATGACAAGTATGTAAAGATTAAGGTGTTTAGGAAGGGATACCTAGTTATCCTATGGAATAAAGCCTCAGAACCAAAAGGAAAGCATGGAGAATTCACTCCTTTGTTGATTGGTCATTATTAGATTACTAAGAATTTGGGAGATAACACCTTCAAATTCAAAGACTTGTAGGGAGCAGAGTTCAATTTTCCAACTAATGGGTAATACCTCAATCAGTACTTCTCTGATATACCAACACAAGTATTCATGGAATGATTTGTAAATCTAGTTAGTTAGATTTATTGTAGGTAGGCTTAAATTAGTTTCTTTCTTGTTCTTAGCTTGTGAATAGTGTTTGTATATATTTATTTTCTTGTATTTATTTTGCTTGTCGTTGTTTATTTTTTTTTGTTTTGTTCCCTAATTTCAATAAGTCTTTTTAAGATAGTTTTGAAGCTCCTATCCATCTTAAATGCTCAAAATGACTTCATAAATAAAATATGCAAGTATGAACCTCAAACATTGCTTTGTCATAGATTCTATAAATTTGAGATTGATGTTATGATTTTGAAAAATTGGAGAGGATTGAGATCTAGGTTAATTATTTCTAAAAAATTTAAACCTTGTTGTGATCTATGTTTGGTTCTAACAATGATTGCATATGTTGAGTGAAATTTTTAATTATTATAGCAAAGTCATGTTAGCACTTAAAAAATATTATTGTTTGGGATGAAGTTCTGATCAAGGATGATTGCATGAAGATCAAACATTTGAAAAATATCTTAAAACCTAGTTAATTTTGGTTCCCAACCTTTCCTAAAAGCTAAATATACTTGGAAAATATAAAAAATAAGATATTTATTTAAAATTTGAAAGATTTTTAAGCAGAGGTGATTCTGGTAACCTCCATTGGGGTTATGGATGCTATAATGGACATGGAATAAGGCCTTGAGTGGAGCCAAATTTATCTCTATCAGGGCTATGGATGCTTGGTTGATATTAGAGCAATGGCTAAGCCTTACCTATTCTAAAATATGATTCTTAATGAATATCTAAATATGTTATAGGTCAATGTCAATGATTAAGGTCATGAAATTTGGAATTCATTCTCTAAATCCCATGTCAATTAGTTAAAGAATCAAAGCACACACACAACATGACTAAGTTTTGGTGTTTGAACCTAATTTTGCATTTGTAAGACTTGTTTTAATCATGAATTAGTCTTAATAATGGTACTTGATCATATGGGATGATTGGTATTTTTATTATTTTAAATCAAGAGTATCTAAGTTTCAACATTTTGCAATTTTTTCCCCCAAAAGTCACCATTTGTTGAGATCAACATACCCCCATTTTTGAAAAATGAGGACCCTTGTTCAAATTCTAAAAATTTATGATATATATTGAACACTCAATTTGATCATATTGCTTTATTTAGGCATCATTTTTTGATCTAGCTTATATTTTGCATCTTTACCTATAATCCTTATTTGACTTTGTCTAATATTTCTAATGTTTAATTTTTGTGTTTTCACATTACAGGTCCAATGGAGTTCTATTTGAATGAAAATTCTTTAGGGTTGTATGCTTTAAATGATAACTTAACCCTTTTTTAATTAAACCTTGGTATTTAAAATTGTTTAATTTAATCCATGTTTGAATATCCAAAAACCTTTAGTCTAATTATTTTAGCCTAAATTATTTTGAATTGAATTCAAATTTACGTGTGATTAAATTTATGCAGGAACTTTTTTATGCCTTAGACCTAGTTCAAATTTTATCCTAAGTCCTAATTATGTTTATTAACATGACTAAGACCTTAGTCTAAAATTTTATCCTAAGTCTTTTTATATTACTTAAGCCCTTAGTTTTTTTTCATTGCCTATAAGAACGAATTAATGTAAAGATGCCAAATGTCAAGATCTTGGGAACTCAATTTGAATATTAATGATTTGCATGCAATTTCTTGAGTAAAAATGTCAAATTTTCTAATATTGATGCAAGAGTGACAAATGTCACAATCTTGGATACAACTCAAAGATCCAACAGTGAGAAAAGAGTCAAATTGTTAAATAACCTATGAAGGGATGTGAAAAGTAAAATTATCACAATCTTGGAAAGTTATCAAATAGATTGAGAGCCCATATTAAATCTTATATACAAAAAAAGGAATCAATGATCAATATTTGATCATACTTCCAATATATCAATAGTGTGAATGAAGGTGGACTTTTCAAAGGGCCCAGACTGAACATGGTGGTGACACATGTCACGACCATAATGAATTAGATGGAGATCAATGAATGGTGTTTGAGCTTCTAGATCAAGATCAATGGTGTGGAGCAGGTCAATAATTTAATGGACCTAGATCGAATGTAATGCTACCACATGGTATAAAGGCATAAAGTGATGGATTGTGTTTACAACATACATAGAGAGCTCATAGATATACCAAGTGGCACACTCTCAAGAGCTCAAATGGAAGATCAATGACCTATGATGAAGTCAAGCCCAAGTACACTTTTAAGAGATCAACAGTGTGAATTGATCAAGCTTTAAGATTGCATGAAGTAATGGCATGTTTCTAAAAATGACAAATGATAATATTTTAAATAAATGAGTAATGTGACATGGCCATGCCACATAAATGAGACACATAAAATTGGAGATATAATGGAACCTAGCACATAGAAGGTATAAATGTGCAATGTAAATGCAATCTAAGTTGCATAAACTCATATTTCAAATTCACCTGCTACCATTAAAGCCCTATATAAACCCTTAAAAAGCCCTAAAGTATACAAATTACTCATATTTCATAGTTTAAGAATAATTGAATTATCACCTCTAATTAGATAATTTTATCAGGATTATATTTATGGTAACCCATAAGCATGTTTCAAAGCAAGATGTGGAACTATATTTGACTTTAGATGTAGAAGGTCATGTGTTTAAAGCCATGGATTTTATAATAGTTTCTTTGAACATAAGGGATAGCAATTATTCTAAATTATTTTGTAAAATTGAAAAGCAACCAGTGATCATCAAAGAAGAAAATATTATCTCTAAAAAAAGGATTTATGATGACATTGTATCAATACAAATGACTGGACTTCACTATGTAGCTACAAAACCTGAGGTACTTCACTACATTAATATTCTTAGTCCCATTTTTAAGGAAGTTAAGATAGATAAGGGCATGTTAATCAATGAACATAATCATAATAAAGTTTATTAAATTTACCCAATTTCCTTTGAGTCTATTACAAGCTCTTTAAACCCCAAAATTGACTTGACTTGAATTAACTCATAGGCTAAGGAACACAGTTTGATGGATACCCTAGCTGTGTGGTTAGAATTTGGTAACCAAGTTATTGTGGACCTTGACAAGAAAATTCGTATCAATCAATTTAGACTAGGGGTTAGGATGGTAATGAAAATGTTGAATAAATTGTATGTATGTGCAACCATAGCTTATGTTGATCCTATATGAGTACGAATAGTGTATTTCATTATTACAAGGGTAATAGTTCCTCACTGGGTGAGTTAGTTAGTATTTCCTTGAGTAAAAAAATATATGCAGTTAGGCATAAGAAGAATAATATTATCATTACATCTTATCTCCTATATGCCCTATGTGTAACTACAAATATTCCCAATCAAAGGGTATGGGCTCCAAATGGAACCTAGACTATGTCTCAATACTATTATAAGTTATGCATCTATAAATATAGGGATCACATTCAATTTATTTATGACTCTATCTATTTATCATTGACTAAAGATATAAATAATATCATTATGTCAATAATTATTCCTTTCATCAAGAAATATATTAAATCAGTGGGGGATATATGGTTGTACCCTAACTACACTATCATAAGGATTGAGGGAACTCAAAATTCTCCTCTCAAATTACCAGTCCATATTCATGATAAGCTTGAAAAGAAAGAGGTGGCCTATCAACTCTTCAATATTAGAAATGGACTTTCCAAAACCAAAATAAAAGGACTCTTACATAGCTTTCCAATGATAATTGGTAAGACCACCTTCAGACAGTGGGATCACATTGAGGCAACATCAAAACATAGATTGTCTTTCAATTTAGAAATGGATGAACATAGATAATAGGACATTTATGAAATAGTTAAAGAACATTTAAGAATCAAAGGTATCTTTAATGTATCATATGATCATGATCTTGGTGTATTTCACCTTTTATACACCAAGACATCCTCCTAATTTGAAGTAACTAAGAGATTTAAGGAGTACAACATCGGACTTGAGTCTAGACTGAATAGAGATCAAAAGATAGATGGTAAATGGTAGTTGGACCCTAGATAGTATCATTTGATAAGTATAAAACCTTATAATCTCCCAATAAAAATTTTCAAATAGATCATAAACCTAAAGAGGGAAGGCTAGAGGAAATAGCTTCAGTTCATCAACTCCTAGAACTTTCAAAATAATAGAACATGAAATACATCAAGAGGAGGTTCATATGATAGCCATAGATCCTAAACAGTCTATTAAGGATGTATTGAAAAATTTATTTATGACATATACCAATTCAAATGAAGAAGAAAATACAAGTGTTGAGGAAAATAAGGATGACAAAGGGAAATCTTTGGACTTAGTAGTTGTTAACCCCCCCAAGAGGAAAGTAGAGACACCCTTGTTCTAAAAGCTAAGAAGCCCAAGGTGACCATCACTCCTCCCTTGAGAAAAGTCAATTCTTTTAGTGAATAAAACATTTTGTATGGGTTACCTATCCCTAAGTGGTTCATTTGAAAATTTACCCACTTATCACCCATGGGCCTTAGTCAATGCTACTAATATCCTTGTGTAGCAAGAATTGAAACCATGGATTGTTGTTTTGCAAAAGGAAGAGGAAAAGATGTTGGATACTCCAAGTTAGTCACTAGCCCAATCAAAAGTAGAGATCCCTATTCCATAGGTGACTCAATCTTTAGTTGGAGTTAGGTTTTATCTAGATACTATTGGCTTGCAAAGAGTGATAGATAAAAGGGTCATGGAAAGAGGTGAATAAGTTATGTATCAAAAAGTGGAGACATTCACTACTTTTAATCAAAAGAAATTATAGAGGCCTGGTGAAGATCCTATTTTTGATTAATATGTTCTTGAATTAGCTCAAACACAACAAGAATAGTTACAAGCTGCTATCAAAGGGCTAAAGTAACAAAAGAAGAATTTATAGGAGAAATCTAGTTTGTTTGTTATAAGATATATGATAAATAAATTTGAGGAAACCATGTATGATCTATTCATCTCCTTGAAGGTAGTTAAATCCAAATAGGATAGGGTTAACAAATAGGGTACTTTGGCTTCAATCCAAGTTGACCAATGCAAAGCTTCAAGCAACAAAGTGAAATATTTGATCAATTTCTCAATAGAGAACCAAATTCTTAGGTTAAAAATAGTCATCTTGTCACACTTGAATATGTCTATGGGTATATTAATAGAGAATATCAGATATTTGAATAATGTTCCAAGGAAATGAGAGATCTTTCTAGTAATCTCAAATAATTGGAAAATAGGATAATGCACATACTAGGGAGCCTAATAAAAGATCAAACTATGCTCACTCCTATGGGATTGATCATGGATGAGGATTTAAAACATAGAGACACTCAGTTCATGCAAGAAGTGAAGAATTAAAGCCAAAGAAAAATAGGGACAGATGATAAAAAGATCTTGGATATGATCCTATCTATAGAGGAAATGATAAGAGATGTAGGGAGCATCAAAGAAGCTTTGGATAGGGCTGACAAGGACCTCAAAGGCATAGAATATCAAGAAACAGAACTTTTCATGGAGCCCGTCATCAACTTTAGGCTAATTGATGAGCAACATACTAAAGCAATGAAGATCTTGTGACAAAGATAAAGGACTATAACAACAAGTGCTTCTCAAAGTCAATTGTTTTGAATTTAGCATATTACTTTATAACTAAACATGTATATCATTTTGAAAATAATAATATTCTTTTGTATAATCATGTGTACCTTGTATAATTACATTTTTTATAGATCAATCCATTTAAAAAGTGTCTATTTATAGAAGTTTGTAAGAGGATAGTTGTCCATGACACTTGTATAATTATCATTTGATATGATTGACTAACATACCTCCTTAATATTCTATAAAAGGGGTATTTACATTTATAAAAAGGAGGGAGTTTTTGAACAAAAACTATTCTATAAACTTGGACAAATTAATACAAGCAAGTAATTCTACAAATATTGTCCAACATTTGTTTGTGTGATTGTTATTATGGTTGTTTCCTCAACCACCTGGTCTAATGTTCATATTTGAATTATTTCTATGGATTCTAGATGTGCACATATAAATGCAAAATTGTCAATTTGTGTTTATGCTAGACTGATTGAAAGAGCTTATATTCAATTTATTGTCCTTGCTCTCTTGTAGATGTGCTTATGTAATTTGCTTATGTAAGTAAATATTTAAATTGAATCCAGTTTCTTATTTGCATTATTTCAACTATCCTTAGATGTTTTCCTAATATGTGATAGGATTTTTCATTTAGCTATTTCATGTCATATATTGGTTTGAGTGTATGTTTGGATGAAATTTAAGCTTTGTCATAATGTCTAAATTGAACATTAGTAACATCTTTCTTCTCTACCCTACCCTTCCTTTTTTTCATTTTTTTGTCAACTCACTATAGTTTAGCTCCATTATAAATATACATGCTAGATTAGACCTTAGATCTTAGGTTTCAATCAACATTCTATCTATTTAGTTCAGATTATTCTAAACTTTCACAAGCAAGATTAATACCATGGTTGTTCCCAACAACCATTCATATTTCATTTTGTGAATAGATATTTATCTTTGCCACTACTCCACCATAGATATCAAGCATATCACAACCAGCAACCCATGCAATGAATTCTTTGAATTCAAAAATGAGAAGTGGTTTTAAAACACTATTAAAACCCTATGATGCACTTTCAATCATCAATAATAATGAAAATTGGTGTTAACATTTGGGCGTTTAGCTAAATCTTTGTGAATTTTAAGTATCTTTGATAATTTTAGTGAATTTTGTTCAAATTTCAATTTATTATTTGCATATTTATGTTATCATTAGCTCAATTATGTAAATATCATTGATTTCATGGTTTTAGACTAGTCTTTAGGCTTATTTAGATAAAGATTTCCATTATTTGAAGATCCATGAGAAATATTTGCAAAGGTAATTTAAGCTTTGTGAATCTAATACATTTTAGGTTAGTGATAGCATTTTTATTCAAAAATTGGTTGATTCTTTGCAAATTTAGGTTTACATGAACTTAGAAGCATAAAGATCACTCATATTTGTCAATTTATATTTATTTTTAAGATAATTTAGATAAAGATAATTGTTTTTTATATAACTTTGTGCAAAATTTGATTAACATGCAAATTTGATCATTATTATTTACAAAGATGAGGTTTACACATCATATTTTGAACAAGATTCTAAGTTTACAACATGGAACTACCAAGAATCAGGACTAGGTCATGGTCTAAATCAAGGCTACCTCTCCTTTCATTAGAATTTCTTTAGAAATCTAGAGAAAATAAAGGTAAGCATAGAGTTTATAAATCTCAACTCACTTCACTTATTCATGGTGCTCTTGTGTTCAATATTATCAAGGTATGGCTTAGTTAGGTAGATCTTTCATTAATGTACCTAGTCAGGTATATGACTTACCTAGAAATCCTGAGAAATATTTTCCTTCTTTCGGTCCTAATGGTGTGGTTACTATTGAAGAACATATCAAGTTTTTAAGGCTACTTTGAGATTATTAAATATTGTTCATGAAGATGTTGCATGTAGATTGTTTCCTTTTACTTTCAAATATGCTACATATGATTGGTTTCTCAACCTTATTAAGAATTATATTACCATTTGGAATGATTTTAATAGTATTTTCATTGATCAATTTGAAAAAATCATTAGTCCTTGTATCCTTTGTCAATAATTCACCACTATGAAAAGAGATTCTAGTGAAACCATTGGAGATTTTAATTCCATAGTCCATAAGATGTTTAGTAGAACCAAAGCTCTATATAGACCTAATGAATCCTTGGATTTGTAAATTTATAATGATTCTTTAGACCCCATGACTTCTATTTTATTTAAAATATATGTTGGAGTTATAAACACATTAGACTTAGCCTATGTCGAAGCTGTGACAATCAATGATCAAATATAACCCTAAGGTCAACCATCATATGTTATATCCAATGTCAATCCTAATATACTTATGTTGAATATCATTTCCAATACTAATCAAAACATGCTTTCTTTAAACTAAACACTAGTATTAAATAAATTAGCTTTGAGTCATGCCCATCCTAATAAAAACCTAGGATTCTTGAATAACACTACAAATGGATTTCATCCACAAGATCAAACAGATTTGGTGCCAATAAATAGTAGTATTACTCAAGTTTACAAATAAAATGCACCTAAAAGTGAGAATGATTCCATACTCAAAATGGTTCAAAAATTGATAATTGATTTCCTTTAGTTTCAAAAACAAGTAGGTAATACTAGGGAAAACTCTAATAAAAATTATTCTTATAAAAGGTTCTATAGACCTACAAATAAGTTTCAAAATGGAAATAACAACAAAAATAACAAAAATGAGTCATCTTCCAATAAGAACAATCCTAAGATAAACATATGTGATGTAACTTTAACTGAATATTGTAGAGTTCATAACACTTCAAATCATGGTGAGTTGGGTTGTATTGAATTTTGTAATGCTTTTGAATTGTTTCAAGATGAGTTAGATATATTTTAATGTGGACCTAACAAATATAATGCTACAAGTACACCTGATTCTTCAAATTCATCTAAATTTTTTGACACAACTCTGATTATGGAAACTTTTGATTTCCCATTACAAGAGGTGAATGAGCCTAAGGATACTCCTAAAGAGCTTCACATTTTTCAATAATATCTGAAGAATACTTATCCACTAAGTAATAGAGATAAAAATCATCCATTGACTACATTAACTCCACTTAACAACTTTAACACTCCTCCTAATCCTATAGTAGATAACAATCCATAGCCTCCAAAGGGAAACACTTATATAAATAATATTTAATCGTCTAGTTCTTCTACTATGGGTGGATATAATGTAGGTTAGGATATGAAAAATATTAAATATAATATCATTTTACATGAGTTGACTCAAATTACTATACAAAGAGACTTGTGACTTGAATATTTATTCAAGAAAGCTAGTAAATCACAAAAGGTTACAAATGTTAATGTATTTATGTACAAGAAAAAAGTAGAAGTTCCCCCTTTCTTGCTAATAATTAGAGTTTTTGGTAAGAACTTGCATAATTATCTATTAGATTTAGGTGCTTATAATAATATCATGCCAAAAGGTATTTCTGAAAAACTTTGTTTAACTTTAATTAAATTTGATAAATTAGTTACTCAATTAGATAAATCAAGAGTTAAAATAATTTGATAATTGTTAAAGGTTCATATGTAGCTTGTTATGGAGCCAAGTATACAACAGTTCATAGAAATTCAAGTTATGGATATTTCATATGTTTATGGGATGTTGCTAAGTAGATATTGTACCAAGTCCTTAAATGGATATATGTCCATTAAATGTTCTCATATGTAGCTTATATGGAAGGGAGTTCACAATCAAAACCAAACTGAGAGAGAGCCAAAGATGAAACACATGATCACTGAATACAATGCTGCTAATCAAAATGTCAACATGGTCAATTCTAGGTTATGAGTTTACACTCTTGACACTTCCAAGGTATGTGACTCTAAATATTCTCATGCTATGCCTAGAATGTGAAAATTATATTTTTGTAGTGATAGATGTAAATTTGGTTATGGAGTAGGAATTATTGTAATCAATCCCAATGAGAAAGAGTTTAATACTTCTTATAGACTTTAGTTTCCTTACACTAATAACATGGCATTGTATGAATCTTTAATCTTAGGATTAAAATTCTATATCAAACACAAGGTTAAAGAATTACTAGTGTATAGTGACACTAAACTAGTAGTTAGTTAAGCTAGGAGTAAGTACCAAGGCAAATTGTCATATCTTGAGAAGTATAAGTTTAGGGTGTGGGACTTGATAGATTAATTTGATTATTTTAATATTGTCTCCATTCCTAGAGAAAAGAACAAGCATGTTGATGAGTTAGCCCAAGCTATAGCCAATCTTATGCCAAACCAAGATTCAAAACTAGGAAATCTTACCACTAAATTAATTCCATGTACCTCAACTATTAACAATGTTAATCATTTTTAAGTATTTAGTGATGATCATCAGAGCATATATTTTGTGATTAAATCAAGAGTATTTGAGTCTCACATCATTGATGAGGTCAATGATATTTCTATTGATGAAGACAAAATTGATGACAAGATTATCCAATTGAATGACAACAAAATTACCAAAGGCATGATTACTTTAGAAAGACTATTTGATCAAGATAAACTAGCTAAATCTATCAAATCTCCTAAATTAAATGGGAAAGATTACAATGTTGTTGATCTTGGAATTCAAGTTTAACCTCAGCCAATAAATATTGGTACATCTTACACAAATGAAGAATTGAGAAAAGCTAAAGAATTTTTGACTAGTATAAATATGTTATAATATGGTCCTATGAATACTTAAATATCATTAATCCTAGATTTATTACCCATACCATTCCATTAAAATAAAATTTTAAGCCTTTTATATAAAATCAAAGATTTGTCAACCCTATTTTAGAACCATTAATCTACAAACATGTCAAGAAGCTATTAGATGCAAAAATGGTTTTTCCCATTAGACATTATACCTAGGTAGATAACTTAGTACTAGTTATAAAGAAGAATGGATAAATTATATTGTTCATATACTTTAGAAATTTGAATAGAGCTTCTAAAAAGGATAACTATCATTTACCCTCTCTTGACCAAGTTATTCAAATTGTTAATGGTTTTACTATGATGTCTTTTATTGATTGTTTTTTAGGTTATAATAAATTACTTGTCAACAAGGAGGACATCATGAAAACTACATTCACAATAAAGGGGGGCACTTTTTCCTACAAAAGAATGCCTTTTGGGCTAATAAATGTAGGAGAAACTTTTCAAAGAGATATGGACCATGTTATTCAAGGTCTCATAGATAAGTGCATTATTATCTATATGGTTGATCTAACTATGTTTTCTAAAAGTAGGGAGGATCATGTTATGCATTTACAATAGGTATTTGAACATTACAGGAGCTATAAAATTTTCCTCAATCCCAAGAAAAGAATTTTTTATGTTACACAAGGGAAGTTACTAGGACATATTATAACCAAATACGGGATTTATATTTACCTTGATAGAGTTGATGACATATCCAAAATATAACCCTCTAATAGTAGAAAAAAATTAAAATATTTCTTTGGAAAAATCAATTTTGTGAGAAACTTATTTTCTTGTTTTAAAGAAATTATGAAGCCACTTAATGACATGCTGAAGAAGGATGCCAAAGTCATATGGAATGAATATACAAGGAAAACCTTCAAGGACATTAAATAAGTAATTATAGAGGCACTAGTGTTAATAAATCCTAATTTCACAAAGTATTTCTATCTTTATTATTTTGCTTTTGATCATATAATAACTTCTATTTTAGCTTAGAAAATAGATAAATGTGATCACCCTATTACATTAATGAGCACTAATTTCAATAATGAAAAATTAAAATACTCTTTAATTGATAAAGAAAAATGTGGTTTAGTTAAGGCAATTAATAAATTTAGACAATATATTCTTAGGAATAAAGTGCATGCAATATTTCTAGATCCTATTACTAAACTTATTCTTAGCCAGTGTGAACTAGGAGAGAGAAGAGGTAAACGAATGTCTATTCTCCAAGAGTATGATATTGAGATAAAAACTACCAAGTTATTAAGGTGTCAATAATTGATTCAAAGGATTTCTAATATTAATCTTAAATTGAATGTCATGCAGGTGGACCAAAAATGTTTTCAGCCAAATGATTTGTATGATGTAATTATTCATCTCCTAATTAATGTTTCTTATCTTTTAGGATTGAGTAGAGAGAAAATAAGAGATTTGATTCTCAAGAAAACACATTTATTGATCAAGGGTAGGGTACTCTTTAGGAATAATTATGAAGGCATATACTTGAGATGTGTCTCAAAAGAAGAAGCAACTGAGATATTAAATACTTTTCATGAAAAGCTTGGAAGTGGACACACCTCTGGAAAAACAATAGCTCATAATATCCTTAGGGTAGATTATTATTGGCCCACCATCTTCAAGGATGCACATAAACATGTTATCAAGTGCCATCAATGTCATATTTTCAATACTAAGGAACCAAAGGCATGATGCCATTGAAGCCAGTTATGATTTATAAACCTTTTGCTCAATGGATATTGGAATTTATAGGGATCATCAACCCTAATTATTCAAATGAACACAAATATGTTCTTACTAATACTGATTACTAAAAATATGGATAGAGGTAGTGGCAACCAAATAATGTAAAAATTAAGATGTGATCAAGTTCTTAGAAGAGAACATTTACACAAGATTTGGGACACCAATTTCACTAGTTTATGATAACAGATCAACCTTCATATCTATTGAGATCATCGAATGTGCTTATGATAACAACATAATCCTTAAGCTCTCATCAAATCATTACCCTCAAGGAAATGGAGTCGCAAAAACAATAAATAAGATCTTGATGAAAGTAATTAAAAAGTCTTCAATCCAACAACTAAGGACATGACACAAATTTCTTAAGTATGCTCTTTGGGTAGACAAAACTAGAGTGAAGTAAGCTTTAAAGGCATCACAATTTATTTTGGTGTATGATCAGGAGCTAATAGTTCTAATCACTCTCAAACTACCAACCTACAAGTTTATTCAAGAGTATATAGAAGAATACCAAGAGTATGCTAATTCAAGGTTACTTGACATTATTCATATGGAAGATTCAAGGGAAGAAGCATTTGCCAACTTCAGCAGACATCAAACCATAGTCAAGAGATGGTTTGACAATAATTTAAATATTTAGGTGTTTAGGTAGGGATACTTAGTTATCCTATGGGATAAATCCTAAGAACCAAAATAAAAGCATGGAAAATTCACTTCTTTGTGGATTGGTTCTTATTAGATTATTGAGACTTTGGGAGACAACACCTTTAAACTCAAAGACTTGCAAGGAGTAGAGTTCACTTTGCCAACTAATAAGAAATACCTCAATCACTAATTCTCTATTTTACCACCACAAGTATTCATGTAGTGATGTGTAAAACTAGTTAGATTTAGTGTAGCTAGGCTTAGATTAGTTTCTTTCTTGTTCCTCGTTTATTAATAGTGTTTGTATATATTTGTTTGCTTGTGTTTGTTTTTCTTCTTGTTGTTTGTTTTATTTTGTTTTGTTTTGTTCCCTACTTTCAATAAGTCTTTCAAAGATAGTTTTCAAGCTCTAATCCACCCTAAATGATCAAAAGGACTTCACAAATCAAAGATGTAGGTATGCACCTCAAACATTGGTTAGTTATGGATTCTATAAATTTGAGCCTGATATTATGATTTTGAGAAATTGGAGAGGATTTATATCTAGGTTAATTATTATTGAAAATATTAAACCTTTTTCTAATGTATGTTTTAGATTAAGGTAAAAATAGGTTTTGAAGGGACCCTGAAACCCTGAACAAAAGGAGAAAGATAAAATAGAAATGTCCACAGGCAAGCCTAAAGCCTACTTCACTGAAGTAACAAACCAAGATACAAAGACCAAAAGCTAACAACGAACATCCAAAGATAGCCCCCAAGTTTTATAGATACCTGGAAACTCCATAGTAATAGTTCAAAAAACCAAGTACCAAGACCAGAAAACACAACCAACTAGTAGAACCAACTAAAAGAACTAGGAACTATTCTTCTCGTTCTAATATCATCTTCACTGCTTCCTTACCTTTCACAACAGTGTCCTGGATGGCAGCAGTCACCTGCGTAGATCCCTCTTGCATTGCTTTCTTTCTTGAGCTTTGTCTAGTTCTCTTGCTAGGCCCCTCCAAAGTTTTGATTTCCTCATTTGCTCTTTTTCCAATGTTTATAGTAGCATCACAAATGCTAGAGGTTACCTCCTCCATCTTTATTCTACTTTCCTTTATGAGTTCCCTTAGGTTTTTCTCATACTCTTTGAGTTTTATGGGAATATCCCTCGTCTGCTTTTCCATGTTATTGATTTTGATCCACACTGCCTCCTATTTACCCTCCAATATTTCCATTTTCCTTTTGATTTCCAATATCTCCTTTTGTTCTGATCTAAGTTTGGTTCTAATAAGGATTACATATGTTGAGTTAAAGTTTGAATTATTAGAGAAAATTCATGTTAGCACTTAAAGAATATTATTTCCTGGGATGATGTTTGTGACCAATGATGATTGCTTGAAGATAAAAAATCTAAAAAATATCCTAAAACTTAGCTTATTTTGGTTCCCAACCTTTGGTTAAAGTTAAATATACTTTAAAAATATGAAAAAATAAGAGCTTTATTGAAAATTTTAAATCTTTCAAAGCATAGGTGATTTTGGTAACCTCCACCAAGGCTATAGATTCCTAGCTAGAAGTGGAGTAAGGTCTTGATTAGATCCAAAGTTATCTCTATCAAGGATATGGATGCCTAGCTAGTAGTAGAGTAATGCCCAAGCCTTAACTACTCTAAAAACATGATTCTTAATGAATATCTAAATATGTTATAAGTCAATGTTAATGATTAAGGTCATGAAGTCTGGAAGTCTTCTCTAAATCCCATGGTAATCAGTTATGGAATCAAAGCACACACACAACATGACTAATTTTAGGTGTTTGAACCTAATTACACATTTTTAAGACTTGTTATAATAATAAATTGGTCTTAATAATGGTACTTCATCATATGGGATGATTGGTCTTTTTATTAGTTTAAACCAAGAGTATCTAAGTTATAACATTTTACAATGTTTCCCCTAGAAGTCACCATTTATTGAGATCAACATACCACCATTTTTTTAAATGAGGGCCCTTGTTTAAATTTTTCAAATTTGTGCTATAGATTTAACACTCACTTTGATCAAACTACTTTATTTAGGAATCATGTTTTTCTCTATCTTACATTTGGCATGTTTACCTATAATCCTTGTTTGACTTAATCCAATATTGCTAATGTTTGATTTTTGTGTATCCAGGTTACAGGTCTAATGGAGTTCTATTTGAATAAACATTGTTCAAGGTTTTATTCTTTAAATGCTAACTTAACCCTTTTTATTAAACCTTGGTCTTTTAAATTGATTAATTTAATCCATGTTTGAATATCCAAAAACCCTTAGTCTAATTATTTTAGCCTAAGTTATTTTAAATTGAATTTAAATTTATGCAGGATCAAATTTACATGGGAAACTTTTTATGCCTTAGACTTAGTTCAAATTTTGTCCTAAGTCTTAATTATGTTAAATAACATTACTAAGACCTTAGTCTAAAATTTTATCCTAAGTCTCTTTATATTACCCAATCCCTTAATTAGTTTATTTTCATTGCCCATAGGAATGAATTAACACAAAGATGCTGAATGTCAAGATCTCAAGAACATAGGTCAAATATAAATAATCCACATGCAATTTACTGAGTTAAAAAGTCAAAAGGTTTTAAGATCAACACAAGAGTTATAAATGTCATGATCTTAGATACAACTCAAATATTCAATGGAAAATGAAGAGTCAAATTGTCAAAGAGCCTATGAAGAGATATGAGAAGGATAAGTGTCACAATCTTGACAAGTGATCAAATAGATTAGGGGCGTATATTCAAGCTTATGTATAAATAAGGAATCAGTCATCAACATTTGATCATACTCCCAAAAAATCAATATTATGAATGAAGGTGGACTTTTAAAAGGGCCCATACTGAACATGATGGTGACACATGTCACAACTATGATAAATTATATAGAGATCAATGAATGGCATTTAAATTTATAGATAAGATCAATGGTGTAGATTGGGTCAATAATTCAATGGCCCCAAATCCAATGTAATGTTACCACATGACACAAAGGCATTAAGCAATGGAGTGTGATTAAAAAGTATGTAAAGAGCTCATGGATCTGCCAAGTGGAACACTCTCAGGAACTTAGATGGAAGATCAATAGCCTATAGTGAATTCAAGGCCAAGAAGACTTTTAAGAGATCAACAGTGCAAATTGATTGATCTTAAATAATACATGAAGTAATGACATGTGTCCAAAAATTACAGATAACAATATTTTAAATAAATGAGTAGCATGACATGGCCATGCCACATAAGTAAGACACATCAAATTAGAGATCTTGTGGAACCCAACACATGAAAGGTATAAATGTGCAATTCAAATCTAGTCTAAGGCATATAATCTCATTGTTTGAATTCACCTACCACCATTAAATCCTTGAATAAACCCTTGAAAGCCCTAAATCATAAAAATTTCCCTAATTTTCTCTTATATTCATTGGTTAGAACCAAGAAGAATTTAATTATCACCTCTAATTGGATAATTTGATCAATATTATAGCTATGGTGACCCATAAGCATGTTTTAAAGAAAGATATAGAACTATATTTGACATCAGATGTAGAAGGTCATATGTTTAAAGATATAAAGTTTGTAGTAGTTAATTTGAACATAGGGGATAACAATTATTCTAAATTGTTTTGGATAATTGAAAACTGGCTAGTGATCACCAAAAAAGAAGAAAAGATTCTCTATGAAAAATGCTCTATGATGACATTGTAGCAATATAAATGATTGGACTTTAGTATGTAGCTATAAAATTTAAGGTACTTAACTGCATTGATATTTTTGATCCCATTTTTAAGGAAGCTAAGATAGATAAGGGCATGTTAATCAATGAACATAATCATAAGAAATTTGCTTACATTTCCCCAATTGCTTTGAGTCCTATTACAAGCTCCCTAAACCCCAAATTGACTTAACCTCAATTAACTCATGGGCTAAGGAACACAATTTGACGGATACCTTAGTTGTGTGGTTAGAATTTGGTACATGTTGTTGTGGACCTTGATAAGAAAATTCCTATCAGTCAATTTAGACCAAGGGTTAGGATATTAATTATAATATTAAATAAACTATATGGATGTGAAACCATAACTTATTTTTATCTTATATGGGTACCAATGGTGTATTTCATTATTGAAATCATAATAATTCCTCTATTGGGTGAGGTAATTAGTATCTTCTTGAGTAAAAAAATATATGAAATTAGTCATAAGAAGAATAATGAGTTTTTCATGATGCCTTATATCCTAGATGTCCTATGTAAAACTACAAATTTTCCTAATCAGAGGGAATGGTCTCCAAATAGAACACAAACTATTTTTTAATACTATTCTAAGTTGTACATCTATAAATATAGGGATCACATTTAATTTATCTATGACTGTGTCTATCCAGCATTGGCTAAAGTTATAACTAGTATCCCTATGTCAATAATTAGCCCTTTGATCAAGAAATATATTGAAGTAATGGGGGATATATGGTTGTACCTTGATTGCACTATCATAAAGATTGAGGGAACTCAAAATTTTCATCTAAAATTTCTAATCCATGTTCCTAATAAGCTATCAGAGTAAGAGGTGGCCTATCAACTCTTTAATTGTATAAATGGCCTTTCCAAAACCAAAATAAAAGAAATCTTACAAGGTTTTAAATGATAATTGGCAAGACCATCTTCAGACAGTGGGATCATGGGTGAAATTAGACAATGGGACCCTTGTGAAAGAGTTAAATAACATTTAAGACTCAAATGTATCTTGAATGTATCATATGATCATGATCCTAGTGCAATTGAACTTGTATACACCAAGGCATCCTCTTACTTTGAAGTAACTTGGAGATTGAAAGAGTATAAAATCAGACCTAAGTCTAGACTCCGTAGAGATCAAAAGGTATATGACAGATGGTAGTTGGTACCTAGACAATATCATATGATAAGTGTTAGACCTTCTAACCTCCCAATAATAAAAGTTCAAATAGAGCATAAACTTGAAGAACTAAGGCTAGGGGAAATAGTTTCTAGTTCATCAGCTCCTAAATCATCTAAAATAATATAACATAAATTACATCAAGATGAGGTTCATAATATAGCCATAAATCCTCAAGAGTCTATTAAGGATGTATTGAAAATGATATCTATGACATATACAAATTCAGATAAAGAAGATAAGATAAATGTTGAGGAAATTAAGGATGACAAAGGGAAATCTTTGGACTTAGTAGTTATTGATTCCCCCTAGATGAAAGTAGAGACTTCCCTTGTTCTAAAATCTAAGAATCCCATGGTGACTACCACTCCTCCCATGAGAAAATTCAATTTGTTTAGTGAATAAAACATTTTCTATGTGCCACCTATCCCTAAGTGGTTTATTTATGAACCAAGAGTGGAAAAGCTACCTACTTATGACCCATGGGCCTTAATCAAGGCTACTAATATACCTATGTAGCAAGAACTAAAACCATGGATTATTACTTTGTAATAGGAAGAGGCAAAGAGGTTGGCTACTCCATGCTAGTCACCAGCCCAATCATAAGTAGAGATACCTATTCCATAGGTGACTCAATCCTCAGTTAGAGTTAGGTTTGATCTAGAGACTACTAGCTTGTAAAGAGTGATAGAGAAAAGGGTCATGGAAGTGTTAGAGAAAAGGGTCATGGTAGGAGGTGAAGAATTTATGTATCAAAAATTGGAGCCATTGACTAGTTTGACTCAAAATCAAGGACAAAGGTTGGTGAATATCCTATTTTAAAGGAAGATGTTCTTGAATTAGCTCCATCATAGACATAATGGTTTCATGTTGCTATCAAAGGACTAGAGTAACAAAAAAATAATTTAGAAGAGCAATCTAGTTTGACTATTCCAAAAGATATGATAAATAAGTTTGATGCAAATATGTATGATCTATTTATCTTCTTGAAGGTAGTAAAATACAAGTAGGATATGGTTAATAAATAGGGTAATTTGGCTTCAAGCCAAGTTGTCCAATGAAAATCTTCAAGCAATAAAATGAAGGATTTGATCAATGTTTTGATAGAGGACCAAATTCTTGGGTTCAAAATAGTCATCATGGCACACTTGAATATGGATATGGATATATTTATAGATAAGATCAAAGATTTGAAAAACTGGTCCAAGGAAATGGGATATCTTTCTAGTGGTCTCAAATAATTTGAAAATAGGATGATGCACATACTGGGGAGCCTAATCAAATATCCAACTATGCTCAGTCTTATGGGCTTGATCATGGATGAGGAGTTAAAACATAGAGATACTCAGTTCATGAAAGAAGTGAAGATTCAAATCCAAGGCAAAATAGGGATATATAACAAAAAGATCTTGGATATGATCCTATCTATAGAGGAAAATATAGGAAATGTAGGGAGTATCAAAGAAGCTTTGGATAGGGCTGACAAGGACCTTAAAGGCCTAAAATATCAAGAAAAGGAAAATTTTATGGATCCCATCATCAACCATAGGCTAATTGATGAGCAACATAATGAAGTAATGAAGATCCTGTAGTAGAGACAAAGGACTACAACAAGTGCTTCTCGAAGTCAAATTTGTTAACTTTAGCATATTCTTTTATAACTAAACATGTATATCATTTTGAAAAAATGAATGTTATTTTATAAAATCATGTGAATCTTGTAAAGGTGAATTATTTATAGGTCAATCCATTTAGAAATTGTTTATTTCTAAAAGGTTGTAAAAATAAAGTTGTCCATGACACTTGTAAAATTATCATTAAACATGATTGACTGAAATTCCTCCTTAGTATTTTATATAAGGGGTATTGTCATTTATAAAAAGAAGGAAGCTTTTGAGAAAAAACATTCTATAGACTTGGGGAAATTAATATAAGCAAGAAATTGTACAAATATTATCCAACATTTATTTGTGTGATTGCTAGTATGGTTTCTTCCTCAACCATCTAGTCTAATGTTCAGCCCTGAATTTTTTCTATGGATTATACATGTGTGCATATATATGCAAAGTTGTAAATTTGTGATTATGCTAGATTGATGGAAAGAGCTTAGCTTCAGTTCATATTTTCTTTTCCCTTTTGTAGATGTGTTTATATAATTTATTTATAGTTTAGCTTCATTTTTTTATCAACTCATTGTAGTTTAGATTCATTTTAAATATACATGCTAGCTTAGACTTTAGATCTTAGGTTTTTATTAAAATTCACTCTATTTAGTTCAAATTATTCTCAACTTTCACAAGTAGGCTTAAGACCACTATTTCTCCCAATAACCATTCATATTTCATTTTGTGAATAGTTATTTAGCTTTACCTCTACTCCACCACAAATATCAAGCATATCACAATAAGCAACTCATGCAATGAATTTTTTGAATTCAAAAATGAGGGTGTTTATTAAACACTATTAAAACCCTATGATGCACTCTTAGTCATCAACAGGTACACTTGTATCCTTTTCCTGATGATTTGTATTTTTGAACCTTTTCTTTCTCTAGGTTTGATATTTGCGATTATTTTTACTCTAAATTTTTCTTTGGTAACCACATTTACTATTTTGGGACTTGTCATTTAGGATAAGTACCATAATGTGAGTGGTTTTCTTGGTCTATGTAGAAATGATATGACCACCATACCTTTATGACAATGTAATTTTGGTTTAATGCAAAAGAAGAATATGTATGATGACCATACATTTTATGATATGCACAATAGTATTTAGATTGCCTTATAGGATGTGGATGAGTAAATTTAAACACTTTGTCTCAAATCATTTCTCTTGGGATTTAACTTGGACTATTAGTATATTTTTGGTCACTTTTTGAATCACTTATTTTAGATGTATTTTGTTGTAGCTTTTCATTTTGAATGTGAAACCTTGTTTGGCACAACATTGGTAGATGAGGATGCAAACACATGATTAACACTATCAGGTGTTGGATTCTATAGGTATGTAATATGATTTAATAATAATGTTATATTTTAACTAAAATTATTTTTCCACTCTTCTATTGAATCTCATAAGGATGAATTGATATTTTAGGGCTTCACAAGTATAAACCCTAGGTATTTCATACTGAACAAACATACATACACCATCTACCTTACCCCTTGAAGGAATGATAACATAAAAATATTTAGATGGATGGTATCTATCACCCTCCTTATGTTTAAGAGGAATAAGTTCTTTTTTATCGATTTTAAATGTTCTAAAATCTAATGTGAGAATAAGAAAGAAGTGACATATAGATTTTAGCATTCCAACATGATATAATAATGATATATTATTTTCAGACTGTTGGTTGAGTTTTATGAAAATATGAGATAGGTTTTTCTATAAAAATATAAAATGAGATGAACCCAAAAAAATAGGCAAATAAAAGTACAATGTACAACCTATAGGTCTAAATTTACAAAAATAGTAAAATTCTAAATTTCTAAAATCCATACAATATTTTGGAAAAAAAGGAGGTTTATTTATATATCAACATAATTGTGAAACACCTATGAATAATTTGAAATTTTATCTATTATGAATTAGAAATATGATAAACAATGTGAAATGCTTCAAAGATAAAACTTTAGAATATTCCCAATAAATAATCAGTAATTATGATAAAATAGGAATTTATTTATGAGATCATAGAGAGATTTTTAAATAAACTAATATTTTTGACTAAACATAAAAATTAATTAAAAAAAAATTACACCATTCACCTTGTATATCAATATTTACTAAAAATAGTAAATTGTAAAAATTGAAAATATGTACCAAATTTTGGTGAACAAAAAGAGTTTTTTTAGTATAACAACCTGAGTAGAAAATACCTCTTAAGAATATTAAAATGGGTCTATTTAGAAGAATAAATACATAAATAAAATAAAAATAAACTTACAATTGTATGCATAGGAAACCCTTGTAACCATAAGAGGGTAAACCTTAAGGTAATGTTTTAGATCTAAAAAACAATCACAACAAGTTGAAACCCTAGGAGATTATAAACCCTATATTAAGATAGGTTTAAAAAAATACTTAGAGGTTAGGTTTATTAAATGCTTAACCCTAGAATATAAATTATGGAATCTATGGTTAAAAGGGGATAGAGATATCCTAGGGCATAAGGGTGATAAATTATCTCTATAGTAGGGGAATAAATATATAATAAATTTATTATGCTGAGATATATAAAAAATAGAAAGTATAACTATGCTATATATTTTAATGATAATGAAAAAAGGTACATAGCTTTTCCTGATGCTAATATAGATATAGATCTAAAAGAGGAAGGGAATAGAGTGGATCTGGATTTTGGATTAGTTTCCTAATTTGGTAAATTATACTTTTGTAGTCGTGGACACTTGCATCAACCTAGGATAATTATATCAAAACTTATATCTAGCTTGGATGTGGGTGTATAATATGAAATACCTAATAAAATTAAATGTAACCACCTGGATGTTTATGGGTTATGTGTCACCTTCACTTTGGTGCATTAAGATTTGGGTCATGTGTTGTCACTCCTTGTCAAATATTAAAACCCTAGTTCTTCATCTTCATATTGGTTGTGGTAAAAATGGGTTAGTATGCACATAATGTTGATCTACCCCAAATACCCATATGATAATGAACACTACACAAATATTCAATATTCTAAAGAGGGTATTAGAATTATGTATTTCTCCTTTATGTGTTAGCTTGTGTGTGTCATGCAATGTGTGATAAGTACAATAGTGATTTAGCTTGTAACTTAGAAAATGTAGCTCATGGGATGATCCTATAGTAATTTAGACCTATATATGTGTTGTCATTATGATTTATATGGAAATGGGATAAAATAGGGAAGCTTTTCTCACTTGAGTACTTTATTGAATGCCTTTGGTAAATCACCTTCTAAGTTGTTTAATATGTGTTAGGTCTGTGCTAGCTAAGAAATGAATGAGGGTTGATCTTGTATTTTTACCAATCCCTTTGGAGAATATCTCACATTTAATCACTTAGGATAACTATAGTAATATATTTCATTTAAAAATTGCATGTCTTTAGGGCATTGGAGACTTCCATCAGAATAGGGCACTTGTGTTGATGTACACACTTCACTGAGATGTAAGTGTTTGAGTAGTTGGAAAATAGGTACAAGTCTAGAAACTATAGAGATGAAATATAAGTATATCTACAACATTTTGGGCAAGATATAAGACCTAGGTCATCATAATTTCATTGGTCAAACTAAGATATAATAAATTATCATAGAGAGATATAAAATGTAAGTCTTTAGGTAGCAAGATAAATATAGAACTAAGAGTAATAGCCAAGGTCTATATTTTCCAAGTGTACAAGATTGAGGTGATATATAATCTATAAATAGTGTCTAAATTTAAATACCTTATAACCCAAAACAAACACATCTAAAAAATAAAATTATTTCTCACATATAACTTATCAAATTAATTATTATGAAAAAAAATATATCTCAATGAGAAAAGGTGTAAATTAGGATTTATTAATTATTAACAATGGATTATACATGCTTAGAATTTTTTACACTCTCAAAATATTGTGGATCAAAACCGTTTATTTTAATTCAAAACTTCATATTGTACTACATCAAATAAAATCCATTCAAACATGTGAATTATCATATTATTATAAATTTTTTTATCAAATTAATCAACCCAAACATCTATGAATTTAACAAATGATTATTGTAATTTAAAGAAATAAATAATGAAGATAAATAAAATAATAAGTCTACAATAAATAGAAGCTTTAAATTTTATGATACTCCAATAAATTTAGTTGACCCTAATATTTTTAAATCTACCTTCAATATTATGGATATATATCAAAAAAAAACATCTCACTTCATAACTTTGAATGATTAAAAACCCTCTATATTTACATATAACCATTT
Organism: Torreya grandis; assembly: GCA_037957365.1. NCBI lineage: Eukaryota > Viridiplantae > Streptophyta > Pinopsida > Cupressales > Taxaceae > Torreya > Torreya grandis. The sequence goes on from JARHVA010002359.1 coordinate 658,456, forward strand.
TAAATGAATTCATCCTTGTACTATACTTTCAAAAGTATTTTAATAACTTAATTTTAGTAATAATTCATCCTAAATAAACATATGTGATTTGTAAAAATATAGATAAATTTATTTCAAATATCAATCATAGATAAAATATTATCCCTTGAGTATGAACCACTGCATGGAAATATTATAGAGTTCTAATTTCAAATCCAAATAACACAATAAAAAAACCCAAAATTTCCATGACTTAAAAATCATTCTGTATAAAACCCTTAGATATCAACTAATAAAATATCAACATTCATGGGTTAATAAATATCCATTGTAATATATATCAAGATTGTGCTGAGAAAAGTTGTGTTTCAAACTAAACAAATTACTATCACCATCACAATGTTCTTTGAGTTAATAAATGTACAAAAGATAATACTTAAAACTATTTTAAATCCATCCACATATTTTGTCAGTCATTTTTATTGAAATAACCCTAACATGTATAATATAATATATTTAATTAATAACCAATTCAAAACTACATTTGATATATGCAACTTCATCAACAAAATTGGATTCTAATTCAACCATTTGATATTCAAGGAAAAATATTTTCATGTAAGCATATTTCTATGAATACAAAATTTGATTAGTTCAAAGTCTTCCTTGAAAATAAAACTAATTAAATACTAAATAATAACCAAAGTATTTTATAAATATTTCAATACCTCAATAGATAAAGACGTATATCCTAAAAAAATTGTATCCAAAAACCACAATCGACAGTGACCAAAATTATGTATGCAAAACTTTATAAATATCAAAGTATGTATTACAAATAAAACATTAAATTTTCAAATTAAAATTTTCATATTTTTTATTAAAAATAAAATAATCATTCATCCCTATGACCAATATATTGAATTTTCTCAAATTAGAGTGCAAGGAGAACCAAATTATTTTAAAAAGTATACAATCTATTTAAAAAAAAATGTACCAAATATAGAAAGTTCTAGAATTTTAACAAAGTTTTCAAATATCAAACAAACTCTAAAATATATCACTAAAAATAGCTCAATATTTTTCAAAGAAACAATTGACAAGGTGTGGCTTCTATATAAATCTTGAATGATGGTGAGAAATGACCAAATGAAATACAATAACCACCTATAACCTTATCCCCATAATGCATATGGGTTTAGAATGATGGTGGATACATTAACTACTTAACACATTTTATTCTTTGCTATGAAATGGTAGTGACTACCAATTTTTAAAATATCTCACTAACTTGCCTTCAAAATTTGCCAACTCATCACCAAACTTAGCAATACCCATCTCCCTTTGCTAAAAATTTTAGTACCTCCAAAACATAAACCAAATGGTCATGTGTATTTAATTGAAAAGACATTAATATCTTTTTGATACTCTACACAAATCTCAATTTCCCTTAAAAATAAATTCAAAGAAAGTGTTTATTTAAGTTTGAATATATTCTAATCAAAACCATGGTTGAACACCATCAAAATCAAAACTTTTATAATTCAAACATGCCCATGTAAACCATAGTCAAGATACTATGTATATTTAAAAAATATATAATCCAAGACCATTTGGTCTTAATACTCTAATAGGTGTTAAGACTTAATAGATTAGGATAGGGTTTTCAGTAGCTTAAGATAATATTTAAGCTATTAAAAATTATGGTTTAATAACCTTAATGATTATAAATCAATATTAATACTAAAATCCATAATGATATGATTTATGCTTATGTCATGCATTCAAAGGCAATTATGACACAGAGACACATCAATGATGAAGGCAATTAATCTTCAAGGCTATGATAAAATTAAAAAATTGTTCCCATAATATAATAATTAAATGTATATGATAATAATATTCACCATTACCATATATATTATCTCTATTCATAACAAATGAAAAATTTGTGTAGGTTATTTCTTAGATGTTATATTACTGACATACTCACTTATGACTTATCTATATTCAAATAGCTAAGAATATGAATTCACACTAATATAAACACTGCATGTAGTTAATTTTCATTATATATATATATATATATATATATATATATATATATATATGATTGAAAACTATCTATCAAATAAAAAAATTATGTTTGACACTATTATCATGCTTACTTATAATCACATTAGAAATTAATCAAATACAACAATCATCATATAATTAAACAAGTGCAGTGATAAAATAAGTTTTATAAAGCAAGTTGGCCCCCACCATGTACAATAAATTTAAAGTGGTATATTAGATGTTTTGAAATAAATTTTAATATTTCAAAATTTTAATTAGGGTATAAAAAATATGATAACACTAGCAACCTTAAAAGCCAATTTTATAAATGAAATTGGGTTCCAACAAAAATTATGAGTTTTGAAATATTAGGAGTGAAATTCAAGTAATTTTTTTTCTTAATAATCTAAGCATGAACCCTTTTATAATTTTCACAAATAGATATGGATTTTTTATTTATTTTGTAATGAAGAGTGATAAATATTTAACATGAGAGTTCAATCTAAATGAACATAGTTACAGTAACCTAAAACACATATTTTTAAGGTAAGTGACACTTAAACAATCAGTGTTCTAATATTAAACATTTATCAATCAATTATTGAAAATAAGATGGAAAATTTATATTTTGATTTAATGAAGGATACTTATAATCATCTATGGAGGTTTTCAACCTTAAACTACACCAAGAATACTTGCATCTAATGTGACGGTTATTGAGCTAAAACAACATTACAAATAAATTAAAATAAAATAAATGGAAAAATGAATAAACATGAAATGAAATATGAGAAAACAAGGAAAGAAAATAAAAATAACTAAATAAAACAAGAGTCATCCATATAACATTTGAAACTATGACCATTGATAGTATGACATATCTAGTTTCCATATAATTCCTATAAATGAAAAGCATTTCTTCTGAGTATAGTAGTAATTTTATATGGTCCTAACCATATAAAATAAAACTTATGATGTTTCTCAGGATATTCATGTGTTTTATCCCAAAAATTAACACAATCACCAACTTTGAAATTATTTTTGGATACTTTATTATAATAAAATTTCTTCAGTTTTTATTTTATTTTTACAAGTTTTTCTAAAGCACTAGCATTTGTTTCATCTAAATCTAAAATATCATATAATATGTGATGTATGAGATTTAAATTTTAAGAAGTATATTGTAATGCAATTTTGGAAAAGGTGACTTGTGTTTCAATAGCATAGTATATTTAAAACCATAGGCAAATATAAAAGGAGAAAAACTAGTAGTGGCTTTAACTAAAGTATGGTCAACCCATAAAGCTTCAAAAATATTAATATGCTAGTTTTTGTCGAGTATCACATATTATTTTATTCAAAATAGAAATCAATGTTTTTTTAGTTGATTCAACTTTTCCATTTCCCTAAAAATAATATTTAGACAAATGACATGAAATAATTAAAAAACATCCTAATTTTCATTTAAAATTAATTATGGACCATTATCTAAAATAATCTCAAAATGAACTCCAAATAGAGAAAATAATTGATTTTCAAATAATGCAATAACATATTAAGTCACTAAACATTTTAGGGATATATATTCATGCCATTTCATGCAGTAATCAGTTATGGTCAAGACATATCTATGTCTATAAAATTATGGAGGGTAAATATCAAAGATAAAGTCTATACCCCATTTTATAATATGCCTTCTAAGGATATTTGAATTAATAGGCATAGTGGGTAATCTATCTCTACCTATAAATAATTGACAAGGCATACATGATCTAACTAAGTAAAAATAATCATTAAATAATGTAGGTCAATAATAACTAGCATGTAAAACGTTGGGTTGTAATCTTTGCAGTAAAATTTCCACCATAAATAACTTAATGACAACTTCTGATAACCTTTTTGGTTTGGTTAGGAGTTAAACATTTTAATAATGTTTTTTCTCTATTACTATAAAATCAAAAAGATCTAAAAATAAAAATTTAAATCTTGTAACATGAGTATTATTCATCGACACTTGTCTAATGAGTCAGGGTAGGGTTGATTTTGAAAATAGTAAACTAGATTATGATACCTGTCATTGTGTGAGTATAGGAAATCCCATTCCTACATTTTGAGACCAATTTTGAATTTTTGTTTAATATCAATAAAATTTAAAGTTTTGAAAATGAGGTTTACCATGAAACTCATCATGAATAGCCAAAATAAGGAACTAAATATTTGTACTTGTAATTTTAGAAAGATGTTTAGCTGATTCATTTCCCTTGATGGTTCTACAAGTTTCAAACTCAATATCATATTCTGTAATTCTAAAAATACATTTAGATAGTCTACCATTATTCATAGGCTACTTCAATAAGTAATACAAAAAATGAATTTTTTAATGCACCACGTTATTGCCCATTAAGAGATATTTAAATTTAATTAATGTTTAAAATAAATAATGAATGAATTTTTCAATCAAATGATGCCTATTTTTAGCTTCTCTGAGTACTTGACTTGTGTATCTTATGGCTCTTTCTTCATAGTTTTGATCATATTGCATAACAAAAACACCTATCACCTTATTGGTTGCATTAATGTACAAAAAGAATGGTTTATTCATGTTTATTTTTTAAATTATAAGATTACTTGCTATTGCATTTTTTATTTCATCAAAGGCTACATCTGATATTGTATCCCATAAATAATTTTGATTTTTCTTGAGTAAATTTGTTAAAATGTTCCATTTATCTTTATAATCATAAATGAATTTGCATACAAAATTTATTTTTCTAAAGAAAGATATAAGACCAAATTGATTTTTGGGGGGAGATTATTCTCTAATGTCTTTGAAGTGTTTTTTTTCTTTTCATGGAATGAATAGTACGATCATCTAAGTAAAATTGAATAATTATACAATTAAATCATCAAAAGAAATGTCCATTCTTCTCTAGAAAGTGGCACCTATATTTATTAACCAGAAATACACTCTATTGAAAGTGAAAGTACCTCTACATGTACTAAAGATAGTCTTTTGTCTATCTTCAATATTTAAAAAAAATTGATTGTAACAAAAAAAATCATTTAATAAAGACATCAATTCATTACCAGTAACCTATTATAAATTTTGATTTATACTTGGTAAAGGAAAATTATTTTTATTACTTACCTAATTTAAATCTCTAAAATCCACATAAAGATGAATTTAACCATTTTTTTATAGGATGGAATAAGATTAGCTACCTAATCAAAATATTTAACTGGATAAATAACACAACCATTTAACATTTTATATAACTCTTTTTTGATGGTGTCTTCCAACAAGGGGTTAATTATATGAGGTTTATTTTTAAATTATTTATAATAGGTTAAATAATTATATCATGTCAAATTATAGTGGTATCATACCCTTTTATGACTAAGAAAAAATCTCAATAAATTATTAAAACAACTTAGTTTGTAAATTTTCTCTCTAGATGTACATTGGATACTTAAATATAAATACTTTGGATCCTCTTAAATTCCTAAATTGATTAAAAAGTATCTTATAATTCTTCTTGATGTGTATATAGTTCTAAATAAATTAGATTGATTGTGAGGAGTAAAAAAATATTCAATACTTACCAAATTAGGGGTAATTTATTACTACTAAGCTACAAGTAATCACTACAATTTAGAATATAATCACTATGATCAAATTAATTACCTTGTATAAAGTTGTTAATATGATCATCATAATTAAAAACATGCCAACTATTCTCATATTAGGTTTCTCAAGTCTGAATATTTCAAAAATATAATGATTAGAAGGTTCTATGTCACTCAAAGTAGGGTTAGAAACATAAACAGTAATTTTATCAGCAAGTATATTAAATTCTCTAATAATATGGGAAAGATTAAACGATTCAATTTTTTCTATAAGTGAACATAATTTATGTGTACACTTATGCAGACATGATTTATTAGTCTTATAAAAAAAATGTGAATTTTTTTATGACTAACTCAAAATCACTAAAAACTTCTAAATGTTTAACATTCTATTCGATGGTTTTTTAAGACCAAGACATAAAGCTTAAAATTTAGTTGTATTGTTGGTGTATCATAAAATAAATTGATAAGAATACACAAAAACTTTACCTTAATGAGAAATGAGAACAAAACTGGTGCCACTACCATGTTGGGAGTATGCCATATTTAAATACAAGGACCAAATTGTTTCCTTTATGAATGTTCTCAGATACTATTGATATGGGTATTCTAATGTTAATATTCCATATGTTCCAATTCTAATTTTATGAAAGGTAATATTATTTTAAATAGATTCTATAAGCGTATCATTCCAATCTTCTCTATGCATAAATGTTATATCATTTCTTACATGAAGTTAGGCTGTATCTTTTCCAACATAAGCATTGATAAGATTAGACCAATCTCTTACTAGTAAAATTACATAGTTAACATAAATGTATAAAACTTGAACATTTATAATACATCTAATACTTTCATCTTGTGCTATTTTAATGAATATATCTCAAAACTTACCATAATTTTTTATTTGATGAGATTCAAAACTAATAAGTTTCTAATTTTCTCATTCATATTAAATGCTTAATAAACTGGTAATGAGCTTAGATGATATTTTTTATGCCCATGTGTCAAGTGTTACATCATGTCCTACTATTTTTTAACTACATAAGTATTAAGATAGTGAATTAACTATTCATTAGTTATCATCTAATTTTGTTAGTACATTCATATATATGTTGCCTAGATTTGGTATGTATTTTTCTTATTTCACTATTAATTTTAATATGATGGCATATTAAATTAATTTAAATATATTATATTAGTGTCTTTGTAATCCTGTGTAGTATTGATTTCATTTAAATTTTTTCTTATTATGCAGTAGTTTACTTGATATTAGTATATTCTGAGCATTTTTTATATTTGATATAAAGCTCAGACTAATTATTGTATTTCATTGAGGTAGATGCAAGAAAATATCTACCCTCATTAATCATTTAGAGGGAGTGATGGATCCTGTCTGCAAATAGGCTAAACTATAGTTATCTAGATTCAAACTCAAATCAAAAGCGCCATTCTAAATTGATGGATCCTGTCTGCAAATAGGCTTGACTATAGTTATCTAGATTCAAACTCAAATCAAAAGCGCCATTCTAAATTGATGGATCCTGTCTACAAATAGGCTAAACTGTAGTTATCTGGATTCTTCTCTTTGTAGAACAGTTTCTATCCAAATAAATATGCAGTTTATTTTGAAAGAGTCTTGAGCTAGGATTTTTCTTTTCCAACACTATATCTCATCTATATGAGTCTATTTCCTTCTCCTAAATACAAAAATGGTTACTGTACAATAACATTTTTCTTAACTATTACAATTACAATGATTTATTTCCAATGCTTGTCAATTATTTGAGACGACCTTGATATTGCATATATTATGTCCATGCCTTGCAAGATATACAAAGAATTTATTTCCACTTGAGAAATATATGTATATCTTTGTTTACGGCTCCGCATACCTATTTTGTTACCATTCGCCATAGTCTATGAGCCATTTTTAAACAGGCAAATTTGTTTACATAATCCTCAGGCTCGATTATATTTGCAGGTCAATAACATACATAACAACCATGTATAATGATGCATTGCTGGTGTCATCAGGGATTTGTCACATTCTCCAATTCAACTTCTTTTTCGTTAGGCCTTGTTAGAATCCTTTCTTCTAATGTGAAAATGAGGGCTCTGTTATGTCTCTGTTTCTTCTTTCTCCATAGCAACTCTAACCTTTTCATTCTGCTACCAATGCCGTATGATAGGGTTTCTCCAACTTGCCTCATTCCATAGTTTGTGTCTCTAATGCCAATTATGAGATCATCTACATCTGCATGAAGGCCATATCAAATAGAAGAAATACGCCATCTTATAATTTGTTACAAACAGAAATCCCAGACACTTGTAGTCCTCTCCATGCATTAGCAGCAGTGGAGTGAATTGGAGGCCAGCCACATTGAATGGTCTCTCACAACTATTTTCAATTATTTTCCAATTAAGTTGAGCAACTCAACGTATTTCTAATGGTATTTTGTTTCTAGTATGAGTAAGGCTCCTGAGAAATGTTCCAATAACATAAGCTACTATGGAAAAATAAACAAACTTCAAATGGAAAAATTCCTTTAAAAGTGTATTCAATTTTTGATCATTCAACTTATAACCTTTAAATGACAGTGAAGATATTTTTGGGCAGCCCTTCAAGACCTGGGTACAAGTATGAATTTTCAGACCTTTCGCTCTGCATGTCTTTGACGACTAGCAGCATAATCATTCCAAGTTGTGACAGTGAGAGCTCAAACAATGTAAAATTGGCTTAAGTTAAACATGGAGTCCCACAATTCTTTATATTTTATTCAAACATTTCTGCAGGCAATCTTAATCTCTGGCGGTTCACAATTTTACAGTTGAGAACAAATGTGGTCCTGTACTGAGTAACATAACTTTCATGTCTTGATAGTCAACACAAAGAGTTGTAAAGCAAGCTGGACAGGTTAGCAATGCATCAGATTTCCTGCCCTTCCTTCTACACCACCTTCCTCTCCTCTCTTCTACCTTTCTGCATCCTGCTCTCCTCTTTCTTCTCCTCTATATTTAATTTTTCTTGTTTTTAAAAACCTCCTTCAAACCTCCACGCCAAACTTGGGCTTAGGCAAAAAAATACAGTTTTTAATTTGTAACAAATTACCAAGGTTGAAAATATTTCAACCACTCCTCCATTATTCTCTCAACAGCCCACAATTACCTTTTTACTTTTACTTTTTACATTTTATTCCTCCTTATATAACATTTGAGAGGCAAAATACAATAATTTTAAATTCATTGCAGATGCTCCTGGATCATACTCTCCCTCTAGAAACAATTTGAACCTTAGTTCAAATGAAATGCTGCTCCATGCTTTAGCCTTTACTGTATGCCTGGATCCCAAGGTCTTCTTGTCAATGATAATGCTTGAATTTGTCTTTTCTGGTCTTTGCCTTTCATCTTGCTTTTCTTCCTCTTTAGATATGTCCTTCTTCTCATTTATTTATCAGCTACCATCTCCCACTTCCATGATTCTTCATCTTCATATATGTCTTCAAGGTTTTCATCTTCCATACCTACATTCAAAACATCAAAAGCCACCTTAGTAGAAAAACATTGAGGCCATGAAGCCCCTTGGCTGCCTTCACATTTTTGTTCTTGTTTCTTGACCAAAACTGCCTTGGTCTCATTGCTTTGCTCTTGTATTGTCTCACTCTTCCCAACGCTGCCTTCACCATGGCTTGTACCTTCCTTCATCTCTCTTGAATTACCAAATAGCTCCTGTATCATTCTCAACTCTTCTTTTAGTGAGATCTCATCTATCTCACAATCTTCATCAAACTTGGGCTTATCAACCTGAAGGATTGCTTGTTCCTTACTAGCCTTACTCTTCATCTCATCACTCAACACAAACTCATCCAAATCTTCATGTCTTATATCAAACTTAGGACCAGATTGTCTTTCATCCTCTCTAAGTACATTCATCCACTTTATAGTTTCTTCATAGAAATCAGCTTCTTCACCAATATCAATATAATTATCAAAAACAATAGGAACACCATTAGCTTGTGTCTCCTTACTATCTTCAATTGTTGCCTGAAGCCATCTTGTTTGTTCTGCTGCATATTCTTTCCTTTCCCCATCATCCATCCATTTTGAACTCTCTCCTTACTGCACATTAGTTTTCACAGCCACTTTCCATTCTTCATTTTCCATAAAAAGATTATTATATGATTCAAAAACATCATTATCCCATTTATTGCAACTAATTAACTTACCTTTCCATGTACTTGTGTCATCCTTTACCTTCCTCCATTTAGGCATCACATATCCATGGTTAATTGGAAACTTCAATTTTCTATTTGCTTCTCTAACATGCATATCAACAGTTTCATGCTTATAAGAAGAATCAATTATTGAACTCAACTTTAACTCCTTAATGGGCTGCTCCATTAGTTCCTTGACTTGCATAGCTTCTTGATTATCTGTACTTTCTTCTTCTTTTATGCTTGGCTACTCTCTTTCTTCTTCCTTGCTTTCAATAGCGTCTTAGAATTCAGCTTTATCTTCCATCTCTTCTCTCTCATGCATTAACCAATGCATCTCTTCTTCTTCCCTATCAACAACAGCAAACTTACTTCTCTCTTCTACACATTCACTTGTGCAATTGGTGTCTTCTCTTGCACCAATCTCTTCACTCTCCAAGGTCCTTCCCTTGACCTTCATAAGGCTGCTCATACCTGCACTTACCCACTCAAAAATAACATTAAATATAAAAGCAAGAGACCATAATGTCTCCATGAGTATCCTCTTAATGGACATTCTCATCTTTCCAAGTACTCTTCCTGGCACTTCATCTCTTCTTTCTTCTCTCTTGTTCTCCTCAATGAGAACCTTCTTCACAACTTCTTCCTCTTGCTGGTCACTTGGCAACCTTCTTATCTTCTTGCCTCTTTGAGCTTCCCTCTTCATGGCAATCTCATTTTGCCTTCTTCCCATTTTCACTAGGAGATCTATTGGCCACCTTATCCTCTTCTTTATTGGCCATACCCATGCTTTCTTATCCATCTGCATCTAAGACTCATACTCATCTTTAATATTGGCCAACTGTTTCTTCAAACTAGCAATTTCTTTATCAAAATCAACATTAGTCATACCTTTTTTCTTTTGGATGCTTTCTTTCTTCTTGCTCCCCTTATATACCTTGCTGCTCTGTAGTGCTTTCAACAATGCTTCCATCTCTAAGATCGTCACCCAAGTCTTTTCCACCATGGTCTCTTGATCCCTTGTCTCACCCAAGCCTTTCTCCTTGACTGGTCTTTTAACAATCTCCTTGATCTCACCTAGGCCTTTTGAATCCTAGTCTTTTGATCATGTTCTCTCAATCCTATAGCAACTCTTATACAACAGTTCATCAAATACAAATCATAAATCCAAGCTTACCTTGCTTTGGATCTTCTTCTTGAGCATCCACTATGCTCTCTTAATTTTGAGCTCTTCAAGCTTCTCTTCACTAAGCCTTCCTTGGCTTCTTCTTCTCTTAAGGCTCAATGGCTTGGCTACCTTTCTCTTCACCTGTTTACTTCTCAAAAACAAATTTTCAAACCATAGACTTTAAACTGAATACTAAATCTTACTCATACCTTTCCTCCAGCAGAGTCTTCTAGTGCTGTCTCTTGTTGATCTCTTTGCCAAATCCTTCACAACTACAATATTATTAACAAATGCAACCATTACTAATTTTGAAACAACTTATGATCAATTCCTAAGTCCCAAGAGCTTCAAGCTCTGATACCAAAAATTGATGGATCCTGTCTACAAATAGGCTAAATTGTAGTTATCTGGATTCAAACTCAAATCAAAAGCACCATTCTAAATTGATGGATCATGTCTGCAAACAGGTTAAACTGTAGTTATCTGGATTCAAACTCAAATCAAAAGTGCCATTCTAAATTGATGGATCCTATTTGCAAATAGGCTAAACTGTAGTTATCTAGATTCTTCTCTTTGTAGAATAGTTTCTATCCAAATAAATATGTAGTTAATTTTGATAGAGTCTTGAGCTAGGATTTTTCTTTTCCAGCACTATATCTCATCTATATGAGTCTATTTCCTTCTCCTAAATATAGAAACGATTACCGTGCAATAACATTTTTTTTAACTATTACAATTACAATGATTTATTTCCAATGCTTGTCAATTCTTTGAGATGACCTTGATATTGCATATATTATGTCCATGCCTTGCAAGATATACAAAGAATTTATTTCCACTTGGGAAATATATGTATATTTTTTTTACGGCTCTGCATATCTATTTTGTTACCATTCGCCATAGTCTATGAGCCATTTTTAAATAGGCAAATTTGTTTACATAATCCTCAGGCTCGATTATATTTGCAGGTCAATAAAATGCATAACAGCCATGTATAATAATGTGTTGCTGGTGTCATCAGGGATTTGTCACATTCTCCAGTTCAACTTCTTTTTCGTTAGGCCTTGTTAGAATCCTTTCTTCTAATGTGAAAATGGGGACTCCATTATGTCTCTATTTCTTCTTTTTCCACAACAACTCTAACCTTTTCATTCTGCTACCAACGCCGTATGATAGGGTTTCTCCAACTCGCCTCATTCCATAGTTTGTGTCTCTAATGCCAATTATGAGATCATCTACATCTGCATGAAGGCCATATCAAACAGAAGAAATATGCCACCTTATAATTTGTTCCAAACAGAAATCCTAGACACTTGTAGTCCTCTCCATGCATTAGCAGCAGCGGAGTGAATTGGAGGCCAGCCACATTGAATGGTCTCTCACAACTATTTTCAATTATTTTCCAATCAAGTTGAGAAACTCGACGTATTTCTAATGGTATTTTGTTTCCAGTATGAGTAAGACTCCTGAGAAACGTTCTAGTAACATAAGCTACTATGGAAAAATCAACAAACTTCAAATGGAAAAATCCCTTTAAAAGTGTATTCAATTTCTGATCATTCAACTTATAACCTTTAAATGACAGTGAAGATATTTTTGGGCAGCCCTTCAGGACCTGGGTACAAGTATGACTTTTCAGACCTTCCGCTCTGCCTGTCTTTGATGACTGGTAGCATAATCATTCCAAGTTGTCACAGTGAGAGCTCAAATAATGTAAAATTGGCTTAAGTTGAACATGGAGTCCCATAATTCTTTATATTCTATTCAAACATTTCTACAGGCAATCTTAATCTCTGGTGGTTCACAATTTTACAGTTGAGAACAAACGTGGTCTTGTACTGAGTAACATACCATTCATGTCTTGACAGTCAACACAGAGTGTTGTAAAGCAAGTTGGACAGGTTAGCAATGCATCAAATTTCCTGCCCTTCCTTCTACGCCACCTTCCTCTCCTCTCTTCTACCTTTCTGCGTCCTGCTCTCCTCTTTCTTCTCCTCTATATTTAATTTTTCTTGTTTTTGAAAACCTCCTTCAAACCTCCATGCCAAACTTTGGCTTAGGCAAAACAAAATACAGTTTTTAATTTGTAACAAATTATCAAGGTTGAAAATATTTCAACTACTCCTCCATTATTCTCTCAACAACCCACAATTACCTTTTTACTTTTACTTTTTACATTTTATTCCTCCTTAGATAACATTTGAGAGGCAAAATACAATAATTTGAAATTCATTGCAGATGCTCCTGCATCAGGGAGAGTATCATTAAAGATATAATAACAAATGGTCATAATAGGGGGAAATTAGAACATTCTGGTAACATGCTACATGTGCATAATTACCTTTTTAATAGCTAGTGGTGGCATGTGAATTTGTGTTTACTTTATTGATGTGTTATTTATTTTGTTTTACTGATTGTTGTGCTTAATCTATTACTTTGTGACTATTTGATCTAACATATAAAATAGTTTATAGAGACATTTAGTGTCTTACAATAAATATATATTAACATTTTTGTGTTTTGTGCACTCGAGATGGTTGTTTGTTTGCTAGAAACATTGGCTTCCATGTTTGATATATGTGCAAAATTATAATTTTATGATTTAAATGAATGGAAAAATAATTGTAGGCAGTTGTTAGGTAATTATTTGATTATTTTTTATAGTCAATACAATATTTATTTGGGATTATACCCTCTTTTTTGAATGTAAAAATCTAAATTTAATGGTAAGCAACAAGGAAACTTTCTAGCAACATTGGTTATTAATAAAACACCAAAAACATTGGCATAAAACTAGGAATTATTTATGAAATGTTTAATAATTCTATTTGACCTAACCATTACTCTTTTAGTAGTTGAAATCAAAAAAAAAAGTTTGGAGGGCACATTTTTACAAACTATAGGTTAAAGTATTAGTTTTGGAATTTTGGGTCCCTATGAAGTTATAGAGGTGTCTTCCATGCCTAAGATTTTAGGTATATTTTGAGGGAAATTGGAGAGTAAAAGTAGAATTTTGTGGAAAAAATGGTGGATTAAAATGCATTAAGGAGAGGAGGTGAATGGATAAGCATATAGAATAGGGGTGTATAAAAAAGAATATAAAAGAGGCATATCATTGGGGAAGATTCAGGTAGATTCATCATGTTTGTAAGGTAAAAGTAAATTCATAATTTATTTCATTATTTCCCCTTTTTGGTCAAAAAATGAAATGATAGGTATTAATTTTTTAAAAATGTGGGTATCATTTCAATTAGGAAATAATTGATTTTTTGATGATTTCTTAATTTCAATAATAAGATATAGATTTTCCATACAAATCTACATGTGGAATTTTGTTTTTCATAAAACCCTAGTAGAGAAATGTGCCATTTTTGATAAAATACACATTTCTTGTGATGGTTGGGTTGTGTAAGCTTGTATAATTTAATGGGGGAATGTTTTTTTCAAATGTATGATTTATTTTTATGGCTATATGCATTTTATAGATACCTCATAAAGTCATTAAAATATTTGAACTCTATCTTGAAACAAAACAACTTGTTAATATTGAGTTCTCTAGTATGATGGCATACGGGTAGATATTTCTATTGACACAAAATAATATAATTTTAATATGGATTTTCATACTTATAACAATATGGGTGAAATGATTTATTTTACCCACATGATTATAACAATGGGAAATATCTTTGATGGTCATTCCCTTTTATGTTAATAAGTAAAATAATTATTTTTGTGAGAATTTTTGCATAGAATAGAGGCATTGGAGTATGGGTCATACCTAGTTGGTTTTAAATGGAGACAAATAGATTTGTGACTCTTTAAACTTCCTTATTTTTCTATATCAACTTTCATCCATAATTGGTTTAGAAAACTAGAATGTATTTTAGTGAAATAGTGGTTATAATGACTCCTTTACAGTTTGTTAGAAACTTAGTAATTATTTCTATCATTTATAGTTTTATTTAGATCATTTAAAGATCATTTTTTGAAAGGAATTAAGGTATATAATTAATTTAGGTGTAGTATAATAATTCATACCAGTATAGCATGACTCCTTAAGTATAAAATAAGCTTTTTATCTATCTAAATTTGTTATTTTGTTCAAATAGGTTTAATGTATGGTTGTAACTTGACCTTTATATGCAATTGGGTTTAGTAGATGGTTGTAAGTGATCATTATGTAGGTTATTGTTGGTTTTAGTTGATTCACACAAGCATATAAAGACACCTTTATGTATTTGAGTTTATTTTTAATCATATGATTGAGTTAGTTATTCTTTACTTGGTTGAACATGATCATTATGTACAAATTTTGGGATTAATATATAATTGTTGGTGAAATTTATGTGAAAAAAATTGGTTTACTTACTAGTTGTAGCATATTATTTATAAGTAATATGGGATTATTAGTATGAGATCTCTCATTTTTTAGCTCTTTTGTAGTTATAATTATTTTATGCTTGTTATGATATCTTGTTGGCATGACTACATTGATTTGGTTTTTTGAGTTGAGTTATTAGAATATTTAATTGGTTTGTAATATAAACTATTATTGAAACATGATTGATTTTAAGCCTTTCTAGTTTATTAAGGGTGTTTAATTTCATTTGAAATATTTTTGAAAACCTCATTTTGTTCATAAAAATAATCCATTGGTATTTACAAACCTAAAGGTGGGTGCCATGGCCACCTATATGGTTATAAATAAAAGAAAATGGTAAAATGAATAATAGTCTCAGCCAGATATGAATTTAACATTTGATTTTATATGATGAGTGGATTATTTTGTGTCAAATGAGTGTCATAGCATTTATATTTCAACATAGGATTACATATTATTGATATATGGTTTTGGACTTAGTTTGAGTACTATCAAATAAGAATACTATGGCATCTTATGAACATAGAATGTAGTTTAAAATACTATAAGGCTTGACTTTTATAAACCATTGGTTTATCTCCTTATATATAGACATGTTGATATTATCATTGATTATTGAGTTAAATAAGACCTTATAAATATTTAATGAGGGATTAAATATATTAAAGTGTTATAGGATTTTGATTTAAATCACATAAAGGATGTTTTAATACATTTAGTTTATCTATTTGATTGGCTATAAATAGATGGTTATGAGTTATGGTATGAGATCTATGTATGACTGTGTTTTTATATATGATCTTCAATATATTCAAATGATTATAAAGACAATTATGATGATTTTTAAAATGTTATTAATCATCAATTGAATAAAATAATGAACTAGTATGGTATGATTTAGCAGAGAGTGTTGCTTATGTGGAATAGACCCATATTTTTATAATATAATTTTACTATAAAATGTTTTGGCCAAAGTAATATTATAGTTTTATAAATTATTTTTTCAATGTACATTCTAGTTTGTATATTTATTGGAGGCTACATGTAATAGTGATTGCACACATTTCACATGTTATCAATTGGTTTTGAATGTTCACTTTGCATTCATCTTCTCCCTTATGAATGGAAGTGTCACTCCTAGTGGGGAAGTGTGTGAGGGACCATTATTATGTGGTTGGAGGAGAATCACTCTAATTTATGCTCTCCCTCTCTACAACTAGAAACCAATACCAAAGTAGGCTCATGGCTATCATACTATTACTTTAAATGTATTTTATTTTTTGTACTAATGTATTCATTTATAGTTATTGAAAAAAATATCACAACAGTGCTATTATAACTATTTCATACTCATTTTGTATTGTTTTACTATCTCAATTGTGGATGCATATTTTGTATTATGATAAACATAGTCATATATGTAATACTCGAAGCTAAATTGTATTATTCATGGTTACCACAATATACTACTTTGTTATAATTATTTGATATATTATTTTGTAGATAGAAGATTGATAAAACCATGGTTATATATTGATGTAATCTTTTACTTTCATAATTTTAGCATGGTAAGTAGAGTGTGACCCAAAAAAATGTTGTAATGATCTCTTTTATCAAGACAAATTATTTATCATTAAATAAATATGATATTAATAGATTAAAAAGTCTAAGTGGTTAACCTAAGAGGCATTAGGTTCTCATATTATGGTATTTGATCAAGTTTTAAATGCACATACCTAATGAGTCTAATAATTTTAAACCATTTGTCCTATTTTAGTAGGGAAAATGGTGCCTAGAAAAACAAATGTTGAGGGGGACTTATAATAATAATCCTCAAGTGAATCCTAATCAATTGGAAAATAATCAAGTTATAAAGCTCAATCAAATCCTCATAATCATGAATAAAACAAGGGAAAAATTAGTAGCCCTAGAGTAATAATTTCATGGTTACAATGAATAAAATGAGTGAAAAGAGTTGGTGTAGCAACTAGTCAGTCGGTGGAGCCACAAGAACAACATTTTTTAAGTGTGAAAGTTGCTCATAACTTATAGATGTGAATAAATTAAATCCACCTAAGTTTGATATATAGTTTTAGGTGATAGAGCTGAAGCCTAGATTACATAAATGGGAAAATATTTGAAATTATTCATAGATAAACAAGGTTATTTTGAGAGTATATCAACTTGTTGGTGGGCTAATAACAAGCTAGATATGGGCCTTGACTCCACCACCACCATTTGGGAGCATATTATACCCTTGTCTAGAGCTCAGTGGATAACATAGTTGTATTTTGATCATAATTTAATATGTTTATAAAACCTAAAACAAAGAGACTTGTCGGTAATGAGTATTGGGAAAAATTCACAAAACTTCTAAAATATGTATTGCATTACTAAAAATATGTATACTTTTAGATCATGAAGTTCAACATGGGTTTAAAGCCATATATTTGGTGTGAATTATATGTACATAGAACATCCACCATGGACTATGTACTCGAGAAAGTGATTAATCAAGCACAAAAGATGAAATCTCTTGTAGAGGTTAGAGACATTTAAAATAAAATTGGGTGGCCCAAAAACTACCTTAAGTAAAAATAATTGGAAATGGAATGGAAATTCCAAGAACATGTTCAATAGTTAGAATGAAAGGTTTAATAATACTTAGGGAAAAAGATACTTAAAAATGGTTTCAAATAAGGGTTTAAGGGAGGAAATCAATCTAAAATGAAGGAACCACTAGGAGGATCTTTTACATATGGAGGAGATCACTATGATAAGGATTATCCTCAGTGGAAGATATAAGGAAAATATAAAAATCCATCTACCTCTACATGACAATAGGGAAACTTCCAATAGTGAATTTATACAGTTGTCAACAATCATTAAGTTGTATTTAAATCATATCCCATATAAGTATCAAGTGCCTTATTTGGTCATATTATTTTTATTTACCTCTCCTATTATGTTAAATAAATTACCTAAGAGGGTTGGTTCCATAGAAAATGTCTAATCAATGAAATATAAAAATGAATTTAAGGTCAAGATAGATAGGTTTCTTGTAGATGCAAATGTGAAGTTAGAAAAATTCACCATGGTAGTTGATCTATATGCAGCACCATTAGAATCATATGATATGATCTTAGGACTGAATTGGCTCTCTAAGCATAAATCAAGGATTGATTTCTTTGTAAATAGGGTTAATTATTTAGATGATTTATGGAATCAAACATGAATTCAAGGAGAAAAGAGTTAAAATTAAGACAAAATTTAGACATTCAATTGAATAAATATTAGTGGAACAGATGTCAAGTATTCTTGGTTAAATTTAATGAAATTGAAGAAAACAAAAAACCCATAATTGAAGACTAACCCTTTCTACAAGAGATTCAATATATTTTTTAATAAGAGTTACCCAAGTTACCTCTCAAATGGAAATTTGACTTCACCATTAACACCATTATAAAATTGGAATAAGGCTCCGTATAAAATCACAAACAATAAAATTGGTTAAGTTAAAATTCCAACATCAAGAAATTTGTGGCAAATTTCTCTAAGATAGCTAACTCAATCACTTCCCTATAATGTAAAGACAAAAATTTTATGTGGAATTATAGGTTTGAATAAGCCTTTCAAACCTTGAAAAGGAGGCTGACTTCAGCTCCAGTCTTATGGATTCTAGACCCAAATGGCCATTTTGTAGTAAGAAAATCTGATTTGGGGGATGTTTTTGGTGGAGTTCTTATGCATCATGGTATAATTTTAACTTATAAATCAAGGAAATTAAATACTTATGAGGCTAAATATGTACCAAATGATTTATAATTGGTTATAATAGTGCATGCCTTAGAAGTATGGAGGCATTATTTTTTGGGTAAACCATTCAAACTCAAAATAGATAACTTAGGCCTCAAGTATATTTTCACCCAACCCAATATGAATGCTCAGTAAAGATGATGGCTAGAATTCCTTTGAGATTATGACTTTAATATTAGTTATATAAAAAGGAAAATAAAATAGGGTTGCATATGCACTTTTTCAAATAAGGTACATAACAGCAATGACTACTATTAGAATCACCTTTTGAGACCAAGTTTTAAGATCTTTACTAGGGGATGAATTCTACAAGCAGGTTAAGAATGCATTAGCACATAATCCCTAAGATCACATATATCACGGATATCAAGTTAAGAATGATGGAATTTTTATATTCAATGGAAGGATATATATGTTTGATAAATATAATTTGAGAGAGATTATGCTAAATTAATTGCACAATGAAATCCAAAATAAATTACATTAATTAAATTATCTGAATTAATAAAATAACTACAAGAGGTGCTTATTTATACAATACTAAAAGAGATTAGATCTCTTAATCTTTAGGAGATTACAACTAATCACACCTAGGAAATACCCGAAATAAGTAACCTATGTCAATCAAATGTTAATAACATCTTAATAAATTTATTACAATATGGCTAGGATTAATTAATTATTATAACATTCCCCCTCTTAATTGATCATAGCTTAAAGAGAAGATGAAAGAGAATTATTCAATGCCTTAAACTTATCACGTGCAAGCGACTTCATGAATATATATGCATACTGATCTTGAGTGAGATAATACTGGAGTTATATGTTATGCTACTAAACATTTTCAAATATGAAATGAATCTAAACCTCTATGTGTTTAGTTTTCTCATAAAACATTAGATTTTGAACAAGATGTAGAATGCCTCAATTGTCACAATTTAGAACTCTAGGTTGAGTCTATGGAAATCCAAGTCTTAAAAGAATGTGGCATATCCATATTATTTCGTAGATAGCTCCTAATATAGCATGATATTTTGCCTCTATGGAATATCTAGAAAAATAATTTTGCTTTTTACTTCCCCATGAAATTAGACTAGATCCTAGAAAGAACATAAATCTAGAAGTGGATTTCATGTCATCAATAGAAGCTACATGAGCTACATTCATGTATCCTATCAAGAAGAAATTACCATTATTATTTTACTCTAGGGCATACTCAAATGTACCTTGATGTTTCTCAATACCCACTTTGTTGTTTTCTAATGTGCCACCTTTAGTTCCTGAATGAACTGAGAAAGATAGTTGATAGCATAGCTAATATCTAGCCAAGTATATGTCAAGTAAATGAGACTCCTAACCAACCACCAATAGAGAGTTGCATTTACTTTTGGTGATGCATTTTTACAAGATAATTAAAGTGTTATCTCCATAGGTGTTATAATAGGATTACATTCCATCATCCTAAATTTCTTAAGCAATGTCTTGGTATACTTCATCTATGAAACAAAAATGTAATGTTCCTTCTACCATACCTCTAAACAAAAACAATAGTGTAGCATCCAAAGATCTATCATGCCAAATGATCACTTGAGATCATTCTTAGTTGCATCAATCATCTTCATTGTGCTGTCAGTGATGACTAGATCATCTACATAAATAATCACTATAACAACATCCCCCATGCTCTTTGAGGTAGAGGTTATAATAATATGGAATCCTATTGAATCCATGTTATATGATATTCTCATTAATCTTGATGTACCAGGATCGAGGAGCCTATTTAAGCCTATAGAGAGACTTGATAAGCCTACACACTTTTTATTCCTGATTAGGTGCCATAAATCCTTTAGGTTTAGTCATGTAGACTTCCTCTTTCAAATATCCATTAATAAATGCACTTTTTATGTCCATTTGATGTACTTTCCATCCAAACTATGTAGTCATAGAAAAAACTATTCTAATAGTCTTTATCTTAGTTGTTGGAGAAAAAGTTTCCTCATAGTCAATGCCTTCTTTTTGAGCATACCCTTTTTCACCAAGCCTTGCCTTGTACTTATCAGTACTACCATTTTCTTTGTACTTAGTCTTAAAGACCCATTTGTATCAAATAGGTTTCTTCCCTAGTGGAAGATCAACAAGCTGCCAAGTGTTATTCTTCATCATTAACTAATATTCTACATCCATGGCATCTTTTCAAGGTCTAGACTATAGGGCTTCTATTACTATAGAGGGCTCATATGTTTCCTAAAAAGACTCATAAGGGCTGTATTGACCTCTTTTTGACCCATGGTTTGAGTCCTTAGTCTTTAAGTGGATGTATCTAATACTCCATTTAAGTTAGCATCTCATATAGTACTTGTATACCACTTGGGCATACACTGAACTATAGGTGGTGGTGTTGGAGGTCCTATTTGACTATCTTCCTATTCACTCTCACCATCACTATCTAAATATGTTATATGAATTTTGACTATATCATTTTCTTGTGTAGAAGGTGGATTGATTTGACTCTTTTCATCAAACACTACATCTCTGATGATGAGTGCTTTCTTTGTTTTTCGATTAAGGAGCTTGTATGCCTTTGATTGTGCATTGTAACCCAAAAAAATGCATTCCTTTGTTTTCTTATCCAACTTCTTTCTTTTCTTCTTAGGAACATGCATATATGCCTTAAAACCAAAAACTCAAAGGTGTGTTACCTTTGGTTTATTCCCTATCCAAGCTTCATGTCATGTGATTCCATAAAGATCTTTGGTGGGTGACCTATTTAACAAGTAGATTGTAGTGTGGCAAACTTCTGTCTAATATATATTACACAATTTTGCATCTTCAACCATGCTACAAAATATTTCCAAAATGACTCTATTATATATTTTACAACTTCATTCTACTGAGGTGAATATAGAGATATCAATTAATTATTGATTCCATTCACACTGAGATAGGCTGAGAATTTTTTACTATTGTATTCCCCCCCCCATGATCTGAGTGGAGGGTCTTGATTTTCCTACTAGTTTCATTTTCAATCATGGCTATGAATTCTTTGAAGACTTAAAAATCTTGATCCTTAGTCTTCAATAAATATACCCACATTTTCCATGAGTAATCATCAACAAAAATTTGAAAGTATTTTTACCCTTTGAGATTGGGAGCTAAATGTCTATAAAGATCGGTGTACACCAAGTCCAACTTACCAAGTGACTGATACTCAATCTTTCCAAAGTGATCTCTTCTTTGTTTTCCTGCTAAGCAACTAGTATATATATCAAAATATTTTTTGAGTTTGGGAAGACCAAAAACCATATCTTGTTTGCTTAATTAAACTAAATATCCATAACTCAAGTGACCATATCTTCTATGCCATAAATTGCCTAGTTTTGTATCTTTAACCACAAGTGCTTGATGATCATTTTGAACAAAATCAAGCTAAAACATTTTGCCAATGTTGGAAGCTTTGGAAATCAATTTGAAATGCCTAGACTTGTCTTTGATATGTCAAAACTTTTGACCATTTTGATGATCAAATTAAACCATGAGATTGTGGTCAAGTAACTGATTAATAAGTAACAAATTTTTTGTAAGCCCTGGAACATATAGAACATTTTAAATGCTGCAAAAAAATTTCTAAGTTGAAGTTTGATGTCACCACTACCCTATACTATATATGAGGTATCATCTCAAAGTGATACTTTTCCCTTTGATTCTATTTTTGTCAAAGTAGAAAACCAATCTTTTTTTCCTATCATGTGTCTGGTTGCTCCTAAATCAACATACCAAACTGCACTTGGATGATGGGTAGACTCATGTAAGTGAGGAGCTAAACAATATTCCTCATTAGAAGAATCATTGTCTTGAGCAACATTTCCATGTTGTTTATTCTTGGAATTTTTTTGTTTCCACCTATTTTGTTATTGTGGTTGCTTTTTTTCAATTTATATTGACTTGTTGAAAGATGACTTCTTGCTTAATGATCCTTGTTGAAATGTGTTGTATCAACAATGTTTTAAGTCATGTCCTTGTTTTCCCCAAATTTGATATGCTTTAGGAAAATGTGAATTATTCCCTTATTGGCTATGTTGTTTATTTTACTTTGGAGATTGATTTTGACCCTTAATGAGTTTCTAATTTGATGTGAGTGCATGTTCATCATTTGCTTCCTCTAAATTATGAATAGCTTCCTCTTGTTGCAATAAATTGACCAATGCCTCAAAGGTTGGTTATTATCTCATGACATTTAATGTGGTCACAAAGATCCTATATGCAGGGGTAGTGCTCTAAGGACAATAGAGACCAAAGAGTCATCTATCATCAGTTCACCCAAAGATTGAAGCAAAGCCTACAAAGTTGCAATTCTTCTAAGGAATGCTTCTACTTTTTCATCTAATTCAAGCTTAAGAATGTGCAATTATCTTGAAAGATTCAATATTAAATTTTTATTCTCAGCTTCATAAATAGTTTTAAGCTTATCCCATGCATATTTTTTAGTTATAGCACTACAGATATGAGGTTGTCCCTCATCCAAAACACCAAACATGATTATCAACTTAGCCTTCTTATTAGCCTTGTCATATTTCTATTGTTGATAAACATATGTTACATGTCTAAACCATGTGCCTTCATATATTGACCAAATGTCTTTAAACTCTATATGTGTTTGTCCTTTTATTTTCTATGCTACATAATTATCACCATGAAGCAATTGTGTGTTAGTGAGCACAAAACATGGTTTCGAACCAGATAGTTTACAAGTTTGGAATGCCAATGAAATACAAATGTGTTTAAGTGTAGAAATGAAATGTGCATTTTCAAAATGTAAGGAAATTTAAAAAATACATATAAAAATATAACAAATTGTGCACTATCACACAATGGATTCCAGACTCTGCTAAAAATGCATCCAAACAAGTAATGGAAAATTGGACATTGGTTTCAACTAAAAATGCATCCGAGGAGCAAATGAGGCTATAATATTTCCTTTTGAGTTTTTAAAATTTAATGACTCAAATATATATATAATTTTAAAATATACACTTTTTAAAAAGATAACATCCAAATTAGAGTCACCAATTAAAAGTTATGGCCTCTTAAAGGTCCAAAATACATGAACAGGTCAACTAAACTAGCAAGAAACTAAAAATTATAGAAATATAGGTGATTAGAATGTAAAAACTAGACTTAAAACTACATATATCTCAAAAAATATTTAAGGTGAAAAAAAATCACCTTCCCAGGCTTCACGGATCAAAAGTAATGAACCTTGAAAGAAAAGATCTTCAAATATGGCTCATAGTGGTGATGGACAAACCCTCAGGGGCTAAAAAAATGCCCAAAAAGTGGTTATATGGCATAAAAAGAGGCTAAAATATGTTGTTTATTTTATGGTGGTTTTGATGCTAGAAGTGGTGGATCTGGGTGGTGTTCCACCCAAAAATTTAATCTTGCACCAAATGAAAACTTTTAAATTGTACTCTACCTTCAAACTTTCACCATGGGTGCCTCGGTGGTCCATTTTTAGAAAATGAATAATTTTAAAAAATATATCAATGAGAGGAATATGATGATATAATATTTTATCCATTATTCTACAAAAAAATTTAGAAAAACTATCATTTTTTCTATTGTTCCTCGCTTGTTATACAAAATAGAAACTTGAAAAAATTGTATAAAATCACCAGAGGATCCAAAAAATATGTTTTGTTTTTTAAATTAGTATTTTTATGAGTATAATTTATAAAATTTACAAGATAATTTATAGAGATTCTCTAATTTTTTTATGTTTGACAAATAATCATCATAATGACATATATAATCATCTAAAAAACTTAGATTTATTCCTCCACCAATTCAAACTTGGATCTTGACCAGAAATAATAAAAACAAATTGAAAAATCTCAAATATGATCTAAGATCTAAAATTTATCCCAAAATTTAAAATAAATATGGCTAAAATTTATCAAAATAAAAAAAAATTGCTTATTTTGATAACTAATCTCCTTCCACAAAATTGCCCAAAATTTTGGTAGCATTTTGGCTTGGGATGGCTAAAATTGAAGAAGCATGATGCATTTAAATATCACACAAATATTGATGTTGATCTCCACTAAATCTCCAATGCTTTGAAAGACTCTTCAAGAATTTTCTACTCTGGTACAAAATGAAATCCAAAATAAATTGCATTAACTAAAATATCTGAATTAATAAAATCACTACAAGAGGTTCTTATTTATACAATATTAAAAGAGATTAGATCTCCTAATCTATAGGAGATTAAAAATAATCACACCTAGGAAATACCCTAAATAACTAACCTATGTCAATCAAAGGTTAATAATACCTTAAGACATTTATTACAATATAGCTAGGATTAATTAATTATTATAACACACAATATTCCATATTCATAGTGTGACTAAGCTCTTAATAGAGCTAAACCCATTTTATTTTAAGAAAGGAATCAAGAAAGACTGTATATTTTGTTTTGATATGTTTATAACATCACTAAATCAAGGTTGAACATGTGCATCCTAATGGGTTGTTATACACACATGCCATACTAGAATGGAAATGAAAAGTCATTAGTATATACTTTATCCAAGGCTTTCTTATGTCAAGGAACTGACATGATATGATATTGATGGTTGTTGATAAACTCACCAAAGTAACACAATTAATTCTAATAAATATGACTAGTGGTACACTAATTCTTGAAAAGGGGTTTGTAACATAAGTTTATAGATTGCATGTATTTCATGAAAATATCATCTCATATAGGGATCCTTGAATGACCTCAAGGTTTTGGAAAACTCTTAATATAGCATTGGGCAAAGCTAAAATTTAATATAAATTACCACCTAAAAATAGATGGCTAAATAGAAAGAGTGAATTAGATATTGGAGGATTTGTTAAGGATGCATTACATGGACTATAAATGCAAATGGGAATAATATCTTCCATTGGTTAATTTTAATTATGATAACTCAATCGGCTTTAAAAATGGATACTTTTGAAGCATTGTATGGTAAGAGATGTAGAACACCTATCATTTGGGATAAATTAGAGGATAGAGTGGGTTTCGGACTTGATATGCTTGTTGAAATGGAAGAACATATGAATCTAATTATGTAAAGATTGGTTGAAGCCAAAGATAAGTAGAAAATATATACTAATCTAAAAAGGATGGAAAGACAGTTCTTAATTAGAGATAGGTTTTTTTGTGAGTAAAACCCAAAAAGAGTTCTATTATGTCTGTAAAATGAATAAAACTTTCATGTATATATGTGGTACCTTTGATATTATATAAGTGATAAATCCTATAGCTTATAAACTTGTTTTACCATCAGCTTTAACATAATTACATAATGGTTTTCATGTATCATATATTAAAAAGTTTGTAGTTGAACCTCCACATATTTTAGATTAGAATACATTATAGATTTTGAATCCAAGAGTGGTAACCTTATAACTAATTATATACTTGATACATGCAAGCTTAACGTGTAAAATTGAGAGGTATCTCAATGTAAGGTCTAGTGGGACCAATATCTAGAAGATAGTGCTACATAATAAGTATATACGCAATATTTTTAGATTTTATCATTTATTAACACTTTCTCTCTTGTAAGAACCTATCAAGTTTAAATCTTTGAGTGCATGCCTTAAAGTGTGTACCA
Source organism: Torreya grandis (assembly GCA_037957365.1). Taxonomy (NCBI): domain Eukaryota; kingdom Viridiplantae; phylum Streptophyta; class Pinopsida; order Cupressales; family Taxaceae; genus Torreya; species Torreya grandis. The sequence continues at coordinate 685,372 of JARHVA010002359.1, forward strand.
ATAAAGGGGTGGGAATACCTTTGGTGATTCACAAGATTGTTAGTCCTTATATAATTACCTAAACCCACTATAAGTCAATTTTATCTAACTCCCTAAGTGATAAAATATCATATATCCACTTTTATAAGTAATTCCCCTTTCAAAATATCCCTTTTTATTCATTTTCATATTATTTCAGCTCAGTAAATATTATTTCAAAATTTAAGCCACATGTTATGGAACTATGTTAGCCTAGTCAACCTAGTTTGAGGCTTAATGGCTAATTTTCTCACCTAACAAGATCAAGTTAGCCGACCCCATTAGCTACATTCAAAAGAGGGTTTAATGTCAATATTTAGCTATAAATACCCATTCCACTTCAATCTAATAGAGAGGAACATTCATTTTTATATTATTATAGTTCATAATTTTACTAATTCTAAACTTGAGTCATTGCTTAGGATTTTGCCTTAGAAGGAAGATAGCTTGTCTTGTGCAAAAGTATTATATGAAAAGTAAGAATATTTTATCCTATAGCTGATTTTTATAGTGTGATTCTTAAAAATCCAAAAAAAATTCTTGTAAATCACCATTGGCCAAGGGAGAGATTGAGGCATGATAGGGTAGTCCAAAGGTAATTATTTCTAAATTTGACTCTTTCATTTGGCAGATTAGATATTATATAAAGTAATAGGTTGAATGTTTTACTCTTTTCTTAGAATTTTCTCTGCATTAACTTGAGTAGAGTTTTCCTTTGCTTGTTATGTTTTGGATGTTTAACTATACCCCTTTGTGCCATAAGCTTTGGTGAGCACTAGATTAATTTCTTTTATTTCATGTATTGTAGGCCTATATAGGTTTATTGTATAGTGTCAATTGACTAGAGGCTTTGGAACCCTCTTTTGTAGTATTATGTAATAAAATATTCCTTAAGTAGGTTTAATGGATCCATATTAGTCAAGCACCTAATATAAATATCTATGTAATGAGTTGTTGGTAAGATTACCTTCTTTGATCTTAGAATTCATTTAGTAGGACAAGTTTTAGATGTATCTTAATTCATTGCATTTAGAAAGATTATGAGTTTTATATGTTGTTTTTGCATTTATTTACATGATATATTTTTTAACTTAAGTTTATTTCATTAATATTTTTTTAATAAATTCATTTGGATGATGACCTATTTATGGAGTAAATATGTTACATCATGTCCTACTCTTAATAAATTTTATTTTCTTAATAAAATGAATTAACTATTGATTAGTTATCATCTAATTTTGTTACTATATTCAGATATATGTTGCCTAGATTTGATAGTTGATTTGTTTCTTTCACTATTCATTTTGATGTGAAGGCATCTTGCATACATTCAAATATATTATATCATTGTGTTTAAAATCTTGTGCAGAGTTGATTTCATTTATATTTTTAGTTATTATGTAGTAGTTTACTTGATATTAGTGCATTATAATTATTTTTTATATTTTATATAAAGCTCAAAATAATTATTGTATTTCACTAAAGTGGATGCAATAAAATACCTACTCTCATTGAGCATTTAGATAGAGAGTACCATCAAATAAAGGATAACATATGGCCACAACATGGTACAAATAGAACATTATGGGAACATTTCACACACACATATTTTCTTTTTTATATCTAGTTGGTAGCATGTGAATTTATGCTTACTTGATTGGTGTGCTCTCTCTTATGATTTATTAATTGTTTTTCTTACTCTAGTACTTTGTAACTATTTAATCTAAGATATCAAATAATCTACAGTGACACTTGGTGGCTTAAAATAAATATTAATTAACATTGTTACATTTTGTGCTCGAGGAGTGGTTGCTTGTTTACTAGTAGCATTGGCCTCCATGTTTTATCTACATGTTATTATCGTTTTATGATTTAAATGAATGCAAAAATAAGTGTAGGAAACTTCTAGGTAATTATTTTTTTTTTATTAGTCAATACAATACTAACTTAGTCTTACACCCTCTTGCATGAATGGAAACAACCACATTTAGTGGTAATCAATAAGGAAACTTTTTAGTAACATTGATTGCTAATAAAACACCGAAAACATTGGCATGCAATATAGGAATTATTTCTAAAATGTTTTAATAATTATGTTTGACCTAATCATGACTCTTTTGGTAGGTAAAATCAAAATAAAGACAAAAAATATAGGTTTGGAGGGTGTATTTTTTGTAAACTACAGGTCTAAGTATTAGTTTTGTCATTTTCAAACCCTAAGAAGTTTTAGAGGTGTATTTCATTCCTATAATTTTGGGTATAATTTGATGGAAAATGGAGAGTAGAAGTGGATTTTTGTTGAGAAAGTGGTGGAGGAAAATATGTTAAGGAGAGGAAGTGAATGGAGAATCATGTAGAATAGGGGCATAGAATAAATAAGAGAAATAAGGCATATCACTGGGGGTAGATTCAGGTGGATACTTCAAGTTTTAAAGCAAAAGGGTAAGCCATAATTTCTTGCATTATTTCTCCTTTTTGGTCAAAATAATGAAATGATCAACAATAATTAAAAAAATATAAGTTATCAATATCATTAACATTAGGAAATAATTGATTATTTAATGAGTTCTTACTTTAAACGATAATTTATTGATTTGTTTCATATATTTGTGATATAACAAGAAATACGACTACATACGAACAATAAATTTAGATGTCATACCAATATCAAATACATTCACCATGAAACAATGAGAGCATATCTAAACACACCATAACACATATATACCATGGGAAAACCTCATGAAAAGGTAAAAAACCCAACAATATTATTCAATATTTTAGAGAAAATGTACCCAATACAAGCTTTCTCTTCTCTCTTTTTTCATTACATCTTACAATATAAAATCTTTATTATATAGGAAAGGTAATCTACCCATTATAAATAACCTTTTCTAACCACCACATTAATGGGTCCAACCTCTAAAGATCATTTAATATATATTTTTATTTATTTACATGAGGATAAACTCATGATAAATAATAAAATATATTATTATTTAACCAATGTAATTTAACGTATTAAGGGTACATAAATAGCACCACTTAACCATTAATTGTTCCAACACTCCTATTTAATGTTAAGTGGGGATACATGGTGATTTTTAGAAGGTAACAAAATAATGAAATCACACTCCATGAACCATCCACATGATGATTTTTATGAGGTAATAATTAAAGGAAACATCCTTCATTATGCCATAGTCACCTTTAAAAGAATTATTTTATGTAAACATAGTCACCTTTAAAGGAATTACACTATACAACTATAGATACCCAAACGTATTACACTATGTAACCACATTCACATATTCACCTTTAAATTAATTACACTATACACCCATATTTACCTAAAGGTTTTTCACTATGTCCCCATAGGCACTTTTAAAGGAATTACACTATGTTACCCTAAACCACTTAAAATGAGTTTATACTAGCATGATCATGAGACTACATCCCACAATTTCTTATGAATAATCAACTAAACATATTAGAGTATTTTATAACATAAAGACCTTCATGATATTATGTTTTGGGTACAATGTATACTTCCATATGAATTTTACCATTTTCACATAAAGTGATATATTACAATGATTTACAATGATAAGAAGTATAGAGATATAGAAGGAAACACACGACCCATATAGATTTTAAGAAGTAACATTATCATGCACACTCCCCCTCACTGAAAACTTAGATAAGCCCAATATTGAATGAACTTTAATAGGTTTTAGTTTGGTGTTGCATTGTATTTTTCACCAAAGATATACAACTTTAAATATCACCAAGAAGGTTGGTATAATGAAGAACTTCCACATAATGTTCTTCTATCATCCTTCATAGCCACAAGGTTTATTTATACAATTCCACATGAAGTGCTCCAAGTGATAGAAACTACACCAAACATTAACACATATCCATAATTAGAATCATCATAGTATGGTTAGCATCACAATAACCAAATAAATTATCATAATCAAAGAAAAAATAATATAAACCAAAGTTTACAGTTCCTTTTATATACTAAAGTATTCACTGTACTAATTTCCAACGATCCAAGTATGGATCCTACATGAATATGGAAGTAATCCCCATATATTATGAAATATATATCCTATTAATTGTTATATAAATAAAAATACCATAAAGATATTTTTAAATATGGGTTAGCTTTATTGCACACATTTTTTGCATCAAGCTTTAACACAACCTTCAATAAAAGAATATGTAAGCTTGTAATCAAGCATTTTAAATTTAACATGAACATAAAATAAATTAACTAATAATTTTATATTAAATTAACCAAATATTACATATTTTATTAAGAAAAAATTATATTATAATTTGAGTCATGAATATTTGTTTCTTCCTTTTAAAATTGACACTACAAGTTTGTGTTTTATACTAAAATGAAAAAAAGGTTGAGAAAGCAAAAAAATTAACATATTTTATACTTGATTTTATAATTATAAATACATGTTATAGTGATTAAATATCACTATCAACTTTATTTAATTTCAAAACAAATCAAAAATACAAATAATTGTAACAAGGGTGAAAGTTACAAGTGTCACAAATTTATCACAAGTGTCATAAATAGTGTCACAAATTGCACTATTTGAGAAAATTATTGTAAAATAAATATTAGGAAGCTTAAAATTAAATAAATTACCATCCCAATATGTTTGGAAGGTGAAAAAACCTAAATATCAATTGGTCACATGACCATCTTTGACAAAGAATAAGACAAGTCAAGGTTATCAAAAGTGTTGAAAGTGTTACAAGCTTCACACATGAGATTTTGCATGAATAATAACCAAAAATTTTAACTAATTATTTTAAAATTAGTTAATTAATTTCGATCAAAAAAAATATTGGCATTTATATTTGATTTAAGTACCTTGGATCTATAAGTGTTTTCTAAAAAAACACTAGTAAACTTCTCTTTGTCCAATACAAGACTTCACATGCAAGATACATGGTTTAAAAATTATTTAATTAGTTTTGAATTTTTTTAAATAAAAATAGTAAATACATGTAAAATAAATATCTCTTGATTTTATAAATAAAAAAATAAAATCTTTTTTAATCTTTTTAAAAAATACAAGTCAACACACATGGGCCCACCATGTGCTTGTATGGAAAATTTGTTAATTTTTATATCAAATATTTAATAAATACTTTATTTAAAAATAATTAATAACCATTAAAAATATTTATTATCATGCACATAGGAGAGGAATAGCATAGGTGGAGGAGATGGAAGCATATAATGAGTTTTTGGTAATCATTTTTGAAGATTTAAAGCTTGAAACTACCTTGAAAATGCATTTTGAAGCATCTAGGACAATTAAATCTAAGTTTTTATAATTGAAAATTTATTTTTTAATGTTGTTCTTGTTGTTATGGCATACGATGGTGCTGAAACATAAGAAAAAAATCAAAGGAGCATGAAATGACCATTGTAAGGTCTAAAAATTTGCTTATCTCCTTATAATCTCAAAACTAAGTAGTTAAGACCTTCACAAATCAGATAAAGATTGAAAATAGATTTTTTATGATTTTTATTTAGTCTAGGGGTAGTATTAGGCTATATAGGGATGTTAAAAGAGGATTTTAAAAAATAAAAAATCTTATATAGTAGTTTTTAGGGTTTGGAAAGGGTTTTGAAGGCTTATAAACTGACAATACACCTTTCAAGGACCAAAACTAGTGAGCAGAGGATCGCAATAAATTTTTTTATTAAAATTTCACCAAAGAGGCCATACAAGTCCATAATATGGAGAAATGGGAGGGTGTTTTGATATTAAAAAAACAAATTGAGACTCCAAAGAGATTTTTGAAAGATGATTTGTACACTAAAAGAGTGAAGATTTCACCTTTCAAAAACTAAATGAGCAAAACAATTTTAAATCTAAATTTTTCTTCAAAATTTTAAATTTATAAGGCCATACAAAGGCCATACAAATATGGGCTGATTTTCTAATTATTTATCTTTACTGATGATTGTAATTGCCTTTAGGTGCTAGATTTACAAATAGAGAGATTAAAAAAACTTTCATACAAATCATTAGTCTAAAAAAGATTTTTATTTTATTTTTAATGCTTAAGGAAGCATTTTTAGCCCATTTTAAAGAATCTTAGTAAGATTTTTGACATGAAAATAATCTTGAAATTCAATAAAATGCTCAGATTTAAAATCTCTAGGCTCTAAGAGGAGAAATAAATGAAAGAACTTACTTTTACTAAAGAGGAAGCTTGAAGGAAAATGTATCCCCAAGATCGAAGGGGTGGATGACATTACCAACAGTGAAGGAAAGGAGCACTAGACCTATGTAAGGTTTGGGAGTCGTGATTTTAATGGTGAGTACATGTAGAGTTGGCTGAAATAGGTGGCTCTGTAGTCTGTGGGGGTCAGTGTGTGCCATTCTAGGGGGCTGGGCAAGCTAGGGCGAGCGTGCCCTAGCCCGACCCTAGTGTTTGTTCATGGCTGCACCAGGGGGAGTGAACACATGTGGGGGAGGGATGGAGCTACGATGGTAGAAAAAAAAACCAAACATTTTATGATTATTGGTACATCCTTGCCCGTGCACGTGGGGGGGTTTCTCTGTCCTAATTGGAGGTCATAGGTGGGGGTTGTCTTTGGTTGTACTAGTCTACGGTTCAAAGGTAGTGCTGGGTGTTAGGTCAACAAAACCCTAGTGGTGTTTCCTTCTCTTAGAGCCCTATTTACTTACCTTGGTGTGGTCAAATGGAAACACTAATTGGGGAGTCTTTAGAGGCTTGTCCCAAGATGGATTATTGCTTAGCAACGGTTGGTGCAAAGTCTACTTCACATGCTTTGAAGGTTTTTGATAATAACTTGTTCTCACTAGTGCTGGCAATGGTTAGATCAAGATTATCTGGTGGTACTCAAATTATGAAGATCAATGGATGTCTTAAATGATGTGAGGTGAGGCTAAACCTAGTTATCCCACTTGATATGATTGTAGAGGATATTGAATATTATTTGAAACATGCTTTGTTGTGCAAGTTTATGGTGATGCAAGTTTCATTACAATTTCTAGAATCGTGGGCCCAATAGACTTGGATGCTCGAGGGAGAAATGGAGGTAATGCTTTTATCAAATAGCTTTTTCATTGTTTCATTTAATTACTTGATGGACTACAATAAGGTCTTTGAAGGAGGACCCTATTTTCATAACCAGATTGGACTATTTATTAAACCTTGGCATGCGGGCTTCAATCCTACTCAAGAGCTTCTGAATTAGGTTCTGGTGTGGGTTCATCGTCCAAGATTCCCTTTGGAATTTTGGTGGGAGGATGTTTTACATCTATTCGCTTTGATGCTAGGAAAACTAGTGGGTACCTCACAACAAAATCAAGGTAAAAAAATGATGGCTTTTGCTCGTATATGTGTTGAGATTGATTTAAGTAAACCTTTGCTAGATTCAATGGATATGTGTGGGGGTTCTTACTCTTGGGTGTAATAGTTGGATTATGAAACTCTTCCTTTTCGGTGTCAACTCTATCATGAATATGGTCATTTGTAGAGAAGATGCCCAAAGGCTAGACCTATGGATCCCCAACCTTCTCAACTACCCCGCAACCCCCCTAGGGTTAAAAAAGGGAAGGAACCCATTCCTAGTGACATGGATGGGGCTGATGGATTCATTCCTATTAAGGCTTGAAATAGGAATTGAGGTCAAAAGAGGACTTTGAAGGAAATGTAGGAGGAAGACTCTTTCAACAAATTTGAAGTCTTAGATGATCTCAGCCAATAGGAAGTGAATCTAGGTTTGATGAATCTAGATTAGGATGTTTTGGGTACAAGACAGGAGGGCTTTTTTTAGAAGCGACTCAAGGTCTATAAGATATTAGGGCTTTGCAAATGGACACTGATGTTTAAATGGAAGTCTAGGGGGAACCAGCTCCTATTTTAGTAAGGAAGAAGGGTGGGGAGGATGGATCACCTCTTATCTTAAATACAGGTACTGAGGGAGTGGAGATTGATAAGTCTTCTTCTTCTCATTTGGGTCTTCTTCAAAAGGAGCTAAAAAAAGGAGTAGGGGATAAGTCTTCCAAGCTTGGTAGGAAACAAGATTTGGAAAATATTAAATTATTAGGGGAAATGTTGGTTGAGTTAGGGTCTATTAAGACTCTTTGTTCTCATTTTTTGACCCCCTTGAAATGATCATTCTATCTTGGAATGTAAGGGGCTTGAACAATGGCCCTAGACAAAAAGCTATTTGAGATCTAGTTAAATGTCAATCTCTTTATGTTATTTTCCTATAGGAGACTAAGCTATCAGTGGAGAGTATGTTTGGTTTAGTTCCTAAGCTTTGGGGGGTGTCCAGAGTGCTAGTGTATTGGTGCTCAAGGGTCTGTAGGGGGAGTGGCTTGTTTATGGAATCCTCAAAATATCTGCCCTCTTTGGTGGTTATCCTTACAATCTTCTATCTCTATGATTGCATATTATGCTAAGATGGGGGAGATGGTTCTCTTCTCCAATATCTATGCACCTACTAATCTTCAAGGCAAACAAATTTTTTGGTCCAATATCTAATTTGTTTGAAGCATGGCTCCTTTCCATCTATGGATAATGGCTGGAGACTTCAATGTTATTTCTGAGTTGGCTAAGATTAGGGGTGGGATTCTAAGGCTAGAGCCTTATACGATACTACTTCAAGTTAATATCTCAATGTTAAATCTTGTGGATATCAAGCCCATTAATGGCCAATTTACTTGGAACAATCAAAGGATTGGGAATAACTGCATTACATAATGACTTGACCACTTTTTGGTTTCTTGCTACTGGGTTGGTGGGTTGTGGTGTTTTAGATCAAAAATTTTGGATTGGAGGGGTTCAGATCATTGGCCTCTCAAGCTGGCTATTTCTTTAGATCAAGTACCTCAATATCCTACTTTCAAGTTCTAGCTAATGTGGTTTTGTGACTCCTCTCTCAATGACTATATTGCTGAGTGGTGGAGGTATGGTAGACCTACTTATGGTACAAAAATGTATACTTTTGCTAAGTTACTTCAATTTGTCCAATATAAGCTTAAACATTGGAATCAACAGTTCTTTGGAAACATCTTTTATGAGAAGACTACTACCCAAGCTAAGTTGGATGGTATTACGAGGTTGATCAGAGAGGATGGAATGAATGAGGACTTGATATGGGAAGAGACTAGGGCTCTGAAAGCACTAGAAGAGTGTGAGCTACAAGAGGAGGTATTTTAGAAACAAAAGGCTCAAATTGACTGGCTTTAGGAAGGGGATAAAAATACTACTTTTTTCTTCAACTTGGTGAAAGCCAGGAGACATGGTAATTTTATTTCTACTCCGTTGAATGATAGAGGTGAAACTCTTTCTTCTTTCCATGAAATTACGTAGGAAACTAAGCAATATTTTGCTTCGTTATTTAGAGAGGACTTGTAAGGGGGTTTTGATGAGGAAGCTCAAGTTCTTTCTTGTATCCCTTCTTTGGTTTCTAGGGAGATGAATGAGTAGCTTATGAGTAGTATCATGATTGAGGAGCTAGAGGGGATTGTGTTTCAAATGAAGAGGGGGAAAGCTCCTGGCCCTGATGGTTTCCCGATTAAGTGCTTTTAAGAATTTTGGGAGATTATCAAGTTGGACTTGTTGGTAGTTATTCAAGAGTCTCATAAGAATAAATAGATGATGTTGGCCTTGAATTCTACCTTCCTTGCTCTCATCCCAAAGTGTGAGGGTGCAGATAGGTTAAGTTAATTTTAGCCTATCTCTCTTTGCAATGTGATTTATAAAATTATCTCTAAGTTAATTGCTGATAGGTTGAAAACATGGCTTAAAGTGTTGTGTTCTAAAAAATAGAGTGGTTTTATGGTGGGACATCATATTTTGGATGGGATTGTCATTACAACTGAAACCATTCACTTTATGGCCAGCTCCAAAGATAAGGCAATGTTCATCAAGCTTGATATGGAAAAGGCTTATGATCGCATTTGATGGTCCTTCATGTAGATGGTCCTAGGTGCTTTTGGTTTTCGGGATGATTGGATTTATTGGGTTATGAGTTGTGTTACTTTGGTATCCTTCTCTATGTTAATAAATGGTGAGCACTCTGAGCTTTTTTGTGCCTCTCAGGGTCTACGGTAGGGTGACCCCCTCTCTCCTTGTTTCTTCTTCTTATTGAGGGTCTGGGATGCTTGATAAAAAGGAATGTCGAGTTAGGTTTCATTCAAGGGTGGGGGTGGGGAGGTGGTCTATCTTCATAATCCCACTTGTAGGTTGTGGATGACACTACTTTGATGGGTATGTCTACAATTAGGGAAGCTTTGAATATACACAAGGTGTTAGATGTTTACCTTGTAGCTTCAGGTCAGTTAATTAATGAGGATAAGTCTTCCATATTTTTCTTCAATACTCTAGGTTCTATTCAGAGGAGAATGGCTCATATCTTGAGATTCTAGATTGGGGTGCTCCCTTTGACCTATCTTGGTATTCCCATGTCTATTGGAAGACTTCTTAGGGAGCCTTGGAAGAATATTATAGATAAATTTCATGTGAAAGTTAATCATTAGACCCATCACTGGTTTTCCTTCACGAGTCATGTTTAACTGCTCAAATCTTTGGTTCAGGCTCTCCCCATTTATAGATGTATGATTTAGCTAGCTCTTATGGGCTTTGTTAAGGAGTTGGATTCCTTAATAAGATAGTTTGTATAAGTTGGTAGCTTAGTGTCCTCTAAATGGAGCCTTATCAGATGGGACATTGTTTGTAGATTGAAATAGCTTAGTGGCCTTCGGTTAAGGTAGTTGTCACTATCAGGGATGGCATTGGCTACTAAATTGTATTGGCAGTGTTGTGTGGAGAAAGATGGGATATGGGCCAGGGTATTAATGCAAAAATACTTCTTGGGGGTCCCTCAAATTGATATTCCTTGGTATCCCCTGGTCGGGAAAGGCTCGATGATTTGGAGTACACTCAAGAAAGGCACTACTCTAGTTAAATGGGGTTTATTTTGGATTTGTAAAAGAGGGAATAAAGCTCATTTTTGTTCTGATTCTTGGGATGGCTTTCCTCCCATTATGTCTCAGTTCCCTAATTTGGTAAATCTATGCTAGAGGTTCTGTGAAGTAGGATGGTCAAGGGTGAGTGACTTGAAGTCCTTTTCTTTTCATGGACAGATGGTCGTGGCAAGATGGAAGAAACTTGAGGAGTGGCCTATTGTTGGTATGGAGGAGGAGTGTGTTGAGCTTCATAGCATCCTTTCTCATAGGCATTGTATCTCCCTCCAAGAAAGGGATGTCCTTTCTTGGTCTCCTAATCCTAAGGGTGTCTATACTGTTGCTTTTGGATATCAGGTTTTGTTAGTTCAATAGTTGGATGGGTTGGAGGTTCACTGGTGGAGGAAATCATGGAATAAGCTTTTTTGGCTGAAGTGTAACTACTTTATATGGACTTTGGCTTGGAATAGATGCTTGACATGGGATAAGCTTTAGAAGAGGGGTTTTTTGGGTCCCTTTATGTGTGTTTGGTGCAGATGTGGAGAGAAGGATTCCTCCCACTTATTTTTCCAGTGTCTCATGACCCGATAGCTTTGGCATTTTTGGTGGGAAGTTTGGAAAAGACCTTGTGTTTATGTGTCCTCCCTGGAGGATTTTTGGAATAGTCTAGGGAGACCTCCTTCAATGGCCTCTTTCTTAAAAGATGTGTGGTATGTTGGGCCCTCTTTCATACTCTTGTAGATTTTGTTGGAATGAAATCGAAGAATATTTTGAGGAGAGAAGTTGTTGATTTAACAAGTTTGGCACAAAATTATGGGTATGATTCAGGAGACAGTGGAAGCTAAGTGTGATGTGGTGTTCCCTTTGGTGAAAGAGGATGCTGAGTTAGTGGATAGATTGGGTATTCAATGGTTATCTCTAGCTTTTGCTTATGTTAGGAGAGAAAGGCAGCTGAATAAGAAAGTTTAAAGGGGGGGAGTTGGCTATCCCCTCCAGCTGGCATTCTAAAGCTCAATACTGATGGCTCTTCAAGAGGAAATCCTAGCCCTATTGGCATTGGTGGGGCTAGTAGGGACTTTTCTAGATCGGTGGTTTTTTTTCTTGTCTATTCATGTAGGAGTTCAGACTAGCAACGTTATGGAAGGTTTGGTGATTCTCTACGCTTTAGAGAGGGCTTATGCTTTGGGATGGTGCAAGGTTATTTGTGAGTCTGACTCATAGGTTTTGATTAACATGTTGAATAAATAGAAGGTATCTGACGTTAATTGGTAGGTGGCAATGATAGTTCAATAAATTTTTCAAACAAGTTCCTTGATGGAAATGGTGTCCTTTGTCCATATCCCAAGGGAGTGGAATAGGGCAGTAGACTATTTGGCAAAGTGGGCCTCTGAGCAATTAGATGGATGGAAGATTGATGAGTGGGAGCAGGTTCCCCATGAGATCTAACATGACTTGGAGAGGATTCCAGCTGAGGATGAGAATGACATTTGTGAAGGATAATGGTGTTTCAAGATTGGTTTGACTAGTTCTTTTGAGTTCCTAGGGCTCTAGCCCTTTGCTGTTTTGTAATACTTTTTTTTTATTTTCAATAAAGTTTTTACCCTTTTATTAAAAAAAAAGAAAAGAGGAAGCTTCAAATTCTTTCATGAACATATCATGGCTTTAAAAATGGATGAATATAGGCTTGAACACAAGCCAAAACTCTAATCTACAATCTTTCCACTTGATCACGTATCAATCGACTATGATACCATGATTGAACAAGCAATATGATTTCATACAAATACCAGATTTAGATGTGAGACCAATATCAAAGAAATTCACCATGAAATAATGAGAGCAAAGTTAAACACACCATAACATAGATATACCATGGAAAAACCTCATGAAGAGGTAAAAAATCCACCAAGATTATTCATTATTTGAGGGAAAAATATACCCAATACAAACTTTCTCGTCTTTTTTTCATTGAATCTTATAATATGAACTCTTTATTATATAGGAAAGGTAATCTGCCCATTATAAATGACCTTTTTAAACCACCACATTAATGATTCCAACCTCTCCAAAGATCATTTAATATATTTTATTATGTATTTACATGGGAATAAACTCATGATAAATAATAAAATATATTATTATTTAACCAATGTAATTTATTGTATTAAGCGTACATAAATAACACCACTTAACCATTAATTATTCCAATAATTTGTCTATGGTATTTTTTTCACAAAACCCTAGTAGATAAATGCATCATTTTAGATAAAACACACATTTCCTATGATGGCCAAGTTGCGTAAGCTTGCATAAACTAATGGGAGAATTTTTTTGTCAGTTTTATGAATTATTTTTATGTTTGTATGCATTTTATACAAAACCCATGAGGTCATTAAAATATTTGAGCTCTATCTTGGAGAAAAATAGCTTGTTAAATCTTAGCTCTCTATTATGATGGCGTATGGTGGATATTTCTTTTGAGACAAAATAATATTATTTTAATATGGATTTATGTATTTATAATCATATGGGTTAGAAAATTAATTTTAACCACATGATTATATAAATTTCCAATATTTATGATGGCCATTCCCTTTTTTGTTAATAAGGAAAGTAAAATAATTATTTTTGTAAGAACTTTTGCGTAAAGTAGATGCATTGGAGTATAGGTCATACACAACTGGTTTTGAATGGAAAAAAATAGATTTGTGTCTTTAAACTTACTTTTTTGGTTTTAGCAATTTTCATTCATATTTGGTTTATAAAAATAGAATGTCTTTTGGTGAAATAATGGTTATATTGACACTTTTACAGCTAGTCAAAAGCTTGGTAATTATTTAGATCATTTGTAGTTTTGTTTAGATCATTTTTAGACTATTTTTGAAAGGAATTAAGCTATATTTTAAAGTCAGGCAAGTACCTACAACTAGTATATTAATTCATATGGTTTTAGCGTGGCTCTTTGAGTAAAAAATAGGGTTGTTATCTATTTAAATTCATTGTTTTGTTTAAATAGGCTTAATAAATGGTTGTATCTTGAATTTTTATGTGTAATTGGGTTTATTATATGGTTGTAGGTGATCATTATGTGGATTATTTTTTGTTGTAGTTTATTTTTATAAGCATATAGTGATGCCTTTGTATGTTTGAATTGATTATTAATCATATGATCAATTTAGTTATTCTTTGCTTGGCTGAAGTTCAACATTGTCTACAAATTTTTGGCTTAATATATGCTTATAGGTGAACTTTATGTGCAAAAATTTGTTTACTTGATAGATATAACATATTATTTATATGTAGTAGGAGATTATTAGTATGAGATCTATCATTTTTTATCTCTTTGTATAGTTGTAACTATTTTATGCATGGTATGATAGCTTTTTGGCATGACTAGGTTGATTTGGTTGGTAGAGTTGAGCTCTTAGGATATTCAATTGGTTTGTAAGATAAAATATTATTGAAACATGATTGATTTTAAGCCTTTATAGTTTATTAACAGTGTTTACTTTCATTTTTAATATGTTTAAAAACCTCATTTTATTCATAAAAACACTCAAATGGTATTTACAAACTTGAAGGTGGGCATCTTAGCCACCTAAAGTCTTGTAAATACAAGAAAATCATAAAATAAATAAAGGTCTCAGCCAGATATGAATATGACAATTTGAGTTTATATGATGAGTAAATTATTTTTTATCACATGAGTGTCATAGCAATTAGATTTCAGCATAGGATTACATACTATTGATATATAGTTTTGGAGTTAGTTTGAGTAATATCAAATAAGAATACTATGACATATAATGATTATATAACATTGTATAAAATACTACAAGGCTTGACTTTTATAAACCATGGGTATATATATATATATATATATATATATATATATATATATATATATATAAATATATTGATATTATTATCATTGATTATTGAGTTAAATAAGACCTTACTTATCAGGATGTGTGATAGGATTTTGATTTATCTCACATAAAATAAGTTTTAATACATTTGGTGTGTCTATTTGATTGGATATAAATATATGGCTATGATTTACGGTATGATATCTATGTATGACTTTAATTTATACATTATGATCTTCCTCCCATTCAATGGATAATGAATGACAAACAAAAAGCTTGTTCAAAATTCTTTCAACATTAATTAAACAAAATAATGATTGATTCTAGTATGATTCAATAGAGAGTGTTGCTTATGTGTGTTGTATTCAACATGCCCCACCTTGGATTTTCTTTGAAAATTGAGACCCCCTTTATTTTTTGAGGACTTTTTTATTATTTGGGTTGTGTGTGTGTGTGTTTGGGACTAGTTTTTATTATCTATAGAAACTCGATGTTTTGGACATTGAATAAAATTTGGTGCACCTATATTCCATTTGAAAGGATGTATTAAAAATAATAAATTAAAGGAAATTTTGGAATAATTTCTATGTATGCTAGGTATTCATATTTTGCTTATTCGAGTTCTTTTATTTAGAGTTGCTTATTCAGATTCTTTTATTCAGCATTTTAGATACTTTCAATCTTTGGTATTTTGTTCTTCAGGAACTTTTTAGTCAAAAACTATTTGGTCAAGAACTTTATTTTGAATTTGGTTCTAGCGAATAGGTTTTCAATCAAAAACATTTCTTCAGATCATTTTTTGTTTGGCACTTCTTATGTGACAACTTTACTTCAAAAAATTAGGTATTTGGAAGGTTTAGATCTTTGGGAACATTTTTTTGATAGCTTTCATTCAAAAGGTTTACATTCAAGAACTTTATCTACATCAACTTCCTCTAAAATGAGAATCTCTCCAAAGATCACTTAGTCTTTAGGAACTATTCTTTTGACAACTTTTGTTTAAAGACTTTAGGCTAAGCACTTTCCATTTGACAACTTCTAGATAAATCTTCTTGAATGAATCTCTTTGAAGAGAATTTTGTTCATAAGGGTATTTTGCTAAAAATTCTGGGATCACCTTATCATATTATTAGGCTCAAAGGTAAATTTTGACCCCCTAAATAAACCATACAGTGACAAAATTTAGAATAAAAAATTAACACCATAGCACCCTAAATGAGTAAGAATCCTACGTGGCATGCCGACTAGGCCTAGGTGGTCGAGTTCAAATTAAATGAAGGTGATAAGATTATAGGCATTGGATATTAATGGTGAATAAACTAGAATGAATTTTTAAAACTATAAAATTAATCCCCTGACCAAGTTTACCTCATTTGATTTTTAAGAGCTTGAGTGCACATAGCTTTTTGCAATTTCAAAAGCCCTAGTTGTGTCCAAAATGACTTGAAATTTATATAACATACTTTTATACCACCATTTTAAAGATCTTAAATCACACCAATAGTAATGGAATCTTCATTCAAGGTATACAAGGGAACTTTTCCAGCATCTAGGTTTTGCATTAAAGACTCCACAAAATACTTAGACATGATTTTTGATGCAACTATGTTTAATGGTATCCATGCTAATTATTCATCTCTATGGGAGGTCATAGAGAATTTTGATCCATTCAAAAGTAAGGAGGACATCTCAACAAAGGAAAAAATAACTTATAGCTGACTTGTTATCATTTAAATGTTAGGCACTCCACTACACAACTACCAAGTCATAAGTCATATCATGCATCAACTTGATGTGAGACATATTTTTTAAAGGTAGAATTGCAAATGATGCCTTATACACTATGTCACCAACAAAAAATTCATTACATACAAATTTAGAGATGTGTTTATTAGTTATTTACGTATACCCATTCTAGATGTTACATTTAATTTATACATTGTAGTTATTTGGAATAAAAATAATAATGTGAAACAAGTATTAGGGAAGTGACTTCTCCTAGGCAAGACTTTCACTATCAAACAAATTACTAAGAATTCCATTAATCCTAACCACCTATTCTCCCACTCTTTCAATCTCTACCTCTACTTCCACAACCACCAAGCAACCTATCACCCATGTGGTTTCCACTACTACTCATCTGAGTTCACCACTATGTTTATTAAGACCAGTTCAAACTATAGCAATGGTTGTAATAAAAATGACCCCCAAGAATAAATCTATCTACATTTTTCATCTCATGCCACACATAGGGAACATAGATTGGTCTAAGATAATTTAGCCCTAAATGTTTGATCCATCCACCGAGCTTGAACCTGAGCCTAAAAAGGATACACAAATAGATGCCCAACCATTGGATCAATCAAATCTTACTCTTCCATATTAGTCCAAGGAGATAGGATCACCAGCTTCTAAGAGGCCTAATTTGAAGATCACTGATGTGCCCACTATGATCTTGCTCCTTAAAAAAGCAATAGCCTCAGTGTAAAGGGTCAGTAAGAGGAATATTTAAGATAGCAATGATAGAGGCTTGATTTTGGAAGAAAGAGAAGACATTTACTCTCTTTCAAAAAGGTAGGATAGAAAGAAGGGTTAGTCCACTTATGTTGAGGACCTCAAGTCCTATATGGATACCCACACTAAATAAATATTAGCCATCCAAGAGGGAATGGAGAAAGCTAGAAAAGAATTAGAAAAAGAGCTACAAGCTCTTTTAAGAGAAGTAGTAGGTAATATCAATTCCCTCTAGCATAGAGAAAGTTGTACAAAGTGTGGCACTAAGGTTATAAAAAATTTTGGATATAATTTATTCTTTGAGAGTCCAATTGGCTCCACATTTAACTAAAATAAATAAATTGTTTAAACTTCTTAGAGAATATGAAAATAAACTAAATTTCTTGTTGTTATACACTCCTAATAAGGAATTCATCCACTTAAATTTGATTACCCCTTCAGAAATAGCTAATGAATTGAATTTATGTTTCATAAGAACTCAAGATGCCTATAACTGGGTGAGTGTCTTTGATTATCTAGTGAATAAGCTTACTGAATAGGAAAAGCACATAGCATAAGTTTTGGATGAGCTAGAATTAATATGAGCAAGAGATAACACTGGGCACTTGGTAGCCCAAGATTTTTTTGATCAAATGATTCAAAAAGATTTAGATAGTTTCAAGTAAAGTCTATAAGAAATGAATCTAGATTACATTGAAGTGAATCTAAGTAAAGAAAAGAAGAAGGCAACTAAAGTGGAGGTATTTTGGGTTGGTTTTTGAGCCACCAAGATAAGGCATGCAAGGCTAGTGGAATGGGTAGATAGGGTAACCAATTCTCATCTCCTTTATATGAGCTTGATTTTAGTCCAACATTACAAAATATACAATCATTATTGATGTTGACATAGTGGATTGCACTTGGGTTACGACACCTATCTCCCACCCTTCCACACGCAACAATGGAAACTCCCCTCTCGCCTGTGGGACCGATGAAGCTGGAGAGGAGAGTCTCTAGATAAGGGGTAGCTCCCTCTAATGTATCTTTTAGGCCCTAGTTTCTCCTACTGCTAACAAATAAAATGAGAGAGAGAGAGAGAGAGAGAGAGAGAGAGAGAGATGCTAAAAATAAAACCTAAGCCTAAAAGTGAAAAGGTGATACACTAAAAAATGTGACCCACCCAGCTCGAATATATACTTTTCACCAAAAAAAAGTGACCATACACTTCATTTGAAGTGGGAAGCCTTTTTTCAATAGTCAGCTAGGGGTTTGTGGAAATACAGGGAGGAAGAAACTACCAGAAGTGTCCCTTAGACACACTTATGGCAGCCTATTCACAGGCACCTACACTCCCCTAGGAACACTTGTGACAAACCTACAGAAAAGAGACTTCACAATGCACTAGACATGTTGTAATCGATCTATGAGAAGCATGAAAGACAATGAATTAACACAAAAGAAGAACATAGACATATACTTTAAAGTGCAAGTCTAGATAGAGGTAAAAATGCTAAGTCCTGATTCAAGGTAAAATATGGTAGAGCTCTACCTTACAAGCCTGAGAGATTTTTGGGCAGTGTTTTTTCTTAAGGCTAAGAGAGTGGATGCTTCTCAAAAGAGAATTTTTACAATATATATCAAGAGGGAGAGAACTTGGTGCCTCTTTTTGAAAAAGAGTTTGGCTTCCTTTGATGAGCTAGCCCATGTGTGCTAAAAACATCAAAAAGAGGAAGTCACTATTACTAATGTCATTCTTTTAGAAGAGGCTTGTTGGAACCATGTTGTATAATCACCAAAATTGACTTTTGCATTCAAGAATTATTGTGGAAGCATAAGCTGCACCTCTTTTCTATAAATAGATTGTGGTTTGTCCCCTTTTAAATGCAAACTAGAGAAGACGGGCCGCGTTGTTTACTATTTGTGCCATTTGGTGATCATCTAGCAATAAATTGCCTTCCTTTTGCCACTTAGACTAATTTGTCTCTTTTTGCACCTTGTCTTCTTCCTACTTTGTCTCCTTCTACTCTTTCAGCCCTCAGAGCTGATCTTTTGGGAGGTTGCTGCATTCCTTTCCTTTGGAGTATTTTCTCAGGTTTTGTGTCATTGCCCTTTTCCAAATTTCTTCAAACTTTTTGTCTGAAGGAATTCCTTCAGACAAAAAGTTTGAAAGAATTCAAAGCCTTAAGTCTTTTATGCATTTTCAAATCTTTTGGATGCCTTCATAGTGCTCCCTATCCTCCGTAAGCACTTTTTGAGCTCAAAACTACCCTCCACAAGGGCACTTACCATTTTGGCTATAGGACACTCCCTTAAACCAAACCATTGAATAGATTGATTGAACCAAAAATGGTTCAATGGTTCAATTATTTAATGTTGTGCACCATTCCTTATTGAACCAAGCCTTTGAACCATTTGTTTGAACCAACCGTTGAACCAATCCATTGAACTAGTTCAATGGTTCAAACATTTGTTGAGTTGAGCCTTTGAATTGAGCATTAAACCAAGTTGATTGAACCAAGGCATTGAACCAATGCATTGAACATGAAGCCACTTGAACCAAAAGCTACTGAACCATGCCACTGAACTTTGTTGATGAACTTAAACATTGAACTAATGGTTGAACCAAGGCCAATTGAACCAAGGCCGATTGAACCAAGGCATTGAATTTGAGCGATGAACCTATTGCTTGAACTTAGGCATTGAACTAGTTTAATGGTTCAAAGATGCTAACCTTCCTTGTGAATTTCTTTAGACAAGAGCCTGAAGAAGCCTTGTAAAACCTAGCACTTTCTAAACTAACTCTTCATGAGCCAAAAGACTAACCTGTAAAGTCCATAGAAAAATCTTCTTTGCAGAATTTGTAGAAAATTCACCTATAGAGTCCATAGAAATAGACCTATAGAGTTCATAGAAATTAAACCTACAGAGTCCATAGAAATAGACCTGTAAAGTCCATAGAAATTCTTGGACTTGTCCAAAATCAAAAAATGAATTGGCCTAGAATAGTAGGGGAAGAAGGGTACCAATTTTTGGCTTGTTGGGCAAAAAATGGTCAACAAATTGGTGACTCCCAAGGGAAGCATGCTTGCTATGCTTAGAAACTAGTTGCCTTCTAGTCCATTGGGCACAGAGTCAGATGCAACTTGAAAAAAGTTAGCAACAACCCCTCAAAGATCTAAGAATCAAACATGAAGCCTTTTACCCCAGATACAAGGGAAAGCACACACAAGACTAAAAACACTACTTGTGCAAACTACACTTAGGGAAATCAGGAAAAGAAACTAAAAACAACAACTATATATAACTAACTAGGTACATATGCTTCCCTCCTAAATCAAAGGGAAAACTTCTTAAGTCTCCTTCCTAGTAAGGAAAATTATGGTGCTAAACAAGTGGCTAAATAAAATGGAGAGTTGGTGACCTGCTCCTCTTGCCTACCACCTGGGTTGGCTTGTATTCGAGTGGATCAGATTCAAACATGCTTCCAACATATACGTACTCTATTTGTTCTTGGAAGCCTACCTCTTATTGGTTCTTCATGATGGTGTATCTCATCAAGAAGTCAATCACTACTAGCTCATCACCATAATCCCCTTGATATGCATCATTGACTGGGTTGTTCTCTTCTACCTCATGCTCGGGTTCCATGACATGACCATCCTTCTTGATGATCTCAAAGAAAGTGTCTTTAGATTCACCAACCTCTTGAAAGGATAAATTTGAAAGCCTATAGCCCCTTTACATACATATTTGAGTCCCAATGCTACCTTCTCCACTCTTATCCAGCTCATAGCCTCCTTGAAGAATAGTGCAACCTACCCCAATGACTTCAAATGAATCATTCAAAATGTGAACAAGAGATTGTCCATGCTCCTCCATGACATCTAAGGTTATTTCCTCCTCATTTGCACTCATGAAGTCTCCCTAATCAGTCATGAACTAAGCATACTTCTCTTCACTTGCTTCCTTCAAGAAAGGCTCCTACTCAAGAATGGGGGAAACGAAAGGCTGACAAATGAACTCATGTGGAAGAGGAGGCAGTCCTTGAGCTAG
Organism: Torreya grandis; assembly: GCA_037957365.1. Lineage (NCBI taxonomy): Eukaryota > Viridiplantae > Streptophyta > Pinopsida > Cupressales > Taxaceae > Torreya > Torreya grandis. The sequence goes on from JARHVA010002359.1 coordinate 706,799, forward strand.
AATCAAATGATTCTCCTCTTTCCATTTGGTCAGCACTTCATCTATATCAGGCATGGCCTGATAGCTTTCTTGGAGGTGTGTGGATGGAGTGTGTTCAGACATGGAATCTGCTATTTGGTCTAAAATGTCCATCACACGTTCATAGAGGAAACTTGCTCTAGACTCCAACTCTACAATCCACCTATCTATATCTTCCTAGAAAAGCCTTTCTTAGAGGTCACAATCGTCATTAGGAGTAGGAGCAGCCTCATCTTCTTCAAGGGTTAGAGTAAAAACTTTCTCCTCCTCTTCCTTTCTATCCCAAGATTCCACTATTTACTTCCAACTCATGACCTTGGGACTTGAATTTTGCTCCTATGAACAAGCAGTAACTTTATCCTCTTTAAGGTCCTGAGCTAGTTCATGATGTTCCTTCTTCTAGCTTGGAATTTGGAGATCATGTTGAAAGACTTGAGGAGGTTGGGAAGGATTTGGGAGGGTCTGCTCATGTATAGGAAGAGCTATCTAAAAAGAGGTGTGCTAGAAAGTTAGGTGTATGTGATTGAGGGTAGGATCGATTGATGCTTCAGATGAGTTAGAATGAGCAAGTGCCATTTGATAAAAAAGATTTGGCACACAAGAGGGAGTTTTCTCTAGAATAGGAGGGGGCACATAAGGCTCTTCAAAATATTTTGGTCTCCCCTACAAGGTCTAAAAACTCCATTTCCTTTTCTCCAAGTAGTCTCATTTTAGCCTCTAATTCCTCAATCCGCTTAGCTAGATTATCCTCATTCTATACCTTCTGGAGCTCATGGGAATCATCATAGAGATGGGGAGTGCATGAAGGTTGCCATGAAATATAGGAAGTTTCATGAGGAAGGGTGGGAAGGACTTGAAAAGGAGTAACCTCATTCTATACCTCACACTCTTGAGAAATGTCTTTCTCTCTTTGTTGTTCCATGACTCAAACAATTTATGCCAGCTCAAGACATTCAGACTGGGAATCTCCTTTTGGGGTGATGGGGCCAAAATGTGAGAGGGTAGTGAGGGTTTAGATTCCACTTCACTTTCTACCAAAATAGACTACTTCATTTGAAGATTTGCCCATTTGATCTGTCTATCAAGATTAGCCTTAAAAACAAGATTTATTGTTTCAAAACTCTTCTCAACATGATTGGGGAAATGACTTTGACAGGCTTGACTTGGATCATAAGTAGGGGCTGTATATGAATGATATGATACTTGGGGTAATGAGTATGTAGGTTGATAGACTTGGTAAGGCTGCCTCTCATAAATACTTAGCTTCTCTTCCAAAGATGCAATCAAACCACTCACATATAACATCTCACTTGTAAGCCTATGCCAATTGGCTCTTTCAATAGGAGTCCATTCACTCTTAACCTGATCTAGTACATTTCTCATTTGATGGATGACATGATCAAGAATTTGTTGGCCACATCCCCTTCTAGTGTCAAGATCTATTACATACTTTTTGTATCCCAACAATGCTTGTTTGAAGGTGGAAATGGGTTGATTGGCAAAGAGATTAGGTTGAGTGGGAGAAGTGATGCAATGAGAAGACTGGGCATAAGGCTGATATAGCTCATGATAGGGATGTGACCGGTCATATTGGACTTGATAAGGATCAACATAAGGTTGGTGATGATCATAGCTAGGTTGGCCAAGGAAAATAGGGTCCATGGCTCTAAATGATGGAATTATACATACCATAATACTATTTATTGATGGCACCAGAAACCACTTAACTATTTGATTTTACTTAGAGTCACTATTAGTGTTGATGCAAAGGCCTCCAAAGGTTGGTCGGTTAAAGAACACACCAAAAAATATTAAACTCTTTGGACAAAACTTGTCTTAGTTGGTCCCATCGGGCATGCCAAAAATTGTTGATGTAGTGGATTGCACCCAAGGCAAGATGCCTAGCTCCCACCCTTCCACATGTAAGAATGGAAACTCCCCTCTTTCTTATAGGACCAGTGAAGCTAGAGGGGAGAGTCTCTAGATAAGGGCTAGCTCCATCTGATGTATCTTTTAGGCCCTGGTTTCTCCTACTGCTAACAAATAAAATGAAAAAGGGGGATATGAAAAAAGAGAGAGAGAGAGAGAGAGAGAGAGAGAGAGAGAGAGAGAGAGAGAGAGAGAGAGAGAGAGAGAGAGAGAGAGAGAGAGAGAGAGAGAGAGAGAGAGAGAGAGAGAGAGAGAGATGTTAAAAATAGAACCTAAGACTAAAATTGAAAAGGTGATACACCAAAAAATGTGACCCACCCAGCTCGAATATACACTTTCACCAAAAAGAAGTGCCCATACACTTCATTTGACATTGGAAGCTTTTCTGCAATAGTCAACTAGGGGTCCATGGAAATATAGGGAGGAAGAAATTACCAGAGGCATCCTCAGACACACTTATGGTAGCCTATTCAAAGGCACCTACACTCCCCTAGGAACACTTATGATAGACTTGTAGAAAAGAGACTTCACAATGCACTAGACATGCTGTAATAAATCTATGAGAAGCATGAATGATAATGACTTAACACAAAATAAGAACATAGACATATACTTAAAAATGCAAGTCTAGATAGAGGTAAAAATGCTAAGTCCTAATTTAAGGTAAAAACTGGCAGAGCTCTTCCTTACAAGCTTGAGAGATTTTTGGTTAGAGTTTTGCCTTAAGGATAAGAGAGTGGATGCTTCTCAAATGAGAATTTTTACAATATATATCAAGAGGGAGAGAACTTGGCACCTCTTTTTGAAAAAGAGTTTGGCACCCTTTGATGAGCTGGCCCATGTTTGTTGAAAACATCAAAAAGAGGAAGTCATTGTTACTAATGTCATTCTTCTAGAAGAGGCTTGCTAGAACCATGATGTATAATTGCCAAAATTGACTTTGGCATTCAAGCATTAATGTGGAAGCACATGTTGCACCTCTTTTCTGCAAATATATTTTGGTTTGTCCCCTTTTAAATGCAAACTAGAGAAGATGGGCCATGTTGTTTACGATTTGCACCATTTGGTGATCATCTGGCAATAAATCACCTTCCCTTTGTCACTTGGATTGCTTTATCTCTTTATACACCTTCTCTTCTTCCTACTTTGTCTCTTTCTGCTCTTTCAACCCTCAAGGGCGATCTTCTGGTGGGTCACTATGTTCCTTTCCTTCAGAGTATTTTATCAGGTTTTGTGTCACGGCCTTTTTCCAAATTTCTACAGACTTTTTGTTTGAAGGAATTCCTTCAGACAAAAAGTCCAAAAAAATTCAAATCCTTAAGTATTTTGTGCATTTTGAAATCTTTTGACTGCCTTTGTAGTGCTCCCTGTCCTCCACAAGGGCCTTTTGAGCTCAAAACTGCCCTCTGCAAGGGCACTTACCCTTTTAGCTTTAGGACACTTCCATAAACCAAGCCATTAAACTAACTAATTGAACCAAAAATGGTTAAATGGTTTAATGGTTCAATGGTTTAATGTTGTGTGCCATTCCTTATTAAACCAAGGCTTTGAACCATTCGTTTGAACCAACCGTTGAACCAATCCATTGAACCGGTTCAACGGTTCAAACATTTATTGAGCTGAGCCTTTGAATTGAGTGTTGAACCAAGCTCATTGAACCATATAATGAACTAAGTGATTGAACCAAGGTGTTGAACCAGTGTGTTGAACCTAAAGCCGCTTGAACCAAAAGCCACTGAACTGCACCATTGAACTTTGCTGATGAACTTAAACACTGAACCAATGGTTGAACCAAGTGATGAACCAAGGCTGATTGAACTAAGGCATTGAACTTGAGTGATGAACCCACTGATTGAACCAAGGCATTGAACCAAGGCATTGAATTGGTTCAATGGTTCAATGGATCAAAGATGCCAACATTCCTTGTGAATTTCTTCAGACAAGAGCCCAAAGAAGCCTTGTAAAACCCATCACTTTTTGAACTGATTCTTCATGTGCCAAAAGACTAACCTGTAAAGTCTGTAGAAAAATCTTCTTTGTAGAATCTATAGAAACTTCACCTGTAGAGTCCATAGAAATAGACCTACATAGTCCATAGAAATTTTACCTATAGAGTATGTAGAAATAGACCTGTAGAGTCTATAGAAATAGACCTGTAGAGTTCATAGAAATTCTTGGACTTGTGCAAAATCAAAAAATGAATTGGCCTAGAATAGTAGGGGAAGAAGGGGACCTATTTTTGAAAATGGTCAATAATTAATAATTATATGTTAAGAATAAAATTGCCTCAACACCACTTACTAGTTTTATAGCTCAGACCCCACCTATAATTTTAGTTACAACACCATCATCAACTTCAGTCCCTCCTAGATCAACAAGTACATCAATTCCACCACTTAGTTTAACTATAGTTATGACTCTATTCCAATATACAATTTCTTCCCTAACCATAACTCTAGTTACCATAGCTATTGCAATAATAGTTTAACTCTAGTATTTAGTATAGCTCCAGTTACAACTATAGTTCCAACAACAATAATAAAAAGTGTCAAGAAGGAATCATGTTAGCCTTACTTAAAGGTTATTTTTGTATAATTTTACATGTAATGATGAGAATGTCTAGTTTTTTCTTGTTACATCCATGTTTTAATTAAAAAAATTATTATTTTCCAGCATACACATGTTGCATGTCTAAGGAAATCTATAAGTTATAACATGCATTTTTGTATCCAACTAGAACTTAAGTTCTATTTATGTTTGATGTCATCAATTTTTTTATATACTTGGAGGATGAGGAAATCCCTTCCCCAATTCCTTTAAATATATGTATAACCCTCTTTTTATAGGGCCAAAGTTTTAGATCAATATACAAGAAGAGATCAAGAGATTGATTGTCATGCAATTGTGTTTGTTTTTTATTATTCCCTTTATATGTTAATGAAATTTAAGTTTATTTTTCTATATTAGTTCAACAATTCTAAAGTTTGGTAATGTTATGGATGAAAATGATTGTTTTAATTGATGAATATTGATATTAAATGTGTTATAGAAATTGAGGATTGGTGGGTTTCATTGGTTTAAGTAGTTAGTAGAGTTTCAATTTAAAAAAAAAGGTGTGTATAGGTATTTATATTGGTATGTCATCTAGGCATGATCCATAACTACCCTAGATAATTTTTTGGTCCAAGCTGTAAACCCTCAAATAAGGGTGTGCAATAACAACCCTAAGGAGTGTAACCTTTAATTGACATCATTGAGCATCCTATACTTATTTTCCTAGACTGTAAACTTTGATTGTTCGTGATTGTGTAATCATTGAAAGTGACAAACAATGGTCTTGAATATATTATCCACCAAATAAATAGTCTTAGAAGTGGCCTTTTAGGAAAATAGAGCCTTCTTTTCTACCTTACCCTTCTTTTCCTTTTTGAGTTTATTTAATATCTACCCACCATAAAATAATTGTTCACCCATCTAACTCACTTAGTGATTAATTTCTATTATGTTCCATGCATCCATCCACAAAACCTAGTTCAACAATCCATAAGGTCAACATGTTATTCCATCACTTGGTTATTTTAATCGCATACCTAAAACTCATGTCTTGGAGTGGAAATTTGTTCTATAGACATCCCAAAATTTTAGAGGATACCTCATTTAACCTTTTGTGGTGTGCATAAAACCCACGTCAATATATGAAAATTTGGTTCTAGAGTGAGGGCCACTTGTGTGTTTTTTTAATAGTATAGGTTAGTCACTACATAGAGTTACATTGGAGACACCTAGGAGATTAACAAGGTCTAGGGCCCAAGTTAGCCTTTTGGTCTCACTATTATTAAATCCTATGGGGCCTAGACTAATACCAATCATCCTTGAGATAAACCAAGCTAAAACACCTTCCCCTATAATAAATTTCCCATATATCAATCCTCCTATGGTCCAACCTTGGTTAGTCATATCCATAATTTCCATCCCTAGAGACCAACATTATCTACCAAGGAATCCATAAAAGTATTTGCCTAGCTTTTCCCCCTCAAATGGGAGAATGATAGAAGAACATATCAAATCTTTCAAGGTTTCTTTGAGATTAATGAATGTCACCCACAAGGATGTTGCATATAGGCTTTTTCCATTTACTCTACAACATTATTCTTATGATTGGTATCTTTATTTTCATGAAAATTCTATCACCTCATGGAATGAGTGTCAAATTTTTTTTTTTTCACATAATTAAAGCAAGTGACTAATCCATGTCTAGTGTATTAGAATTTCACCAACATTAATATAGAACCCAATAAATTAATTTGGGCCTTCAATGTAAGATTTTATAATATGTACACTCAATTTAATGCTGCATATAATCTAGATGTAGATTTGATGCTCAAAATATACAAGAACACTCTACATCCCATTATTGATGTGTTCTTGTGAAGATCTGCCACAGTTAATACTTTAAATTTGGCCTTCTATGAGGATATTAATATTGATAAATATCTCAATCCTCAAAATTTAAGAATCCAAACATTTAATAATGGACTCCCATCTTTAAATCCAATTCCACACACTAATCAAAATGCCAATGCATTCAACTAGAATCAATTGTACACTCTACTTCCCATGATGCAGCAAACAATAAATTAGAATTATGGTTTCTTGAATAATCAAGAAAAAATTAATGTCCATCATCATAAACATTATAATCAACATCAATCTCACATGAATTTATTAGTTCTTAGGTTTCTAACTCTACCAAAGTTGAATTGGATTTTATACAAAGAATGGTCTAGAATTTGAGAAATGATTTTGTTGAATATGTAGAAAAGGATGGGTAATACCACCAATCAGAATTTTAGTTATCCAAAATACAACAAGCCTTTCAATAGGCCACCAATAATTCAAAATATCAATAGTTTAATAAGTTTCCAAAAATCAAATCATGGAGATAAGTTTGTCAAATTGGTGCAAGGTTTACAACACATCATAGCATGGAGAATTAGACTATGTAGATTTTTTTGTAGCCTTTTAAATATTTTAAAGGGAAATGATTAGATAAGATCAAATGATGAATCTTATATATCTCTCTCTTGAATATGGTCCTTCAAGTTTAACTATGGTCTTTAAAACCTGTGAGTCTCCCTTCCCTAATGAATATGACAATGTTCTAAAGTATAATTGTAATGAAGTACAAACATTCTAGTAGTTCAATAGGAATAATTAAAATTTAAGAAATAGATAGCGTCTCACCACTTCTACTCCTAATAATACAATTATTCCCCAAAATAATAAATTTAATAATAATCCTCCTCCCCCAAAAATGGAATGATCAGCCTTAGCATATACAGGAACAAATTAAGGGAGGATACAATATTGTTTAAGATATGAAGAAGGTCAAGGCTAATATTACTCTTCATGAACTGGCACAAATCATAGAGTAGAAGGATCTCTTATAGAAGTCTATCATAGGTAAGTCTATTATAGAAAATTCCAAAATAGCCAACACAAATGTAATATATAAAACCAAGATTGAGGTTCCCCCTTTCTTGCTAACCATTTGGGTGTTTGGAAATAACATACATAATTTTTTGGTATATTCTAGAGCTTTAACAATGGTAATGCCAAATTCCATTTTCCAAACCTTGGTTTGACCTTGAGTCCATCTAAGAGGACTTGTCATAGATGGATAAGATAGTAGTGCCTATTTTGGGGGAAATTAATGATTTACAAATCCAAGTTACTTTAGAACCTCGAGTACAGATGACTATCAACATATTGGTGGTGGATATTCCTGAAGGATATGTGTTATTATTAAGTAGAGATTGGTCAAAGATGCTAAATCAATATCTTTCCATGGACTTCTCTCATATTTAGATACCATGGAGAGGTATTGCCAGCCAAATCATGATCATTTGAGAGCCTAGGATGAAGCATACTATTATATATTACAACACCACTAATGAAGAAGTAATTTATAAGTCTCCTAGCCTTGGAATTTATATATTTACTATAAGGCATGCAATGAAAAAATAAATTTACGGTTCTTTTTAATTATGGAACCTCCATTTTGATGGAGAAATATCTAAACAAGGATTAGGTGTTGGTATCAAATTAGTTAATCCATAAGGAAATAAATACTTATTAGCATATATGCTTTAGTTTCTATCCGCCAACAACATATCAGAGTATGAGGTATTGATTTAGGAGTTATAATTTGTGCTGAAAAATAATGTCAAGGCATTGATGGTATACAGAGACTCATAACTAGTGATTAACCAGGTCAAGAATAGGTACCAATGAAAATTATCATATTTAAATAAGTACAATCATAGATTTTAGAATCTAATTGAATCATTTGAGGATTTTAACATAGTGGCCATTCTAAGAGAACAAAACCAAGTTATCAATTCACTGACTTCTTCAATAGTAAATTTTACACCCTTATAAGAGTCAAAACTATAGAATTTATCCATAAAACTAAGACCTTATCCCTTATTACTAGACAATGTTAACACTTTTCAAGTGTTTTTTGGTGATCACTAGATCATCTAGTTTTTCAAAAAATTAGGATAGTTCAGGTCTTAGTTAATTGATGATGAGGAAAGAAACCATAGGTGCCATGACTAATTAAGTGAAGAGGATGTCATCCAAATGAAGTAAAATTGCCTCCCATTAAGGATGGTCACCTTGGAAAGGACATTTGATACATATCCTCAAGAATAGCTTTTAGAGTTAGCTCAAGGTTAATGAATCTAAATTTAGCTTATAAAATGTTGGTGATGATAGGAACACACGCCTCATTGATATCAACTTAATGTACACTCTAGATGAAAGTTAGAAGGTCAAGGAACTAATTATCAAGTACAAATATATAATTGCATGGACCTATGATGAGTTAAGGATACTAAAACATAAATTCATTGCCCATATAATTTCACTCAATCTTGATCATAAACCATTTAAACAAAGGCAAAGGGTAATTAATCATATCATATAACCATTGTATAGAAAGAAGTAGAAAATTTGATAAGTGTCCAAATAGTTTTTACTATCAAGAACTCAACTTGGGTCACAAATATAGTTATACTTAGGAAAAATAGTGTAAAAATTAGATTGTGTGTTGAATTCAAGAACCTAAATAAATATTTTGAGAAAGATAATTATCCCCTACCCTCCTTATATGAGTTGATACAAACTATGAGTGGCTCTATAATGATGTCTTTCTTAAAACAAATTTTTAGGATATAATTAATTACTAGTCGAATCAAAGGATAGGATGAAAACTACATTTACTACAAAATAGGGGACTTATGCATATAAATGAATGCCATTTGTGTTGATTAACATTGGAGCTACTTTTTAAAGAGTGATGGATCATGAATTCTAAATACTGATAGGAAAATGCATAATTATATACATGGATGATCTCACTATTTTCTCTAAAAATGGAGCTAATCATATTGACCATATTTAGTCCATTTTTGAAAGGTGTAAGAAGTTTGGTATCTTACTAGACCCTAAAAAGAGTATATTTGGTGTTATCAAAGGCAAGATATTGGGCCACATTATCACTGAAGATGGGATCATTATTGACCCAAATAGAATTCAAGGGATTTCAAAAATAATGTTTCCAAATAGCAAAAAGGAGCTCAAGTCCTTTAGGAAGATTAATTTCAAGAAGAAATTTATATCAAGATTTGTAGAGATTGTCAAACCCCTAAACAAAATGCTCAAATAGGATGAGAAAGTGGAATGGATGCCTAAATATAAGAAATATTTATAAGACATAAAGAAGGATATTTTATAGGCCCCAATGCTAGTAAGCCCAGATTTCACTATTTTTTTTTCATGTACTCATTCACTTCATAAAATACCATTATTATCATGCTTACATAGAAGAGGGAAGAAATCAAACACCCTATCACTTTTATGAGAACCAAATTAAAATATGTATAGCTCAGATACTCCTTGAATGGTAATAAAATATTCACCCTTGTCAAAGTAGTTAATAAGTTTAGGCACTACATCCTTCAAAATAAGACCATCACCATAGTACTAGATCTTATTGTCAAGCTTATACTATGATATAATGAATTAAGAGAGCATATGGGTAAATGGATGGAAAAATTTTAGGAGTTTGATATTAAAATTAAACCCACCATGATCTTCAAAGGGTAAGCTATTATTCAATTGATGACTAAAGTAGACCCATATATCACTATTTATGAAGTATGCCAAACATAGGTTTCCCAAGAGGATTGGTATTCAGGTATTATTTAGTTCTTATTCACTAGAGCATGCCACCATGAGCTTAAGATAGATTAAAAGAGAGAATTGAGGCTCAAATATACTCATTATATGATCAAAAAAGGCATCATCTACATGAAGAACTATGAAGGCATCTACTTAAGATGTGTCATGTGAAGAAGCTTAGGAAGTCTTGGAAAACCTACATCAAAAGATTGGCAATGGCCATATATATAAAAATACCACACCCCATCAAATAATTAAAATGGGTTATTATTGGTCAATAGTCTTCAAGGATGATCACTTATATGTGAGGAAATGCCATGAATGCCAATTCTTGGCAAAAAGAGAGGCGCATGCAATAATGCCACTATATCCTATGATTGAAGGTAAGACATTTGCCTAATGGGACTTAGCTTTCATTGGTGTCATAAATATAAATTCTTTAGTTGGGCATAAGTTTGTTCTCACTATTACTAATTATTGCACTCCATGGACTAAGCTAGTAGCTATCAAGAACTCAAGAGCCAAAGATGTGATCAATTTCCTTGAAGAGCATATTACAACCAGGTTTGGCACACCTATTTTTTTGGTTTGTGATAATGGGATATCATTTCAATCAGTTGGGTTTACCCAATGGGCCCAGAATAATCTAATCATAAATAGATCATCCACTAATTAGTACCTATAAGGGAATGGGTTGGCAGAATAGAAAAACAAGAACCTCATTGATGCTATCAAGAAGCCTATTGTAGATAAGCCTAGAGAGTGAAATATCATGCTAAAATATGCACTCTATGTAGATTTATATTGATAGATGTAAACCCTTAAATCCTCTCCATATTTGATATTTTTGGTAAATAGCCAAAGTTTCTAATCATGTTGAAGTTACCAATACATCATTTTATGTAGGAATAGATGGATCCTAAAGATAAGAAGAGTCCAAATTAATGGATGTTATTGAAATGGAATTTATATGAATGAATCATTATAACACTTTAATATACATCATGGTGTATTCAAAATATGGTTTGATAAGAGAGATAAATCTAAAGCATTTAGGATTTATAAGCTAGTGCTTATGTCGAACAAAGCCCATGAAAAAAAATGAATGCATGAATATTTAACCCTCCTATAGATAGGATCTTATCATATCCCTAAGATAATGGGTAATAATGCTTTATATTTGAAGGACCTCCAAGGTTATGAATTGACATATCCAATCAATGGATAGTTTTTGAAGTGCTACTTCATGGATGCTCCATCTAGAGAGGCCTCTAAGTAATAATGGATGTTTTCATAGAGGTAGGAGTATGTTAGAATTTATTTATTTTTTAGATTCCTTATTTCAATCATTTACTTTTAGTAAAATAGTTATTGCTTTCTAGATTAGCTAATTTTACTTTTATTAGTTTGATTTGCATAGTCTACTAGTTTATTTTAGGTAGTTTCCCACTTTCTAGAATAGTTTTCCTTAATGGTAATTTGATTGATCACTCTAGGTAAAATCATCCAACATCTTGTTTATTTTGAATCCAGCTTGAATTGGTGGATGTTGCATCTTATAGTTTAGAATTCTTAATCTAGGTAGGTAATAAGAGAGTCATCCATGACTATGTTACAAAGCTAATAATTCTATTAGGTATGTAAAAGTTTCTCCCATGGTTTTGTGAAAATTTAGAAATATCTCCTTATCCCAATGGGTCTAATGCACATTAAATGTTAATACTTATTTGAGGTAACACCCATTGACATGGGTAAAGTTGATAGGGACATTTTGATTAACAAAATTTTACTAAGAGCATACCATGGTGTTCACCTTCTTTACTCTTTCATTCATAAAGGAAAAATGGGAAACAAAGAAAAGAAAATAAAGGTATAATATAAAAGGTCTAAAAAAATCAAATAGGATTAAAAGACCTACATGATGAAATAAGATCAATTTATCACACATCATGGAAAATATAGAGGAATAAAGATAAGGTGATCAAAGGTATCTCTATCAAGGCTATAGATGTCTGGCTAGCAGTAGAGTAATGCTTAAGCTCCCTAAATTTCTATGCACTTAATGCCCAATAAAAATGAAACTTATATCTCACCCTATGTCTTTGCCTAAAACCCTTTGATAAGGAATAAATAATATCACTTTCCCATACACAGGTCTAAGGATTGAGTCAAGTTAGTATGTTGCATGGAATTATTAAGTGTCTCTTTTATGTTTATATTTTAATTATTTATTTTAGTATGGTTCATGGTTGATATTGGGATTGAAAAACTAGAGATTTTGGGTTCTTAAACACTCAAGATTATTCACCCTTGTGAGTCATTATTTGTTGTATTCAACACATCCCACCTTGGATTTTATTTGAAAAGTGGGGACCCCCTTTATTTTTTAGGACTTATTTATTATTTGGGTTATGTGTGTGTGTGTTTGGGGATAGTTTTTATTATCTATAGAAACTTGATGCTTTGGACATTGAATCATGTTCGGTGCACCTATTTTCCATTTGAAATTACATATTGAAACTAATATATTAATGGAAAATTTTAAAAAATTGTTATGTACGATAGGTATTCATTTTTTTGTTCAAGTTATTTTTTTTGGAGTTACTCATATTCTTTTATTTAGAATTTTGGATACTTTTGGTCTTTGGTATTTTGGTCTTCAGGGACTTTTCAGTCAAAAACTATTTGGTCAGGCACTTTATTTTGACTTTTGTTCTAATTGATAGATTTTCATTCAAATATGTTTCTTTGAATCATTTTTTGTTTGACACTTCTTATGTGGACACTTTACTTTTTAAACTTGGGTCTTTGGAAGGTTTAGGTCTTTGAAAACTTTCTCTTCAGTATCTTTCATTTGGAAGGTTTACATTTATGAAATTTATCTGTAGCAACTTCCTCCTAAATGATAATTTCTTCAAAAAGCACCTAGTCTTCAATAACTATTCCTTTGGTGACTTTCATTTGTATCTTTAGTTTGGGAACTTTCCCTTTGGCACTTTCAAATAAATCTTCCTAAATGAATCTCTATGAAGAGCATTTTTATCTTTGGGGTCTTTTGATCAGAATCAAAGACTCACCTTGTCATATCATTAAGACCAAAAGTAAAGGTTAACCCCCTAAAAGAATAATACAGTGACAAGTGTTAGAATAAAAAATAAATAGTATGGCAACTTGAATGAGTAAGCATCCTATATGGCATGCCCACTAGGCCTAAGTGGTCAAGTTCAAATTGAATGAAGGTGATGAGCTAGTAGATGTTGGTGACTAATGACACAAAAAATAGAATGAATTCATAAAACTATAATAATGATCCCCCAACTGAGTTTACCTCATTTTATTTTCAAGAGCTTGAGTGCACATAGCCTTCTATAATATTAAAATCCCTAATTACATGTCAAATGACTTACAATTAATTTAACATAGTTTTAGACTACCATTTTCAAGAGCTTCCACCACACCAGTATCAACTAAAAATAATGATATCTTCATCCAAGGTGTATAAGGTAGATCTACCACCATCTAAGTTTTCCATTAAAGACTCCATAGAATACCTAGACATGATTTTTTATGAAACTTTTTTTTATGGTCTCCATGCCAATTACTCAGCTCTTTGGGAGGTCATAGAGAATGTTGATCTATTTTCATGAAAGTTTAATGTCTTAGTGGAGGAAAAATAACTTGTATATGACTTGTTGTCATTCAAACACTAGGCACTCCATTAGGTAACCATCAAGCTAGAAGTCATGTCATGTATCGATTTATTGTAAGACTTATTTTTCAAAGGTATAATTCTAAACAGTGGCTATCTACACTATGTCACAAATAACATAGACATTACAGACGTATTTAGAGACCCATTTATGAATTATTTAAGTCTACCCATTCCAAACACTACATTTGATTAACAAAGTGTAGTTACATGGAGGAAAATAAATCATGTTGAACAAGAAATAGGGAAGTGGCTTCTCATAGGTGAGACTTTCAATGTCAAGGAAACTACCAAGAATCATGTCCCCATCACCCACTTTAAGATGATAATTTTTATTGGCATGGCATTATTAAATTGACTCTTTGGCCACCCAAGTATTCATTTCCTACATCTATAATAGATATCCCTATTTGACTTGCTAAATACTTTAGAGTGCACCTATGCTTTGGGGGAGGTCATCAGTGCTTGCCTACATGAATAAATTCTACACAAGGACAAGAGGCCACAAGGTGGAAATTTATATATGATCTCATATATTATATATGTAGTCATGGGGACCATTTAAAAACATATTAGGGTTTTATAAAACCCCAATCCTAACTATATCAAGAATAAAATATGTGATTTTTATTCCTTCATCCACATTTATGCATACATAAGGAACATTGATATAATTGCAGAGGACCTAATCCTCAAGTTTGGATGGCCATTCATGACCAACCTTTATCTAATATTTCAAACTACATTTCCAATACACTTGTGAATTTGGGTGATTATTATTTATACCCAGATTATATGATCATCATGGTTATTGAACGTAGGTTAGATCCTCTTTGGCTCCCCAAATTTGTCCCTAATAAGGTTGTCAAGTAAGATATTGCTTTCCAAATATGGAATGGTATAGATGAAGACATGATAAAGAGTAAGAAATGCACTTATCACTACTCTCATCTCACTATTGGGAGGATGAAATATATATAGGGGATAATTAGAGAGATTGGGAATATATTAAGGGATTATGCATTGGTTACACTACCCCATAGGGATTAGGAACCCCATGGGAGAGTATATAAAAAGATTCATAATCTTGGCATCCCATACAAACATGAACTATTTGACCATGATTTCTTGTTCCTTAATGCAAAATATGATGAGGAAGTAAAGTAAAGGGCTGAGACTACTAGCCTAAGTGAATATTTTTTGAGGGTAATATAATCAAACCTCTCACTTATAATTCATCAAGATAAATTTAGGATCCCACCACTTAGGTAATAGAGATCATCTAACTTATTAAATGGTATACCTTACCAAGAGCTAGCATACCAAGTCCAAGACCCCCAATAGCCACCTACTATGATGATAACACACCAAGAGAAAGAGAAAGTGGTAGGGGAAACATCAACTATTAGAGATCATGAATAAGATGAAGTGATAAAAGAGATGCCAACTATTACACAAGAAGAGGGAAAACATACTCCTCTAGTTCAAATATCTATTGTTGAACTAAGGAAGGTCAAATAAGAATTAGTAGAAGATTTAATTTAGGAGAATGAAAACACAATTAGGGAAGAGGTAGAGATAATTTTCTTAGACTCCTCTCATGAGGAAGAGATGGCACTGAATATGGTTGCTTCAACAACCATAACATTTAGTATGACTCTTCCCCCTCTTACCCAACAAGTGACTGCTGCATAGGTCAAGAAGGTAACATTTTATTATCAAATAAAACCTAGGGTAGAGAGACCACAAACTCCATCCATGTAGGTAACTAGAAAATAGGTACACCCTTCATTTGAAGGTGATCCAAGTTATGAGGTGGATGAGTAAGATATATATCAAGACAAGGTTTTGAGATTACAAAAATTAAAATCAAAGGCACCCTTCAGTGGTGACAATTTGGTAAAGGTTCTCTATTCTCTACTCCCCTAGGCATTGTCAATTGTTTCTATTATGGCCTTGCTATTTTTTTCTAATTTTAATCATATGTAATCACTCTCTACTAGGCTTATTTTCATTTCTCCAACCATTGCTCTTGTAGTCTCCGTCTCTCCAATTACCACTTCTACTTCTCCAACCAGCATTCCTTTAATCCCAACCACCTTTGCTCCCACTCCTTCAATCTCCACCTCTACTTCCATAGCCACCAACCAACCCATCACCCAAATGGCTACTTTCTCTACTCAATTGAGCTTACCACTACCTTTACCAGTACTAGTTCAAACCATAGTAGTGGTTTCAACCAAAAATGACCCCATGAATAAAACTATATATGTTGTGCATCCCATGCCAAACTTCAAGAATATATATTGGTCCAATTAATCTGGTCCTAAATTCCCAAGCCATCTACTAAGCATAAACCTTATCTTGAAAGGATACATAAATAGAATCCTAACCATTATATATGTCAAAGCTGACTCTTTCAAATTAGGCCAAGGACTTAGGATCATCAACTTCTACGAGGCCTAATTTAAAAATCACTGAGTTTCCCAATGTGATCTCTCTCTTTGACAAAACAATAGCCTTAGTAAAAAGGGTAAAAAAGAAGAAGATTAAAGATAGCAATGGA
The DNA here is from genome assembly GCA_037957365.1 of Torreya grandis. Classification (NCBI taxonomy): domain Eukaryota; kingdom Viridiplantae; phylum Streptophyta; class Pinopsida; order Cupressales; family Taxaceae; genus Torreya; species Torreya grandis. The sequence continues at coordinate 723,268 of JARHVA010002359.1, forward strand.
AGAATCTTGATTTTGTAAGAAAGAGAAGAGATTTACTCTCTTTCAAAAAGGTAGGATAGAAAGAAGCGTCAGTTATTTTATGTTGAGGAAATAATGTCCTACATGGAGAACCACACTGAATTACAATTGGCCATCTATGAGGGAACACAGTAGTCCAAAAAATAATTAAAAGAAGAGATAGGAGATCTTAAAGAGTAGAAATAGGTAATACGAGTTCCCTCTAATATAGAGTAACATGTAAAAAGTGCAACACTAAGGTTATACAGAAATTTTGATACCATTTATTCTTTGAGATTCTAATTAGCTTCATATGTAACTAAAATAATGAAATTATTTAAACTTATTAGAGAATATGAAAATAAATTGAATTTCTTGGTGTTACATACTCTTAATAAGGCATTCCACCACTTAAATCTAATGACACCTTTAGAGGTAACTAATGCATTAAATTTATTGTCATAAGAAATCAGGAGGCCTAATATTTTGTGAGTGTTGTTAATGCTCTAGTGAGTAATCTCATTGAACAAGAAAAGCATGTATCACAAATTTTAGATGAACTAAAATCAATAGGAGTAAGAGATAACACTAGGAAGTTGGTAGCCTAGGATATTTTTGATTAAATAACTCATCAAGCTTTGGATAGTTTTAAGTAAATTCTACAACGACTTAGTATAAACGACATTAAATGAAATCTAAGTACAATAAGGAAGAAAGCAACTAAAGTGGAGGTCTTTTGGGTTGGTTTTTGAGCCACCAAGATAGAGCATACAAGGCTAGTGAAATGGGTAGATAGGGTGACTAGACCTCATCTCCTTGATATGATATTTATTCAAACAAAAAATGATAAAGCATATAATCATTTTCAATAATTATATGTTGAGAATAAATTTGCCTCAGCACCACTTACTAGTTCCATAGCTTAGACCCCACCTACAATCCTAGTTACAACACCACCATCAACTTCAGTCCCACTTAGATCAGTAAGTGCATCAATTCCACCTCTTAATTAAAATCTAGTTATGAATCTAATATAAGATACAATTTATTCCCTAGCCACAAATCTTGATACTATAGCTACTACAACAACAAGTTCAACTCCAGTCTCCATCACAGCTCCAATTCTAACTATAGTTCTAACAACAACAATAAAAAGTGTCAAGCTGAAATTGAGTTAGCCTTAGTGAAAGGCTATTTTTTTTACAATTTTTCATGTAATGATTAAAAACATCTAATTAAATCTTGTTATTCCATGTTTTAATTAAATAATTATTTTTTTCTAGCATGCACACATTGCATGTTCGAGGAAATGTATAAGTTATAACATGCAGTTTTGTATCCAACTAGAATTTATTTTCTAGTTATTTTTGATGTAATAAAAAAAATTCTATACTTGGAGGATGAGGAGACCCCTTCCCCAAGTCCTTTAAATACATGTATAACCCTCTTTTAAAAATTTCAAATTTTTGGATAATTTATGGGAAGAGATCAAGAGATTTATTGTCATGATTCTATGTTTGTTCTTTCTTCTTCCCTTTCTATGTTAATGTAATTTACGTTCTTTTGTATTAGTTCAATAATTATAAAGTGTATTAATGTTATAAATCAATATAATTGTTTTAATTTATGAATTTTGATCTTAGATGTAGTAAAATAATTTAGGATTGCTAGGTTTCATTGGTTTAAGTAGTTATTATAGGTTTAATTAACAATTTGTGGTGTGTAGATGTATTTCTATTAGTAGAGACATCTAGGCATGATCTGTAACTACCTATTTGAAATATTGTCATTGATGTCAAAGGTCTATCATTATTTGTGATAAAGGCCCCATTGCATTTAATGATATTTGTAATAGTTATATCTTGGCTAATGTGTGTTAATATTTATTTAATATTAATGAATATATTTTTGGTTGCATATAAGATAAAAGAAGGGCCCATGGAGAAGTCAAAGAGTCATGGGGTAAAGAAAAAAGAAGAATAGGATGCATTTTCCCATGAATATTCATCTTGGGGAATTCCAAGAGTCACCAAGTGAAGATAAAAGAGGAAGGGCAAAATTTCTCATGAAGGGACACTTTGAGGAATATGAAAAGTCACTAAGGTAAAGACAAAATAGGGAAGGACACTTTTACTCATGAAGGGTCATCACATGACTTTTCAAGTGGAAGGATACGAAGGGTCATACATGTCTGGCACCATTTTCCATGAGTATTGAAGGGTCACAATGGGTGAAGGCCAAAGGTCATTTGGAAATCTATAAATAAAGGCTTGAGAAGCCATTTGTAATGTGTGAGATAGAGTTTGATTTGAGATAGTAATATCTAGCTTAGAAGAGCATTTTTGAGAGATGAATATGATTTGTATTTGCTATATCTATCTTAGAAGAGCAGAGGTGAGAGAGAGGAAAGAGATATTGTAATAAAATATCATTTGTTGAGATAGCAACATTGAGAGATAGTTGTGTGGTATACACAAGGGGTTAGTTCTCCTGTGGGTTGGTGCTCATGAATTTTTGTTGTGTTAGTGCTCAGCAAAGGGGTTGGTGCTATTGTGGGTTGGTGCTCATGAATTGTTGCTATGTTGGTGCTCATAAAAGAGGTTAGTGCTCTTTTAGGTTGGTGCTCATGAATTGTTGATGTGTTGGTGCTCAGCAAAGGGGTTGGTGCTCCTGTGGGTTGGTGCTCAGGAATTGTTGCTATGTTGGTGCTTGCCAAAGGGGTTGGTTCTCCTATGGGTTGGTGCTAAAAAATAGTTGTTGTGTTAGTGCTCATAAAAGGGGTTGGTGCTCCTGCAAGTTGGTGCTTGCAAATATTATTTGAGTTGGTGCTCATTCATATACTTGAGATTGTTCTCCATGGTTTTTCCCACATTGGGTTTCCATGTTAAATCTGGTGTCTCTCTCTATCTTGTGTGGTGTTTATTATTTTAGTTTTATTACATATCTTGAATGTTTTGTTAAGTAGAATTTGATTAAGTGAAAGTTTTATAATATATATGATATACTAATTTACCCCCCCTCTCAGTATATCCTATGCTTAATAATTTGTATTAGAGTAGGTTCCTTTTGAAAATTTTTACAACTTGAAGGTAAATTAGGAAAGCACGATGGCTAGATCACATGAAGGATTTTCTAAAAATAAGGCACCTTTGTTTGATGAGATGTATTACACTTTTTGGAGCATAATAATGAGGACTTATTTGATGGCCCTTAGATTTGACATATGACAAGCAATGGTGGAGGAATATGAAGAGCCACAGACACTTGTAATTACTCCAGTAGAAAAGAAGGCAAGTAAATGTAATGCTAAATCTAATGATATTTTATGTGGTTTATATGAGTCTAAATTTGTTAAAGTTATGAAATGTAAATCTTCTCATGAAACTTGGGTAAAACTTGAGAATATTTACAAAGGTGATGGAAAGGTTTAGCAAGCTAAGCTCTAGACTTTTAGAAGATAGTTTGAAAGTTTAAAGATGGAAGAAAAACAAGATATAGAAAGTTATCTTTCACGAGTTGATCAAATAGTAAATCAGATTCAAGGTCTTGGAGAAATGTTGGAAGAGTCAATGGTGGTACAAAAGGTTTTGAGATCTCTACCAATGAGATATGATGCAAAGGTTTTAGCAATTAAAGAGCTGAAGAATTTAGCCAAGCTAAGGACGGATGAGCTTCATGGTATTCTCATGGCATATGAGATGTGGAAAAAACAAGATAAACCCTCAAAGAGAGAAGTAGCTTTCAAGACATCAAAGAAAGAGAAAGCTAATATTCAAGAATCAATTGATAGTTCTAGTGATGATGAAGATGACAATGGAGCACTTTTCATTTTCAAGCTGAAAAGGGGAATAGGTAAATATCAAAAAAATTTACCTTTTAAATGTTTTAATTGTGGAAAGATTATATATTTTTTAGCTAAATTCCCAAATAAGGGTAATGATGATGAAGAAGAAAAGTCTACATACAAGAAGAATTTTAAAGGCAAATCCAAGAAGGGATTCGAGAAGAAAAGCCTATATTCTAAGGATCCCAGCTCAGCTAAATATAGTGGAGTCGGTGATTTAGAATAAGAAGAGATTCGATTCATGGACATATATGAAGATGATCAAGAAGAAGAAGAGGATGAAGCTAAAGTTAATCTGGAGGATAATTCATTTGTGCCCTTGAAGAGTTAAAAGTTGTTGAGAAGAAGAATCAAAGATTAAAGTGCCAGATTGAGAAAAATGAATAAGAGTCAAAGGAAATAATTGAATATCTACAAGCACACTTTGAAGAATCCAAGAAGAATGAAGAAGATCTAACAGAACAATTGGAAAAAGCAAGAAATGAATGTGAAAGGTATGTTATTGAAATTGCCTCTTTAAAAGAAGATATTAAGAAAGCAGTCAATGATAAAGTAGTTAGTGACTCAAAATTTGAGGATAGCACTAACATATGGAATAAGATATTAGAAATTCAAAAGGCAAATTTAGATAAGATAGGTATTAGATTTGAAAAGAAAAATAACTATGTTGAAGCTCTTACAAAAGAGGAAACAAGGGAAGAAGTGAAGAATACAAATGACATTTCAAACAAAGAACGTTGGAGGGAACAAAGCTACAAAAGGCAATCAGGTCAAAGATATACAAACAAGTCTTTTTTTATGGCTATTATTTTTATTGTAATGGATATGGTCACAAGAAATCAAAATGTAGAAAAAGAGCTAACAATTTTAGAAATAAGGAAAAGGAAAGTCATGTAGAGTCAAGCAAAAGCTACAACTCTTTTTTTCCTCTATCAAACTTTGATGAAGAGACCATAGTATGCTACAAGTGTAAAAAATTTAGACACATAGCTTGGTACTATAGAAGCATGTTCGAGTCAGTCAAGAAGGATCAAATTTTCAAAGCCCCACTCATCAAGAAGAAGGATCAGAGTTTCAAAGCTTCATTCATTAAGAAGAAGGTTCAAACATGTTCATGGCAAAAGAAACAACCTAAAGATTCTATGATGGTTCAGATAGCTTTGCATGTAAGAAATGAAGATCATCCATGGTTAGTTGATAGTAGATGTTAAAGGCATATGATAGGAGATAATAGTAAGTTCATAAATCTAAAGAAGATCAATGGTGGCATAGTGAGATTTGGAGATAAAATCACTACTAGGATAGCCGATAAAGGTACTTTGAGTTTAGATTATGGTAGAACTAAGACTAAGAATGTTTTATATGTAAAAGTTCTTAAGAATAATCTATTGAGTGTAAGTCAAATATGTGATTGGGGATATACATTAAATTTTCATGTAGAAGGTTGTGAGATTAGAAGAAAAGATTCAAATGAGTTGATTATGGATGCTCAAAGGATACACAACAATTTATATGTATTATCAGATATCTTCTCAGAGGCACGATCAAAGGACACATTCAAAGATCTGCAAGAGGAGTTGGGAGTAATTTCTATTACTTCCTACCATTGAGGTTTAGCATCAGTTAAGGGGGAGCTAAGTTTTAGCTTTAGGTAGGCCCTATGCCATTGATGTCAAAGAGGGAGAATAAAAGGTATAGGTATAGGTGCAGAAATAGGTACAAGGAACAAGTACCAATTTTTATAGTAAGGGTGAGTTACTATATGTTTTTAGATAACAATATGTGCAAGATTCAAGATCTGGTAGTTTTAGGATTGAGGTCGCCATCAATGACAAAGGGGGAGATTGTTGTAAATATTTTCATTGATGTCAAAGGTCTAGCATTATTGGTGATAAAGGCCCCATTGCATTTAATGATGTTTGAAATAGTTATATCTTGGCTAATGTGTGTTAATATTTATTTAATATTAACAAATATATTTTTGGTTGCATATAATACAAAAGAAGGGCCCATGGAGAAGTCAAAGAGTCATGGGGCAAAGAAAAAAGAAGAATAGGATGCATTTTACCATGAAGAGTCATCTTGGGGAATTCCAAGAGTCACCAAGTGAAGACAAAAGAGGAAGGGAAAATTTTCTCATGAAGGGACACTTTGAGGAATATGAAAATTCACCAAGGTAAAGACACAAGAGGCAAGTACAATTTTTTTCATGAAGGATAATCACATGAATTTTCAAATGGAAAGATATGAAGGGTCATGCAAGTTTGGCACCATTTTCCATGAGGATTGGAGGGTCACAAAGGGTCAAGGCCAAAGGTCATTTGGAAAGCTATAAATAAAGGCTTGAGAAGCCATTCGTAATGTGTGAGATAGAGTTTGATTTGAGATAGTAATATATAACTTAGAATAGAATTTTTAAGAGATGAATATGATTTGTATTTGTTATATCTACTGTAGAAGAGCAAAGGTGAGAGAAAGGAAAGAGATATTGTAATGAACTAACATTTGTTGAGATAACAAAATTAAGAGATAGTTGTGTGGTATACACAAAGGGGTTGGTGCTCCTATGGGTTGGTGTTCATGAATTTTTGTTGTGTTGGTGCTCATCAAAGGGGTTGGTGATCCTATGGGTTGGTGCTCACAAATTGTTGTTGTGTTGGTGCTTAGCAAAGGGGTTAGTGCTCCTGTGGGTTGGTGCTCTTATGGGTTGGTGCTCATGAAAAGTTTTTGTGTTGGTGCTAGCAAAGGAGTTGGTGCTCCCACAAGTTAGTGCTTGAGAATATTGTTTGAGTTGGTGCTCATTCATATACTTGAGATTTTTCTCCATGGTTTTTCCCACATTTGGTTTCCACATTAAATCTGGTGTCTATCTCTATCTTGTGTGGTGTTTATTATTTCAATTTTATTGCATATCTTGAATGTTTGGATAAATGGAATTTGATTAAGGGAAATTTTTATAAGATATATGATATAATAATTCACCCCCACTCTTAGTACATCCCATGCTTAACACTACCATAGATAACTTTTTGGTCTGAGTTGTAATCCCTCAGATAAGGGTGTAAAACAATATCCCTAATGAGAGTAACCTTTAGTTGAGATCATTGAGCGTCATATACTTGTTTTCCTAGAATGTTAATCATGTTTATTTATGATTTTGCAATAGGTAAAAGTGATAACCATTGGTCTTAGAGATACTTGTCCACCAAATAAATAGTTTTAGAAGTGGCCTTCTAGGAATACAAAGCCTTCTTTTTTTCTTTACCCTTCTTTTAATTTTTGAGTTTCTTTGATATCTTCCCACCATAGAATAATTATCCACCCATATAAATCACTTAGTGATTTATTTCTATTAAATTTCATGCATCTGACCATAAAACCTAGTTAAACAATCCACAAGTTCAATTTGTTATTCCATCACTTGGTTGTTTTAACTTCATACCTACAACTCGTTCCCTAGAGTGGAACATTATTCTGTAGTGATCCAAAAACTCTATAGCCTACCTCATTTAAACTTTTTTGGTGTGCATAAAACCCACATCAACAATGTGTACTAGACCTAGATTATTATAATCTAATTTTACTATAAAATGCTTTGGCCAAAGTAATGATATAGTTGTATACATTATTTGTCCATTTTTCATTCTAGTCTATATGATTATTAGAGACTACATACAATAGTGATTATACACATTTCACATGTTATTAGTTGGTTATGAATGTTCACTCTACATTAATTTTCTCCCTTATAAAGGGAAGGGCCACTTCTAGTGGAGAAGTGTGTGGGTGATCATTGATCTGTGGTTGGAGGAAAAACACTTTGATGATGCTCTCCCTCTCTATATCTAAAATCCAATATTAAAGAAAGATCATGGATATCATATTATTATTTCAAATGTATTTTATTTTTTATACTAATGTATTCAATTGTATTTATTGAGAAAACTAGCATATCAATGGCTATTGTAACTATTTCAGGCTCATTTTTTACTATTGTATTATCTCAATTGTGGTTGCATATTTTTATAAGGATACTATATATTATCTCAATGGCCTAGTTTTGTATGTAATACTCTGAGATAAATTATATTATCCATGGTTGCAACATGATACTACTTTGTTAAAATTATCTTATATGTTCTTTTTTATATAAATGATAGATAAAACCATGGTTATAAATTTATGAATGTTATACTTTCATAATTTTAGCATGATAAGTAGAGTGGGACCCAATATAATATTGTACTAAGATATTTTATTGATATAACTTATTTATCATTAAATCATCATGATATTAATAGATAAAAAATATAATTTTTAACCTAAGAGGAGTTCGGTTACCACATCAAGAATGCAATTATGAACAATTTTATCAAGAATCCTAACAAACATAAAATGAAAAGGAATTATTAGATTACATATGGTTTTTTGAGGTCAACATACCCCATTTTTCTTAAATTAGGACCATTAAGACACTTTAAACTTTAACAATAAAAACATGGCATGTTTTGAACATTTTTAGAATTTGAAGATCATCCACATTGAAAAAGTTAGCCTACTAGTTTATTGTTTTGCTTTAAGATTACCTAGTGTTGCTAACAGTTGCTCTTCAGGTGATAAGTTATAGGTTTCATGAATCCTTTATGAATATATCATGCTTAGATCCCCACTATTTATCTTCATTCAAGCTTTTACTAGCCTTTGATCTGAAGAACCTCACTATTGGATTCATGTAAGGAAACCCTCCTTTCAGTAAACCCTAACTTGAACCCCTGGTTCAAATTCAAATATTGGTGAGAACACTTTTGGTAGGAATATTTAAAATTTAATTTGGATTTAAGCCCCAATTTTCATGTTAAGGCCTGGTTGTGTTTCTTAACACAGTCAAACCTTAACCTAAAAATCTTGATTAGTTCCCTTTATTTTCCCTTTCTTGTTCCTTATGTTTCCAACATGGTCTAATGTTTATGTTAGTAGGGTACTTTATTCTAGCATGGTCCCCTTGGTTATAAACTTAGCCTAATTACTTAAACCTAAGAGCCCATTTATATTTATCAATGCAAATGAGACCTTAGTCTTTAAGCTTTAGCCTAAGTTTCTATTTACCTAAGCCCTAAATCAAATGTCTTGCTTCCTTGCAGATCTAATTGTTCATACTTTATCACAAGGGAATGATCTAATGGAGTGAATAAATAATGACAAATCTAATCATTTTTTCCCTTAGACCAATCTCATGAGATCACCAGGAACATGACCATTGGTCCATGCTTCAGTAGGACCAATGATCAAATGGAGTGAACACAGTGATGAAAAATCAAAAGCTTAAGAATCCCCATAGAGTTTCCAAGTGGCACTCCCATATTTAAAGATTTATAACAAAGGGTTTCACACATCTAATTTATCGAATGGTTTGTAACTAATTGGATCATAATTAATAGTCCATGCTTCATCATAGAGATTGATCTGATGGATCGTATCAAATCTAAGGTCTATGGACTAGAAAGGTTTCATGAGCTTAAAATTGGCATTCATGTGACCATCATTTGATGTCCATGAGGACATCATTGATGTCTACATGACTGTCAACTTTAAGCCCATAAAACCTAATGATTTACTACCTTAAATTTGACATTTACATGACCATCATTTAACATTCATGAGGCCATCATTAAATTTTGTCAGACCATCAAATTTAAGCTAATGGATTATTTTACTTAAGACTAAGATATACTCCAAAAATGTTGTCAAAAGCTTATGGATTGCATTGTAAACTAATGGGACCCCTCAGAGGATGTTCAAACACTTGAGATCTCTGAACTAAAAATAATGAAATGATCTCATAGTCTAAATATATGCAGTGATAAATTTAGTCTAAGTCTATATCTTAAGGTCCCCATTAATTTTTTTTGAGTGCCATGAACCTTAGGTCAAAGAATTATACTAAGTATTATTTTAAAAGGGTCCTTGTGACAAAACTTAGCCCAAATGCTTTTAACTGAAGGTTTTATCATGGTTAAAACCTAGAATTTGGTCCTTATATTAATTTGACCCCTTTGGGCATGTTATAAGAACTTAACATAAATATTTTAGCCTAAATTATGATTTATGTTTAGTAAATACAATGTAAACTTTAGCTTAAAGTATTTAGACATGGTCCCCTTTTATATAAATATTGAAAAACTTAGGCATAATCACTTTAAACTAAAGTTTATTTCATGTTTAATAAAAACAAAATAAACCTTAGCCTAAGTTATTTAAACCTAAGTCCCCACCTAAATAATGATGCTAATTAAAGTTCTCATTCCTTTGTAGGATCGACAACCCATGCTTCATCCATGGATTAATCGAATAGAGTAAAAGACTTGATGAGTCTAATGCTATTGATCTATCAGACCAATGGCATGTATCCACTCATATCATGATCAATAGCTTGTGCTTGCTTTCAAAAATATGATCTGATAGAGTATATCTATCAGAGACTTTTCAATGAGCCCTCAAAGGCCCACATGAATGACATGTGGTAAACACACATTCACTACATAGAATTACAGGGCCTAGGAGGCTCATAAGGATGCTAAGTGTCACAACCACAAGGCCTGCCATAAAGCAAAAAATAATTCTCAAGCCCTAGGATCATGATCAATGGCCCACATTGATCCATAAAGTTAGATCCAATAGTGTGAAAGAAAAGTTGGATTTGTTCAAAAGCCAATAGCTAGTGCTTTGAAGGCATTTATGAAAAATGCCATGCAAGTGCCAGATAGACACCAAATAATCACCATGAAAATATAAAGTGAAAAAATGAAGATATTGAGTGCTCAAAAATGTAAATGTATAGAGGAAAGAGTTAAGGCCAGTCTAGGGTAGACAATAGTAAGATCCTGGACGTGATCCTCAATGTAAGAAAAAGGATAATTGACGCCAAAAGCATTAAGGAAGCTATGGCTAGGAATGACAAATAATTGAATGATCTAGCTGATAAGGAAGAAGAGTGACTTTTAAGGCTAGTAGTGGATTTGGGACTTTTTAATGAGGAGTATCAAAAGGCTATGAACATCTTTCAGTAGAAATAAGTAAGTTTCCAGGTGCAAGGCCCACAATCTATTTAGTTAATATTCCACTTTTATGAATTATTGTAACATTTTGAGAATGTAATATTCTTTTTTAAAGGACTATGCTAGTTTGTTAGCATGTTTTCCTCTAGGTTAATTTATTTTAGAAAAACAAGTGTATTCTAGAACTCTATAAAAAAATGGTAGTTGTCCTTACTTTTTGTACATTTGTATCTTGTAAATGATTGGCATATTGTCTTGTACTTATATAAAAGGCATACTACCATTTTTTAAAGGTTGATTTTTAGACCCAAAATTACTTTGTAAACTTGAAACAAATAATACAAGTAAAGAATTTTGTAAAGATTGTCTAGTATTTGTCTATGTGTTTGGTATCATGGCTTCTCTCTCATTTGTTTGTTATAATTTCTAGATTTGAATGGTTTTTATAGATTCTTGGTGTGCACCTTTGATTTTATAATTATTAACTTTTGTCAACACTAGGTTGACTTAAATTTCTTAGGTTCACTTCATTTTCTTGCTCTTATTGTATTTGGGCCAATGTTGTTTGCTTGCAAGAGTAAATATTTAAAGTGATCTTAGTTATTATCTACATCTTTCCATACCTTCCTTAGAAGTCTTTTAGATGTGTGATGTGATTTGGGCTAAGTTTTTTCACTTCACATGTTGGTTTTAAGTGCATGCTTGGATGAAATTTGAACTTTGTCATGATGTTTGGGATGAAATCTGAACTTTGTCATGATGTTTGGGATGAAGATCAATTTAGTCACACTATTTTTATTTTTCATACACTTCCAAATCACATAATATAAAAAAGTATTAAACAAATTATACCCAAGGTCTACCTACTTGGTTTTCATCACCAAAGGGGAAGTCAACTTTGTTTTATGGTCATGTATAAATATGTGATTGATGTTATATATTATAAAATCACTTTATACCCTTATCATTATGTGATTGTGAAGTGATGGGATAGGCCATAATACCAAGCTAGTATCATCACCAATATAGATCATTTTCAGCCTTAACTCTTAAAACCATCCTTATATTAAATTTATAGTTCCTTCCTATAGCCAACTATCTATCACATTTATTGATAAAATTATTATAATTTAAAACATTAAGGAATGGCCACATAGATTAGTATTTTTATTTTTGTTGGTTGCTCTCTAATAATTATATGTTGTATTGTAAAACTTGTATCAGCCAGTATTGGTGCAAGGTTTGTGTTGTGTGCCACAACTAGATCAATCAGATCAATATAGTTATTTGTGTATTTATTTCAATTATTTTTCACAATAACACTAGGTCATCTATAGTCATAATTGTCAAAACTTATTTATACATTTAGAACATAGTTGATTTATTCAATTATGTCTCTTATAATTTCTATTTTCCCATAAAACACAGTATCTTTATTAGACCCAGCCTCTTACAGACTATTTGTTCTATTTCATTTCAACACATAGTTGACCTATCTGAATGTATGTCTTTTAGATTCTCATTTTTACCATTTATAGAACACAATCAACTAGTTTGACTATGTCTTTTGTAGCCTATTATGTTTACTTTCTTACAAATAGTACCGATTGGTTCAATGTTGTATCCTACTAATTAACCTTCATTTTTACCAAGTTTTTATCTTCCTTCCATCATAAATTTCTTTCTTAAGGAAAATAAAAAATAGAATCAATCAAACATGATGAGTTTTACCAATCCCAATAAGTTTCTTAAGACACATCTTATGGTACCCACCATGGATCAAATCAATGTCCATGTTACCACCCGCACTACCAACTATAGGACTCCTCCCCATTTTTCCTCAAAATTTAATGTTTTTAAAAAAATTATATATATATATGAGCATGATATTGAATACACAATGTGAATTCTCTTTTTAATTAATGAAAACCCTCAACATAGAGGAAAAGATCCTATAACCATCTATAATCTCATGATGGTTCCTCATATAGGAGAACCCCATTCACCTTACCCTACATTTTCCCAAGGATTTGGGGGATCTCTTTATTTTCATCCCAATATTTCCCTTATATAATTTCTCCTTCCTAAACCATGACATCATCTTCTATGTCTGCTTCAACCTCTATGCAAGTATTTATACCAACATGGCAGGTTCAACTTTTATTGGGGATCTTCAAAACATCCACATCTTTAACCATGATACCAATGATTCTTTTTTTACCAATAATACTAATTACAATAGTATGGCACATGCCACTACCTCATTGCACACTCAGAGTGCATCTCAATATCCTATTACCTCACATAATACTAATACATCACATGATATGTCCACTAAACAAAACATTACTCAAATTAATCAAATTATCTTAAAACACTTAACTAAATGCATACTTTTGAAACTAATAATGTAAATCAGATGATGCAAATGTAAAATCACCTCATACATCTCCTAAACTAACCTCACCATGTTCCATGAGGAGCACAAAATCCTATTGCCTACCCACCCCCCTTAGATATTCCTATGGTCACCTTATACCATAACCTCCACTTATCAATAAAACTACCAAACATATATAAAATGAACATCTATTATCTCAAATTTCAAACATTGACATAGGAGGTCTAACCCCTACCATCACTTATAATAGATCTATTGATCCTACCTTGCATCTCAAAACATTTATAAACCTTTATAAAGATTAGGTTAATCCTAATACCTTTTCTACCACCAAACTCTTAGTTAAAATGCTCTCAAGAGATGCTTTATATTGGTACAATCAATTAAAAACCCACTCTATCACTAGCTTAAAAGACTTGGTCAACTCACTAGTCCAATCATTCCAAACTAGTGATCTTCCTAAAAATAACTTTGACCATTTTATAAATTGAAAAAAACTCAAAACTAAAATGGCACAAGTCTTCATTAAATGATGGAAAAAAATTTCTAACAAATCTTAGCATAATATGGTAGACGACAACCTCTTCCACTTATTTACCAATGCTCTCTTCCCTAAATTACAATATCACATTAGGACCCTCTCTCTAAAAACTATGGAAGAAGCTCTTGACCAAGCCAAATGATAAGACTTCCTCATGCATCAACTTGAACCACCTCATTGTACAATCAATACTCACATGATCATCAAAAATAATAAACATCATGCAACTAATGATGATGTTATTGACACTTATGACACCATAGACACCATCTAAGCTATTGCTCCAAACAACACCATGGAGCATGTTCCTCCCCCTAAAAAGAATCATACTCCCACATTTTCTCAACACATCCACACTAATAAGTATAAACCATTATCCCTATAAAAATTCAAAAACATCTTGTAATACCTCTACCATGAGATATTTACCCCACTCATCCTATGAAATCATGGTATGATCCAAATAAATTTTGTTGGTTTTCTATAATTTTGGGGCATTATCATGAGACTTGTTGATAATTAATAAATCTTGTTATGGACTTTCTTCTTGGTCCTAACTTTGATCATGAATCCCTTATCCAAAAACATTAATAAGTTTATGATATAGTACTTAAATCTGATGAGACTCAAATTAAATATAAAGCTTTGAACCAAGATAATGCTAATTTAGCTATCTACAAGGATCCCCTTCCTAACCACAAAGACAACATTACACAACCTGCTCCCACTACTAATAACATTGAAAATTTTATAGAACTTAACATGAATGATAAAAATGTGGTTAATATGACTAATATGAGAAGAGTAGTTACATTTATTGACTCAAATCCAACAACTACACATCACACCTCTCAATCATTCTGTCATTCAAGACACTTCCCTATTCCATCTCATGGTATTGGGACAAGAGGAACCAATACCCATACAAACACCACTCTCAAAAACACAAATTGATCATACCTCACATACCATTGATATTACATATACTCTTCCCCTAACTTTCATACCACAAAACAACATACCTTAAGCTTTTAATAGTATTTTTTATACTTAACCACAAAAAATACCTCAACCAACCATCACATCACCTCAAGTGACTCAACCCACTTACAACCAACCTAAACCAACCATACCTTATAAACATAAGTTTAATTATACCTCTAACCCTCCTTCCTAGGATCTCTTACAACACTAGGTACCTATATCTAATAATATTATTATGGGCTATGATAAATAGGATCCTATTGAAGAACTTTTCCATCTCCCATCTTAAATACCCTTCTTAGAGATAATGAAAAAATTTCCTAGTCATCAAAACCACCTAATGAAATTATTTTTCTAAATGAACATCCCTCATCCTCTTCCTATATCACAATAAGTTACCTTATATGTATCCAAAAATATTATAATTCAACAATGTGAAGAGATGTCCATCCATGTTGATGAAATATTGAACATTTCCCTCTCACTTAAGTTCCCTATTTTTTTTTATTCTTGATGAGATATTTATTCATGTGGATGATCCTCCTTTATTCATTAGTCTCCATATATACAATATCCAAGTTAAGAATACTTTAATTGATGAAGGTTCAGACACTTATGTTTCCTCCCTTGACTTTATTAAGATACTTGGATATTTTGAATGTAACCTTGAATCCAAATAAGTACATGTCAAGGCTATGGAAAAAGGCAAATGCCTCCTCTAAATTGTGTTTGGATTCCCATTATTATCTATGTAAAAGTTATGATCTTTAACTTTCCACTTTATTATAATGTCTTACTTGGTCTAAATTGGACTTATCAAATGAGAGCATTCACTTCATCTACAAGAAAATGTCTCAAATTTACTAACAATGATGATATCTACAAGATTTTAGGGGACACAAATCCTTAGAATTTTTAACATTTCCAAGAAAGTGGTGTCTTCAAAATACCCAAAATTGAACCCTTACCCAGTATTCCATTTTGGGAATTTCAACACTTTAAATATTTAGTTAACTCCACTTGAGGTTATAATGTCATCTCAAACTAATTGGGAATATTCCCCCTAACCTCTTAGACTTTGATGATGATGATCCAGATGAGATAATCCTAAAGATAAAAACTTAAAATATTTCCCCTCATATCATCTCCCAACTTCCTTCTTCTCTTTAACATCTATCTCACCAAGTTATTATATATCACTCTTATTTATTATATTCTTTTCATTTTGCTTCTATTATTCATTCTTTTATAGTACCTAATATTAGTTTTTCCACTACTATTCATAGGGTAGATATGGATCACTTACATGGTACACCTCTAGTCATAACATATACTCTCAAGAGTATGTTCATGGATCATGCCATGATAGGAGCTTATCATTTTTTCCAAATATTATGATCTTTATAGTTTGCTTCCTCTAGAGATGTTATCCACTATGCTTAGACTTATTGCATAACTAGCCTTACCTACAGATTAGCCTAGTCCATTTTTTGCTCCATCTCCCCCTATCCTTGGTGATGATATTCTTCACTTACCACAACTTTATCCCTTACCCACATAATTTATAGATCAACCTTATTATAATATTCACAAAGTTTATGGTAATTAGTGTTTCTATCGCTAATTCGCTTTCTACATTCAAAATATGAATAAAGAAACTAAGGAAATGGACAAGGCTAGAAGTAGCTAGATATAGACTGCGCACCATAATCCAGACGCTTGTGAGCACCCCTCTTTGGCTGTGGAGGAATGACACCTGCAAGGAAAAAGAAACTTGGACAAGAAAATGTTAGATGGATAGGCGATGGGTTACCAAGTGAAAGCTTGTTCCCGAAAGTGTGAAAACTTCCTCAAGGGAGGTCAACCCACTGATAACAGATAGATAAAAGACCAAGAAAATATAGAATGCCAGAATACAGAAGTGATAAACAAATTAGAAAGGAAAGAAAAGACAAATGATTACCTGAAAGGAGTTGTCGAGCTGATGATAGTTGCCGAGGTCGAAAATGTTGCCGGTGTCAGTTATCTGGTCTGCCGACGTCGGTTATTCTACCGACATCGGTTGGGGAAGTGACCGACGTCGGTCAGGGTTGTGGCCTGTGGTCGGGTCTGGTTTGGTTTCTGGACTATGGACGGGTCTGGTTTATGAACAGGGTCGAGACAAAGTTTGGGGATGAATTTGGATGGGCTGGGGAATGGTCTGGTTTTGATTAGGTGCCTTGTATAGGGTCTTTGTTGACAGGGGATGAGGAAGTTGTTTGGGATTGTATAGAAAGGGGGACAGTGTGAGAGGAAGATGGATAGAGGACAGGGCCTGAGAAGGCTTTTCAGCCTCTCAGGGGGAAGAACAGAGGGAGTAGGAAACAACAGATATGCCAGATAACTGAAAACTTAAACAAAAGAATGAAATAACAGACTCTGCTTACCTTTTAGCTTGCTGCATGAAGAGTGGGAGAGATATTGTTGAGACCGTACAAGGCTTTACAAGAGAAAATCTCTGATCAAGAGTCTTTGCACCTATTGATGTTGTTGCACGAGGTCCAGGGGGAGAAGAGATGAATGCCAAAATGCCAAGAGAATTCAGTTTTCGAGCTCAAGGGTCCAGGCACTGCAATGGATGCAGAAAGGGGTATTGAAGGCTGCCGACGCCGGTAGTTTTGCCGACGTCGGCCGAAGGGTTGCCGACGTTGGTGGTGGCAGAATGGGGACAGAGGCTAAAAATAGCCTCTGCACATTCTTGCACGCCACCAGGCGAGGGATTGTGGGAAGAACGGTTATGAGGATGCTTAAATGGGCGTGGGGGGAAGATAATGAGGAGATTTGGCATAATAAATGCTAGGAGGAAGGTGGAGGGATTCAAGGGAGGATCCAAGGTGGCAAGGGTGGGGTGGAAAGGGGGCCACTTAATTAAAATATTTAAGTTATTTTAATCAAATGAATGGAGAGGACTAAGGCCAAGGGTTGGGATATGGGTTTGAGGCGGACAAGGGGGAGAACCAAGGTGCAGACACATTTGCGGTGTCTACATTTGCCCCTTTTTGTCTTGTTGGTTGTTCTTGATGAACTGCAAGACAAAAACAGGAGTTGGTTGCCCTAGGAAAAGGATGAGGTGTTCCCCCCTCAAAGTGATAGTCAAGAGAAGGGAACTGAAGATCGAGTGTCGATTTGACAGAGAAATGGATAGAAGAGAGTGAGTGAAAATGCTGCAATAGTTGTGATTGCGCGTAGTCCACTTCACGGGAAGGTCAGGTCAAATTGTCGCATGTCGAGGGTCAAGGAGTGCCAAAATTGAAGTAACCGGGCCCCAACATTTAGTCATCTGCTGATCGGTTCACTCAATCTAAGCTAAAACTCCAAATGGTCATCATGTTCCAGGTATCCCAGGCTCAGGAAGTGCTCCCAGAGACACAAAAAAGCCATAAGTAGTAGGGATCAACTGGCTTGCAATCCTATACTTGTGAAGGGTCAAAAATAGGGTCTGCGGACAATTTTGCTAATCAGTCGTGAGGTAGCATAAAGGCAAAAAACAACCAAGGCAAAACGCTGTCTTGGAAGTGGTCGCGGTTTAGGAGATGGGCATGATCTCCAATGGTCAGGGGTCAAGGTGGATGGATGGACGAAAGGATGTGGCTGAGCTAACCTTAGAAAACGTCATGTGATCTGAGTGCTGCCTACATAGCCCTTGTGTGAAGGGCCTCAGGCCAATGTAGTTCTCCCTAAAAGGGAGGAATGGTCAAAGGGATCAATGAATTGGTCTTGGTCAAGGTCAAAGTCATGGTTAAAAGGAGGAAAGAAGGTTTGTCCATCAGGGAGATGAACAAACGGGGGTGGTCAAGCTAACCTCAGAGGATGTGGTATCTGAGTGCTGCCTACATAGCCCTGGTCATAGGGCCTCAGACCAATGTAGTTCAGACAAAAGGTCTGATTGATCAATGATTGGATGTGGTCAAGTGCCAAAACAATGAGGGTAAGATGATGCTACAGATGTCACATTGGTCGAGAGGCTTTCATCCCTAGCAAGTTTCCATAGTCGTGATGGATGTATGCTAAAAATGAAGGAAAGTCTATTTATGCTTCAACAAGTATTGGTTTATGCTTAACATAAATTGGGCCTGGTTGGTAGTTTCCATGTGTATTGGTGTCCATAGAAACTATGTGAAATGGACTAAGATGATGCCTGATGTTATGAAAATGAAAAATAGCTTGGTTCGAGTTGAGTCGACAATTGATGTGGTTAAATGTGACTAAAGTGTAGAGAAGAAGTGAAAGGCGAATCGCTCTTTCATTGACAAGGACCAGAAAGGAAGCATAGATAGGGGTTATTAGAACCAAAGCCCCGTTCATGCATTACGTCGTTAACCAGTGTGGTGTTAGAATGGTAATCGAATCACTTTGACATTAAAGTGAGCTCGAAGTCCCCTGAGCAGGTGATAGGAGGTGGATAGGGTAACCCAGTTTAAGAGCAGGAATAACCTTGCCCCTTTTTATAGGAGACCCTGAGACAACTACAAGCCAAGTCCATGACCCTTTTTTTTTTAGGTGCAGGCTGATCGATGCGTGAAGCCTACATAGAGATGTCTTTTAATCTATGGTCATGTTGCAAAGCTGATCAATGCGGGAAGCTTCTAAGAAAGGTTGCTGTTTGATAGCCATCCTTATAGGGAGTGGTCTATATTTTTGCTTTATAAAATGTTTGAATAGCTGTCCTTCGAGGGATCAGTCTATTAGCTATAGCAATGATAATACAGCTGTCCTTCTAGGGAGCAGTCTATCCTTTTGATTTGATTTTATGACCTTGGATTTGTTTTGACATCTTGATTTTGATTTTTTTTTTTTTTTTAGAGTCACGGACAAGGCTGTAGAAGTTCAAGGACTCCCTTTTATTAGGACAAAGCATCCATGCATCATAAAAGGGTTTTAGAGGACTTGTTAAAGGGGAACAGGGTTGAAAGGGATGAGGATTAAGAGGACAAGGATTGCTCAAGGGATGAGCTCAAGTTACGTTTCAAGTAGACGAGTACTCGACTAACAGAAGAATGGTCAAAGATGCAACACATTAAGAGGCTCAAGTTCTGGCTATCCATCGAGGGAGGACAGACGATAAGTCCTTGACCCATACTTGTGCATGATGATAAAAGGTCCAAGCCAATTGGGGGCAAATTTGCCTCATTTACTTCACTCCATATTGGTCACGTGCTGATTCTCTTTGAGGACGAGGTCTCCGATGTTGAAATCTCGTTCTTGCAGATTTTTGTCGTAGGCCCACTTTATGCGACTTTGGTAGACATGGAGATGATTGAGGGCAGCAAGATGGCGCTCGTCAAGTAACTCAAGTTGAGCTAAGTGATCTTGATGAAAGTCATCGTTGGAAAGAATGTCATGCAGGGAGATGCGGAGAGACGGGATCTGTACTTTGAGAGGTAAGACAACCTCTATTTCGTACACGAGGGAGAAGGGAGTAGCACCCGTAGAGGTTTGGATGCTAGTGCGGTAGGCCCACAAAGCGAAGGGAATATGAATGTGCCAATCCCTTCCTATATTGTTGACCACCTTCATGAGAATTTTAGTCAAAATTTTGTTGGAAGCCTCAGCCTGCCCATTTGCTTGTGGGTAGTAAGGCGAAGAAAAGCTGAGTTTGATGCCAAATGAGTCGCATAGTTTTTGGACAGTCTTATTTTTGAAGGACTTGCCATTGTCGGTGATGATTTTGTGAGGGACACCAAAATGATAGATGATGTGGCTACTGATGAAGTCGACAATTTTCTCAGCTTTTGTGGAGACAAGAGGAATGGCTTCCACCCACTTGGTGAAATACTCAGTGGCAGTGATGATGGACTGATGACGAAGGGACGAGTGAGGGTTGATCTCACCGATGAGATCCAAGCCCCACTGAGAGAAAGGCCAAAAATCCTGAGCGACTTACAAGGCGTGGCTGGGGAGATGAAGCAGGTTAGAGTGCTGATGACACTTGATGCAACGTCAAACATAGTCGCTACAGTCTTGATGAAGGGTGGGCCAATAATAACCCAGACGAAGGATGCGCTTGGCAACCAAGTTTCCACTGAAGTGTCCACCACAAATCCCATCGTGGACTTGTTTTATGGCTTGAGGAGCTTCAGTGGAGGTGAGACAGCGAAGAAGGAGGTCGTTGAAGCCTCGCTTATAGAGAAAACCCCCTAGCATGGTATAACGAGCTGTGCACTTGAGGAAGGCTCACCGCGCATTGCTAGAGAGGTTGGGAAGAGTGACAGAAAGAGACAAGTAGTCCACGAGTTGCTTATACCAGTCATCTCATGGGCTAGAATTGATAGTGTTGATATGGTCAATGTGAGGAGAGATGTATGAAGGCAAAGGTACGCGATGCACTATGACAAAAAGGCAAGATGATGATGATGCAAACGGGATATGCGAAGCAAGAGAAGCCATGGTGTCGGCAAACTTGTTCGTAGAGCGTGGAACAGTCTACAAGAGATAATGGTCGAAAGATGCCAAAAGAAGGTCAGCACGATTTTTATACCTCTGCAAAACTTTATTTTTATAGAGATATGAACCATTAACTTGATTAACGATGAGCTGCGAGTCACCGAAGATGTTGATAAACTTGATGTGGAGGGAAAGGGCAGTCTGAAGTCCCAAAATTAAGGCCTCGTATTCGGCCATATTATTGGTACAATCAAAGTCAAGCTTGAAAGATAGAGGCATGGGCTCCCCTTCGAGTGGGATGAGGATGACCCCCACACCCCCACCGAGTTGACATTTGGAGCCATCAAAGAACATGGTCATTTGGTAGACGGTGTCATCGGTGGAAAGGGTAGCGATAGACTCGTCAGGGAACTCACAGTGTGAAGGTTGGTTGTCGGGAAGAGGGGCATCTTCCAGTTAGTCAACGATGGTTTGCCCCTTGATAAATTTCTGCTGGATGAATTCGAGGTCAAACTCAGCAAGCAGCATGAGCCACCGAGCCACACGTTGATTCTGATATGGCTTGGAGTGCATGTACTTGAGAGGGTTGGTGTGAGTGACGACAAAGGTTTTGTGGTTGAGGAGATAGTGGCAGAGCTTGGTAGCGGAAAAGACTAATGCCAAATAGAGTTTTTTGGTATGAGTATACCGAGTTTCATAGTCGACTAGTGTTTGGCTGATGTAGTAAACCACATGCTCATGATGATGCTCATCTCGGTGTGTGATCATGGCACCTAACGAATGGTTGGTGGCAGAGATATAAAAGTAGAAGGGTTGGTCATCTTTAGGTGGAATGAGGACTGGTGGAGAGACCAAATAGCTTTTAAGGGCTTCAAAAGCCTCTTGTCAGTCCTCATCCCATTTAAAGGAGACATCCTTCTTAAGGAGATGATGAAAAGGTTGGCAGCAGTCTAAAAGCTGTGAGATGAAACGGTGGATGGACTGGAGCTTCCCTTACAGACTGCGAAGCTGCTTGAGATTGGTTGGGGGTGGCATTTCGAGGATAGTGCGAATCTTGGCAGGATCTATCTTGATGCCACGGAAGGAAACGATGAAGTCGAGAAGCCTGCCTGAGAGGACCCCAAAGACACATTTCTTGGGGTTAAGGTGAACATTGTATTGAAAAAGGCGAGAGAAGATGATTGTGAGAATGGTCAAGTGGTCACGGCGAAGTTTGGACTTGCCGAGAAGGTCATCCACATAGTCCTCCATGATTTTGTGGTGGAGATCGTGGAAAATGTAGGTCATGGCGCGCTGATATGTGGCACCAGCATTTTTCAAGCCGAAAGGCATGACTCGATAGCAGAAAGTCCCCCATGGGGTGATAAAGGTAGTCTTGTGCTGGTCTTCTGGTGTGATCAGGATTTGATTGTATCCTGAAAAACTGTCCATGAGAGATAGCATCTCATGGCCGGCCGTGAGATCAACAAGCTGGTCAATGTTAGGAAGAGGAAAGTCATCTTTGGGATAGGCTAGGTTAAGGTCGTGATAGTTTGTGCAGATCTGAATCCCCCTAGTTACTTTAGTAATTGGGATGATGTTAGAGACCCACTGTGGATAATCGATGGGTTGGATGAAGGAGACAGAAAGAAGGCGCTGAAGCTCCTCTTTGATAAGGAGTGCAATGCGAGGATGCATCTTTCGAAGCTTTTGCCTAACAGGCTTAGCCTCTGGTTTGGTGACAATGTTATGGGTAGCAATGGTGGGGTCGATGCCAGGCATGTCACTATAAGTCCAGGCAAAGGCCTTGCTATGGTTGGAAAGGAACTGGGCATAGTCAAGCTGCTCCTGAGCGTCTAAAGATTGGCCAATCTTTAAGACGTGAGGAACATCAGAAGAAGAAGGGAGGCTGATGTCAATGGTGGATTCATTTAACATAACCTGGGTCTCAGAAGGGAGGAAATGCTAGATGAAAGAGTCATCAGTACCCATGTAGGAAAGGATGGCGTCATCGTCAACACAGTGGACAGTGTGAATGGTTGCTGACTCATCCCCTACCATGCTAGGAAAAATGAGAGGGAGAGACCTGGACACCCCATTGAGCTAATAGGTTAGGGGGTCCAGGCGAATGGTATTTATGGAAAAAAAACTAGGAGGGATGGAAACCACCGACTCCGTAGGTGACGAGGGAGAAATGGGTGAATTTGGAGGAGATTGGTCAATGGTTGGCTTGGGACAAAGGTCAAAAGGAGCCTGAGTGGGGTCATGATATCCTAGGCCATACCGTTTCTTGGCATCGTGATCATTGAGCGGCTCGATGGGCTGATGGGAGCCCTGTCCATAACGTCTAAAACCAAAACCCTTCCATGCACACCTGTGAAGGTAAGTGTGTGCAAAGGTAGGGTTGCCAAGAAATGAGAAATCTGATGTGAAAGGCTGGGGTAAAGAGGGGGAATTGTTGTTGGTAGGAGTTTGATTGAGCCCCCCGTAAACAAAGTTGGTTTGGAAGTGAGGAGGACTATAAGGTACGACCGTCCCGATCTGATGGTCATAATTAGGACTAAGGTGAAGGCGTCCATACTCTTGCAGAGTTTAGAACATGTCTAGGGTCAACAAGCGATATTCCCCAAGTGATAGTCATTGGAAGATGTCTTCCATGGGGTCTTTGGTCGGTGCTTGAAGAGGAGGGGTGAGGGCGACCGCCGATTGCAAACTGGTTAGAGCTTCCACAAATGGAGGTGGTGCTAGAGTTGACAGCTTGATGGGAATGAGGACATCGTTGGGATGGTAGGTTGTGTTGCAAGTCTTGAAGGGTGAAGGGTCAGTGGGAATGGTGTGGACTTGCCTGTCATGCTCAAACTTCACACAATGGTGTAGGGTGGAGGGTATACAGGCCATGGCACGAATCCAAGGTCAGCTTAGTAGAATGTTGTATTGAAACTCTCCTTTGATGATATAGAAGAGCTCTGGGACTGTGTGTGGACCAATGCGAATGTGAAGGATGACTATGCCAATGGTCATGGCGGTGGTGTCATTGAAAGAGCGTAAGATCACGTCAGTTTTGGAGACACAATTCTTAGGAAGAGCCAACTGATCAAAGGCATGGGTAGAGATAATGTTGATGCTAGCGCCACCATCGATCATAACGCGTTTAATGCATGTCCGATCAACATAGGTAGTGATGAAGAGGGTGGCATCCTGATCT
Source organism: Torreya grandis (assembly GCA_037957365.1). Taxonomy (NCBI): domain Eukaryota; kingdom Viridiplantae; phylum Streptophyta; class Pinopsida; order Cupressales; family Taxaceae; genus Torreya; species Torreya grandis. Next base: position 747,697 of record JARHVA010002359.1, read on the forward strand.
TTCGTGTTAGATGTGGGAATCTCAGAATCACTGAATGTGATGGAGGTGACATGAGATAAAGAATGGACGAGGGCAGCGAGTGGTTGGGGGTCCTCGGGTTGGACCTCTGCTACCTGTAAGGCTTGGATGAGGGCTTGACGGTGTTGAGGTGAGGTTTGGATAAGGTCATAAAGAGACATCTTTACAGGTGTCTGGTGAAGCTGCTTCAGCATAGAGTCATGAATTGGCCCAGAATAGGAAGATGAAGAAGGCTGGGATGTGCCAAGGATAGAAATTTTAGGCTTGGGCGCAAGAGGTGGCTTGACGAAGGGATAGGTCCAAGGAATGGCAGCTTTTTCTTTGGCCTTATCCTTTTGCGACCTAGTGGTTATACGAATAGCATTGATTTCGAAAATAGGAGGTGAAGAAGGGGTCATGTCTTGCTGATGAGATGTCAACGTATTTGAAGAGGTTGGATGGGAAGGAGTCGGGGTCTGGTTAAGAGTGTCCTCAAGGAGAAGAGTGTCCTTCTCCATATAGCGGTGGATGACAGCTTTGAGGGCACAACAAGTCTCGGTATCATGCCCTGGTGTACGATGATATAAGCAAATTTTCCTGTCATCAAACCAGGAGGGCTTGGACCCAAGAGGTTGGAAAGGCTTGATGGGTGGAAGGGTTATGTCAGAAGTCTGCAGAAGTTGGTGCAATATCAACGAGTATGAGCCCACTAAAGGGTCTGCACTAGTTGATATGCATGAGGTCAGTGACTTTTGCTTTGGTGAGGTTGGAAGAGGTTTTCGTACCACCTTATGGGTTGACAGTGCGGTGACAGGCAGAGACGGCATTTTCTTGGTGATTGGTATCACCTTTTTGGGAGAGGGACGACTGGAGGTAGGCAAAGGAAGCAAAGGAGGCAACGAGTTTTGTTTGGAGGCCGGAGTGGGAAGGATTCTAGCCAGGGTCAAAGGATGGGGGCCCAAAATAGATGGCAATGGTGACGGGGAAGGAGGCATTCAATTTGGCAGTCTGGCAGTCTCCTTTGACTTGGTTGGAAGACTACTACTGGTCAAGGTCTGGTCTAGGTCCACCTTCACTTGCAGGTGAGTGAGGGTGGAGACAGGATGAATGCTAAGTGACTTGATAGGCTTAGACGAGAGAGATGCAGGCTTCGATTTTGACGAGCTTGGTCGAGGTCTGAGATTCTGGTCTTTATCAAGAGTCTGAAGAGATTCTGCCTTGGTAGGATTAGCAATATGTGATGAGAGGGCGCAGGTATGTTGAAGGGCTTTAAGACTCTCCCACAACACCTGAGGCGTCACTTTCCTCAGAGGGAGAAGTCCGATTGTCTCCACTAACTGGGAAAATGGATGAGAAGAAGATGTTGATGGTTGCGAGGTAGAAGATGAGATGGGTGTAGTGGTCTTAGATGCATGGTATGGTGAAGACAAGATAGATCTAGATGAAGACGAAGGGGAGATAGGTTCTTCCCCAGGTGGAGAAGAAACCAGGGAGCGAGGCTCCTCCAGCAGGTAAAGGGCAGGGATGATGGTGCCCTCCACTTGTGGCTGAGGAGTAGGAAGGGTCAGGTCCTCCATAGGCAGTAGAAAGGAGGATGGTGAGACCAGTGGTGCTGGTAAAGCCGAGGTATCCTCTAAGATGAGAGAGGTCGATGGAGAACTAGCTGGGGAAAGAGGTTCATCCACATGTGACAGACTGATTGATGGCCTAACCTCTTGAGGTTGATTGGGGACGAAGGGAGAGACCGTATTGACTGTTCGAATGTTGTGCTCATGATTGTCGTCAATTAAGGTCTGGACATTATTCTGAGTTGGTAGATGATTAGGGAATGGCTGTTTGAAGATGTCAATGGCCTGATTAGGAGGTGCATTTGGATTGTCTAAGATGAGATCCCCCTTTTCAAGCATATCTTGGATTATGTTCTTAAAAGTTTTGTAGTTTTTTGTGTCATGTCCCTTAACACGGTGGAAGCTGCAGAAGTCATGCTCTCTATACCATGCGGGGATGGCGCATGAGGGATCAAATTGTGGAGGAGGTCGGGCTTGAGGGAGATTGAGGGCCCCTTGTTTAACAAGTTTTTCCAGCACAGATGCGTATGATTCTCCGAGAGGAGTATATCGTCATTGTACGTATCTTTGCGGTGAGTGGCGCTCTGAGATGTGGATGGCTCAGGCTGATTGGTCGAAGAAGATGAAGGTCTAACAACCATGGCATTAGCTAAAGCCTTGGATTTAGAATTAGATGATGATGGCTTAGCAGAAGAAGAGTCATTGGTCTTAGAGCTGGGATTCTTGCTCTGTAACTTGACTTTATTCTCCTTGATGGCACGTAACTCAAGTTTGTGGGCCATCGTGAAGGCCTCATCAAAAGTGCGGAAGGTTTGAACCCTCAGGGTGGAAGAAATATGTCTGGTGCAGGCTTGGGAAAAGAGTTCAATAAGCTCAGCCTGGGGTAAGTGTAGACACCGCAAACGTGTCTGCACCTTGGTTCTCCCCCTTGGTCCTTTCTCCCTCCTAGTCCTCCTTGGTCCTTTCCACCCACTTGATTAAAATAACTTAATATTTTAATTGAGGCCCCCTTTTCCACCCTACCCTTGCCTCCTTGGATCCTCCCTTGAATCCCTCCACCTTCCCCTAGCATTTATTAGCCCAAATCTCACCATTATAGCCCCCCTCGTCCATTTTGGCAACCTTGCGACCGTTCTGCCCATGACCCCTCGCTCGGCGGCGTGCAAGAATGGGCAGAGGCTATTTTTAGCCTCTGTGCCCATCCTGCGACCGCCGACGTCGGCGACCCTTCGGCCGACGTCGGCGAAACTGCCGGCGTCGGCAGCCTTCATTATCCCGTCCTGTATCCGTTGCAACCCCTGGACTCCTGAGCTCGCAAACAGAACTCTCCTGGCGTTTGGCATTCGTCTGGTCTTCATTTTGAACCTCGTGCAACAACAGCAGCAGGTGCAAAGGCCCTTCATCAGAATTCTCTTCTTGTAGAATCCCCTCTGGCTTCAATAACAGCTCCTTCAACTCTTCATTCAGCAGGGAGGGAGGTAAGCAAATCTGTTAATTGATTCTTTGTTTTAAGCTTTCAGTTATCTATTGTTATCTGCTTCCCTTCTACCCTTCCCCCTTGAGAGGCTGCAAGGCCTTCTCAGGCCCTGTCCTCTGCCCATCCTCCTCTCCCATTGTCCCACTCTTCATCCCAGTTCCAGACAACTCCCCATTCCCCTTTTGTCCACAAAAGACCCTGTATAGGGCAAGACCATTCCATAGTCCATTCTGACCCGTCCCCAGACTCTGTCTTGACATCCTCAACATCCCGGACCTGTCCACAGTCCAGAACACGTCCCAGACCCGACCACAGGCCATTACCCCGACCGACGCCGGTCACTTCCCCAACCGACGTCGGCAGAATAACCGATGTCGGCAGACCTCTTAACCGACACCGGCAGCACTTCCGACATCGGCGACTGTCTTCAACCTGATTGCTTATTTCAGGTAACCATTTGGTTTTTTCTTTCATTTCTAAGCTATTCATCATTTCTGTATTCTGGCATCTTATACTTTCTCAGTCTTTTATCTATTTTTCATCTGTGGGTTGACCTCCCTTTGAGGAAGTTTTTACACTTCCGGGAATAAGCTTGTGCTTGGCAACCCACCGTCTATTTATCTAACATCCCCTTGTCTAAGTTTTCCATTCTTTTGCAGGTGTCATTCCTCCACAGCCAAAGAGGAGTGCTCACAAGCGTCTGGATCACGGTGCGCAGTCGACATCCAGGTATTCCTAACCTCGTCCATTTTCTCTAGTTTCTTTATTCAACTTTTCGAATGTAGAAAGCGAATTAGCCCAAGAAACATTCTGGCACGCCCGGTGGGACCCTAGGTTCCTCCTGGGTTCCTTTTCTCTTCTATTCATTTAGGAGCATTAGGTTCTTACCTTTTCTCCTCCTTCTTTTCTTCTCAATGGCACTATAAGCAAGAATTAAAACGAATCCTTCTTTTTCTTCCTTGTGCATTTTAGACTAGTCTAAACGTCATATTCTTGACCCTTTCTCAAAACATTGTCTTCATAACAATATCACATTTCGACTTTGGGCATTAAAACACTTTGCATTCATCTCTGCTTGTGCTTGCATCTTCGTAGTCCACATCTAGTAACTTAAACGCATATTGAATAAATCTAGACACTTGATGTTACACTACCGACTCACATGCACTAAACAAACATATAACATACCTGAGACAAGGCCCGACTGGGAATTCATCCCCCAGCGGATACCTTACCCGTCCCGGTGACCCTACTTGGATTTCATCACCAAGGGGGAAGCCCACTCCGTTCTCTGGCGGAGGATAAACTCTAGGCGAGGTATATCTTGGCTAAGCGAGACCAGCTAACCACTGGAATCTTGAAGTGAGGGGAGCTTGCTCCTTAGCACCAGGCCGCGTACCAGACCCTAACACAGATTTCTTGAGCACCAAAAACAAAACCCAAAACCAGCTCTAGACTTCTTCTTCTAGGACCTATTTTTTAGCCAATCTCCCCAAACATTCATCTAAGGCATAAGCCACAAATTTCTAAGGTTAATTCCTAGGATTTATCGCTTAGGCTTGTCTGTCTTCCTCTGTTTTCCTCTTCTCATCTGATTGTTTGAGTGTGTGAGGGCGCTTTCTTCTTTGTTTTTCCACGAACCTTTTGGCTCTCTGGAAAACACAGTCACCGACATCGGCTCTTCCACCGACGTCGGCTTTCCCTGTCACCGGCATCGGTTATTCTACCGACGTCGGCTTCATATGTTACCGGCATCGGTTATGTGACCGACGCCGGCCTTATTTCATACCGACATCGGCTTTTCAACCGACGTCGGTCTCTGTCACTGTCCTTTGTCTTCAAAACCAGCAGCCTGAAACCTATCCCTTCTCTGTCAAAAATTCCAATCTGGTTTTCTGAGACTGCAAAAACACAGTTTCTGGAATCAGGACTCTCTTCTTAACCACTTTAGCCAACAGCCGCTTCCGTCTATCCTGCCTCTAACCAGTCCTATCATGGAGTTCCACTCGGAGACTGAAAGAACTCCTACAGGACCGACCCCGACCCTGACTCAAATTCCCATCATCCCTAAAGGGGACCGAGATTTCGAGAGATTCTTGGACCTCAATACCGCAGCCCTCTATAACTATCTCGCGAGAAACCCAACGCGAGACCTTTCGGGTGACATGGCGGCGACATCCACACCATTCGCCACCCAACCCTTTTTGACTCAGCCTTTCGCCTCAACTATTAACCCAACGCGAGACCTTTCGGGTGACGTGGCGATGACATCCACACCATTCGCCACCCAACCCTTTTTGACTCAGCCTTTCGCCTCAACTATTAACCCAACCATGGCCAATACGCAAAGTTTGGCCTCCCCGTCTATTTTTAGATCGACCTCCATTGGGGTTCCATTACCCCCTCAACCACCTGCAATTCAACCAAGTTCTACATCATATCAGAACTTGATTACCTCGACCCCTTACACTCTTGCGCCCACAAATGTAGGAGTGCCCACCTCGCTTGCTACCAGTGCCGCCATTCAACCACCTTTGGCGGTGCCCAGTCAACTTATGCCTTCAACCTTCATAACGCAACCACCTCTAGCCTCCACTTCTGCCCCTACGACTAGTCATCCGTACATTGTACAACCGACTATGTCGCACACCTCCTCTAACCTCTTCCAAGCGCCTTACAACCTAGGGGGCGCTCAGCCCGCCAATCCGTCAGCAAATCTTATCAAGATGCTGATGGATAAAATGTCCAGTCTCGAAGCCTCTATTTCCGGTTCAAGCAATACTTTGTCATATGAGCAAATTTGCAACGAGCCCATTCATCCTTCCGTCCCTATTCGACCATATCCTAACCATTGGGAGCTTCCTAAATTCACTCGCTTTCAGAGTAAGGAAGACCCACAACAACATCTACGGGCATTTAGACATGCCTGTTATCTTATCGCCCACGACGATGCGTTACTTCTACGCACGTTCCCTATGTCTCTTTCTGGCCCTGCCCTTGACTGGTATAGTTCTCTTGCCAGACACTCTATCTTTTCATTCATCCAACTCGCTCAATTATTTCTCGACCATTTCTCAATCAACATCACTAAACAAGTCTCCATCACAGACCTCTACTCCATCAGACAATTTGACGATGAATCTGTGGTCGATTTTGTCGCTCGTTGGAGAGGCTCGATTAACCAGCTCTCCTTCTCCTTGCCTCAACCCGAGCTCATCGAGCTCTTTTCTCGAGCATGTGCCAACCACATCTCCTCTACCTTGCGGATTCAGACATTTCACACTTTTGACGAAGCTTTCATCATGGCGCGAAAACTCGAACTCCGTGCCCTTGAAGAAGACAAGGTCAAATTGCGTAATACCAACGCAAAATCTACTGACCATTCTTCTTTCAGACCTTCTTCTTCTACCAACTCCAAATCCAAAGGAGTGGCCAACACTGTGGTCGTTAGATCACCATCCTCAACAACGACGAATTATTCCCAACCTTCGACTTCTTCCAGCATTACCAAACAATTCCAACAACGGTATATCCAGCGTTCTTACACTCCACTTGGAGAACCATACGCTTCCGTTTTGGAAAAACTTCTCAAGCAGGGGGTCCTCAATCTCCCTCCAATCCGACCACCTCAATTTGACCCCTCTAAAGCCCTCCCCACATGGTATAGAGAGGCTGACTTCTGCCACTTTCACCGCATCCAAGGCCATGACATTAACAGCTGCCGAACTTTCAAAAACATCGTCCAAGACATGATCGACAAGGGAGATCTTATTTTAGATAACCCGAACGCCCCACCTAATCAACATATCGACATCTTCAAACACCCTTTTCCAAATCATCCGCCTACTCAAAACAACGTCCAAACCATAACCCAAGATCCTCATGACCATGACATTCACATGATTAACACTATCTTACCTCTTATCTCTGATCAATCTCTTTCACAGGCAGAAGAGTTTTCTCCTATTCATCTATCACAAGATGAAGAACCCTCTTCTCCTGTCAGGCCTCCATCTATTTCTCCTACATTGGGGGATGCCTTGACCACACCTATATCATTAGCCACACCTTCATCCAAAGCACAAGCAGAAGGCACAATCATCCCTACCTCCTGCCCTCTTGAGGAGCCACATTCTCCTATTTCTTCTCCCCCAAGAGAAGGACTAGCCTTCTTCATCTTCATCTTCTGGGCCGATTCAAGACTCCATGCTGAAGCAGCTTCATCAGACACCGGTGAAGATGTCCCTCTATGACCTTATCCAAACCTCACCTCAACACCGTCAAGCCCTCATCCAAGCCTTGCAAGCAGCAGAGGTCCAACCCGAAGACCCCCAGCCGCTTGCTGCCCTCGTCCATTCTTTATCTCCTATCAACTCCATCACATTTAGTGATTCTGAGATTCCCACATCCAACACGGAAGATCAGGACGCCGCCCTCTTCATCACTGCCTATGTCGATCGGACACGCATCAAATGTGTTATGATCGACGGCAGCGCCAGCATCAACATCATTTCTACCCATGCCTTCGACCAGCTATCTCTTCCCAAGAATTGCGTCTCCAAAACTGACGCTATCTTACGTTCTTTCAATGACACCACCGCCACGACCATTGGCACAGTCGTCCTCCACATTCGCGTCGGTCCATGCATAGTCCCGGAGCTCTTCTACATCATCGAAGGAGAGTTTCAATACAACATTCTGCTGGGTCGACCATGGATCCGTGCCATGGCCTGTATTCCTTCCACCCTGCATCGTTGTGTGAAGTTTGAACATGACGGGCAAGTCCATACCATTCCCGCTGACCCCTCACCTTTCAAGACTTGCAACACGACTTATCGTCCCAACGATGTCCTCATTCCCATCAAACCTTCAACTCCGGCATCGCCTCCATCTGCGGAAGCTTCGACCAGTTCGCAATCGGCGGTCGCCCTCACCTCTCCTCTTCAAGCGCCAACCAAAGACCCCATGGAAGACGTCTTCCAATGATTATCACTTGGGGAATATCGCTTGCTGACCCTTGACATGCTCCAAACTCCGCAAGAGTATAGACGCCTTCACCTCAGTCCCAATTACGACCATCGGATCGGGATGGTCGTACCTTATGGTCCTCCTCACTTCCGAACCAACTTTGTCTATGGGGGGCTTAATCAAGCTCCTACCTACGGCGCTTCCCTCTCTTCACCCCAACCTTTCACATCCGATTTCTCGTTTCTTGGTAACCCTGCCTTTGCACACACTTACCTTCACAGGTGTGCATGGAAGGGTTTTGGTTTCGGACGTTATGAGCAGGGCTCCCATGAGCCCATCGAGCCGCTCAGTGATCACGATGCCAAGAAACACTATGGCCTGGGATATCATGACCCCACTCAGGCTCCTTCCGACCTTTGTCCCAAACCAACCACTGACCAATCTCTTCCAGACTCGCCCATTCCTCTTTCGTCACCTACGGAGTCGGTGGTTTCCATCCCTCCTAGTTTTTTTTTTCCATAAACACCATCCGCCTGGAACCCCTGACCTATCAGCTCAATGGGGTGCCCAGGTCTCTCCCTCTCATTTTTCCTAGCATGGTAGAAGATGAGTCGGCAACCATTCACACTGTCCACTGCGTTGACGATGACACCATCCTTTCCTATATGGGTGCCGATGACTCTTTCATCCAGCGTTCCCTCCCTTCTGAGACCCAGGTTATGTTAAATGAATCCACCATTGACATCAACCTCCCTTCTTCTTCTGATGTTCCTCATGTCTTAAAGATTGGCCAATCTCTAGACGCTCAGGAGCAGCTTGACTATGCCCAGTTCCTTTCTGACCATAGCAAGGCCTTCGCCTGGACTTACAGCGACATGCCTGGCATCGACCCCACCATCGCTACCCACAACATTGTCACCAAACCAGAGGCTAAGCCTGTTAGGCAAAAGCTTCGAAAGATGCATCCTCGCGTTGCGCTCCTCGTCAAAGAGGAGCTTCAGCGCCTTCTCTTTGCCTCCTTCATCCGACCCATCGATTATCCGCAGTGGGTCTCTAACATCATCCCAGTTACTAAAGCAACTGGGGGGATTCAGATCTGCACAGACTATCGCGACCTTAACCTAGCCTGTCCCAAAGACGATTTTCCTCTTCCTAACATTGACCAACTTGTTGATCTCACGGCCGGCCATGAGATGCTCTCTCTCATGGACGGATTTTCAGGATACAATCAAATCCTGATCGCACCGGAAGATCAGCACAAGACTACCTTTATCACCCCATGGGGGACTTTCTGCTATCGGGTCATGCCTTTCGGCTTGAAAAATGCTGGTGCCACATATCAGCGCGCCATGACCTACATTTTCCACGATCTCCTCCACAAAATCATGGAGGACTATGTGGATGACCTTCTCGGCAAGTCCAAGCTTCGCCGCGACCACTTGACCATTCTCACAATCATCTTCTCTCGTCTTCTTCAATACAATGTCCGCCTTAACCCCAAGAAGTGTGTCTTTGGGGTCCTCTCAGGCAAGCTTCTCGGCTTCATCGTTTCCTTTCGTGGTATCGAGATAGATCCCGCTAAAATTCGCGCTATCCTCGAAATGCCACCCCTGACTAATCTCAAGCAGCTTCGCAGTCTCCAAGGGAAGCTCCAGTCCATTCGTCGTTTCATCTCGCAGCTTTCAGACCGCTGCCAACCTTTTCATCATCTCCTTAAGAAGGACGTCTCCTTTAAGTGGGATGAGGACTGTCAAGAGGCCTTTGATGCCCTCAAAAGCTATCTGATCTCTCCACCAGTCCTCATTCCACCTAAAGACGACCAACCCTTCTACCTTTATATCTCCGCCACCAACCATTCGTTAGGTGCCATGATCGCGCACCGGGACGAGCATCATCGTGAGCAGGCGGTTTACTACATCAGCCGAACACTGGTCGACTATGAAACTCGGTATACTCATACTGAGAAACTATGTTTGGCATTAGTCTTTTCCGCCACCAAGCTCCGTCACTATCTCCTCAACCACAAGACATTTGTCATCACTCACACCGACCCGCTCAAATACATGCACTCCAAGCCATATCAAAATCAACGTATGGCTCGGTGGCTTATGCTGCTTGCTGAGTTTGACCTCGAATTCATCTAGCAGAAATCTATCAAGGGGCAAACCATTGCTGATCAACTGGCAGATGCCCCTCTTCCCGACAATCAACCTTCACAATTTGAGTTCCCTGACGAGTCTATCGCCACACTTTCCATCGATGACACCGTCTATCAAATGACCATGTTCTTTGACGGCTCCAAATGTCAACTCGGTGGGGGTGCGGGGGTCATCCTTATCCCACTCGAAGGGGAACCCATGCCTCTATCTTTTAAGCTTGACTTTGATTGTACCAATAATATGGCCGAATACGAGGCCTTAATTTTGGGACTTCAAACTGCCCTTTCCCTCCACATCAAGTCTATCAACATCTTCGGCGACTCGCAGCTCGTCGTCAATCAGGTTAACGGTTCATATCTCTATAAAAATGAAGTTTTATAGAGGTATAAGAATCGTGCTGACACTCTTTTGGCATCTTTCGACCATTACCTCTTGCAGACTGTTCCACGCTCTATGAACAAGTTTGCCGACACCATGGCCTCTCTTGCTTCGCATATCCCGTCTTCATCATCATCATCTCGTCTTTTTGTCACAGTGCATCGCGTACCTTTGCCTTCATACATCTCTCCTCACATCGACCATATCAACACTATCAATTCTAGCCCACAAGATGACTGGTATAAGCAACTTGTGGACTACTTGTCTCTTTCTGTCACTCCTCCCAACCTCTCTAGCAATGCGCGGCGAGATTTCATCAAACGCACAGCTCGCTATACCATGCTAGGGGGTCTTCTCTATAAGCGAGGCTTCGACGGCCTCCTCCTTCGCTGTCTAACTTCTGCTGAAGCCTCTCATGCCATAAAACAAGTCCACGACGGGATTTGTGGCGGACACTTCAGTGGAAACTCGGTTGCCAAGCGCATCCTTTGCCTGGGTTATTATTGGCCCACCCTTCATCAAGACTGTAGCGATTATGTTCGGCGTTGCATCAAGTGTCAGCAGCACTCTAACCTGCTTCATCTCCCCAGCCACGCTTTGTAAGTCACTCAGGATTTTTGGCCTTTCTCTCAGTGGGGCTTGGATCTCATCGGTGAGATCAACCCTCACTCGTCTCTTCGTCATCAGTCCATCATCACTGCCACTGAGTATTTCACCAAGTGGGTGGAAGCTATTCCTCTAGTCTCCACAAAAGCCGACAAAATTGTCGATTTCATCAGCAGCCATATCATCTGTCATTTCGGTGTCCCTCACAAAATCATCACCGACAATGGCAAATCCTTCAAAAACAAGACTGTCCAAAAACTATGCGACTCATTTGGCATCAAACTCAGCTTTTCTTCACCTTACTACCCACAAGCAAATGGGCAGGCTGAGGCTTCCAACAAAATTCTGACCAAAATTCTCATGAAGGTGGTCGACGATACAGGAAGGGATTGGCACATTCATATTCCCTTCGCTTTGTGGGCCTACCGCACTAGCATCCGAACCTCTACGGGTGCTACTCCTTTTTCTCTCATGTACGGAACAGAGGCTGTCTTACCTCTCGAAGTACAGATCCCGTCTCTCCGCATCTCTCTGCATGACATTCTCTCAAACGACGACTTTCGTCAAGATCGCTTAGCTCAACTTGAGTTACTTGACGAGCGCCGCCTGGCTGCCCTCAATCATCTCCATGTCTACCAAAGTCGCATAAAGCGGGCCTATGACAAAAATCTGCGAGAACGAGATTTCAATATCGGAGACCTCGTCCTCAAAGAGAATCAACACGTGACCAATATGGAGCGAAGTAAATGAGGCAAATTCGCCCCCAATTGGCTTGGACCTTTTATCATCACGCACAAGTATGGATCAGGGACTTATCGTCTGTCCTCCCTCGACGGACGGCCAGAACCTGAGCCTCTTAATGCGTTGCATCTTCGACCATTCTTCTGTTAGTCGAGTACTTATCCACTTGACACATAACTTGAGCTCGTCCCTTGAGCAATCCTCGTCCTCTGGCTCCTTATTCCTTTCGACCCTATTCCCCTTTAACAAGTCCTCTGCAACCCTTTTATGGCGCATGGGTACCTTGTCCTAATAAAAGGGAGTCCTTGCACTTCTACAGTCTTGTCCATGACTCAAAAAAAAAAAAAAAAAAAAAAAAAAAAAAAGAAGAAGAAGACGATGTCCAAACATATCCAAGGTCACACAATCAAATCCAAAAAGATAGACTGATCCCTCGAAGGACAGCTGTGCTATCATTGCTGTAGTTAATAGACTGATCCCTCGAAGGACAGCTATTCAAACATTATATAAAGCAAAGATATAGACCACTCCCTCGAAGGATGGCTATAATTAAATCTTGCTACCAACAGCAACCTATCTTAGAAGCTTCCCGCGTCGATCAGCTTCGCAACATGACCACTAAATCAAAAGACATCTCTATGTAGGCTTCCCGCATCGATCAGCCTGCGCAAAAAAAAAAAAAAAAAAAAAAAAAAAAAAAAAAGTCACGGACATTGGCTTGTAGTTGTCTCAGGGTCTCCTACAAAAGGGGCAAGGTTATTCCTGCTCTTACACTGGGTTACCCTATCCTCCTCCTATCACCGGCTCAAGGGACTTCGAGCTCACTTTAATGTCAAAGTGATTCGATTACCGTTCTAACTCAACACTGGTCCATGACGTAATGCATGAACGGGGCTTTTTGTTCTAATAACCCCTATCTATACTTCCTGTTGGTCCTTGTCAATGAAAGAGCAATTTGCCTTCCATCTTTTCTCTACACTTTGGTCACATTTAACCGCATCAATTGGCGACTCAACTCAAACCAAGCCATTTTTCATCATTTTTCAGACATCATCCTCGTCTATTCCACATAGTTTCCACGGACACCAATACACATGGAAACTACCGACCAGACCCAATTTATGTTAAGCATAAACCAATACTTGCTGAAACATAAATAGACTTCCATTCATCTTTAGCATGCATCCATCACGACTATGGAAACTTGTTAAGGGATGAAAGACTCTCGACTCTTGTGACATTTGCAGCATCATCTTGACACTTGACCACATCCAATCATCGATCACTCTGTCTCCTAGTCCGAACTACATTGGTCTGAGGCCCTAGGACAAGGGCTATGTAGGCAGCACTCAGTTGACATGGGGTCTTCTGGGGTTAGCTTGACCACCCCCGTTTGTTCATCTCTATGATGGACAAACCTTCTCTTCTTCGACTCTTATCACGCCCAACTTCGTCAACCTTGACCAAGACCAATCATTTTCTTTGACCAAGACCAATCATTTCCTTTGACCATGACCACTCATTCGACTTTGACCAAGACCAATCAATCCCTCTGGCCCTCCCTCCCTTTTAGGGAGAACTACATCGGCCTGAGGCCCTATCATCAGGGCTATGTAGGCAGCACTCAGTTGACATGGGGTCTTCTGGGGTTAGCTCGGCCGCATCCTTTCGTCCCTCCATCCTCTTGACCAATGACCATTGGCGACCATGCCTATCTCCTTCTTCTTTGACCTTCTTCCAAGACAATGTTGCCTTGGTTGTTTTTGCGTGTATGCTATTCCACGGTTGGTTAGCAAAATTGTTTGCAGACTATTTTTGACCCTTCACAAGTATAGGATCGCGAGCCAGTTGATCCCTACTACTTGTGGCTTTTTCGTGTTTCTGGGAGCACTTCCTGAGCCCTGGATACCTGGGACACGACGACCCTTTGGAGCTTCCGCTTAGATTGAGTGACCTGATCAGCAGACGACTAAATGCTGGGGCCCGGTTACTTCAATTTTGGCACTCCTTGACCCTTGACCATGCGACAATTTGACCTGACCCTCTCGTGAAGTGGACTACGCGCAATCATGACTATGGCAGCATTTTCACTCACTCTTTTCTATCCATTTCTTTGTCAAATCGACACTCAATCTTCGGTTCCCTGCTCTCGACTATCGGTTTGAGGGGGGAACACCTCATCCTTTTTCTGGGGCAACCAACTCCTATTTTTGTCTTGCAGTTCGTCTAGAACAACCAACAAGACAAAAAGGGGCAAATGTAGACACCGCAAACGTGTCTGCACCTTGGTTCTCCCCCTTGGTCCTTTCTCCCTCCTAGTCCTCCTTGGTCCTTTCCACCCACTTGATTAAAATAACTTAATATTTTAATTGAGGCCCCCTTTTCCACCCTACCCTTGCCTCCTTGGATCCTCCCTTGAATCCCTCCACCTTCCCCTAGCATTTATTAGCCCAAATCTCACCATTATAGCCCCCCTCATCCATTTTGGCAACCTTGCGACCGTTCTGCCCATGACCCCTCGCTCGGCGGCGTGCAAGAATGGGCAGAGGCTATTTTTAGCCTCTGTGCCCATCCTGCGACCGCCGACGTCGGCGACCCTTCGGCCGACGTCGGCAAAACTGCCGGCGTCGGCAGCCTTCATTATCCCGTCCTGTATCCGTTGCAACCCCTGGACTCCTGAGCTCGCAAACAGAACTCTCCTGGTGTTTGGCATTCGTCTGGTCTTCGTTTTGAACCTCGTGCAACAACAGCAGCAGGTGCAAAGGCCCTTCATCAGAATTCTCTTCTTGCAGAATCCCCTCTGGCTTCAATAATAGCTCCTTCAACTCTTCATTCAGCAGGGAGGGAGGTAAGCAAATCTGTTAATTGATTCTTTGTTTTAAGCTTTCAGTTATCTATTGTTATCTGCTTCCCTTCTACCCTTCCCCCTTGAGAGGCTGCAAGGCCTTCTCAGGCCCTGTCCTCTGCCCATCCTCCTCTCCCATTGTCCCACTCTTCATCCCAGTTCCAGACAACTCCCCATTCCCCTTTTGTCCACAAAAGACCCTGTATAGGGCAAGACCATTCCATAGTCCATTCTGACCCGTCCCCAGACTCTGTCTCGACATCCTCAGCATCCCGGACCTGTCCACAGTCCAGAACACATCCCAGACCCGACCACAGGCCATTACCCCGACCGACGCCGGTCACTTCCCCAACCGACGTCGGCAGAATAACCGACGTCGGCAGACCTCTTAACCGACACCGGCAGCACTTCCGACATCGGCGACTGTCTTCAACCCGACTGCTTATTTCAGGTAACCATTTGGTTTTTTCTTTCATTTCTAAGCTATTCATCATTTCTGTATTCTGGCATCTTATACTTTCTCAGTCTTTTATCTGTTTTTCATCTGTGGGTTGACCTCCCTTTGAGGAAGTTTTTACACTTCCGGGAACAAGCTTGTGCTTGGCAACCCACCGTCTATTTATCTAACATCCCCTTGTCCAAGTTTTCCATTCTTTTACAGGTGTCATTCCTCCACAGCCAAAGAGGAGTGCTCACAAGCGTCTGGATCACGGTGCGCAGTCGACATCCAGGTATTCCTAACCTCGTCCATTTTCTCTAGTTTCTTTATTCAACTTTTCGAATGTAGAAAGCGAATTAGCCCAAGAAACAGTAAGGAAAAGGAGAGTTGATTGATGAGGCCTCTCCATCGAGCAACGAAGTTGGCTATGGACTCATCCTCAAATTGCCAGATAGAATAGAGGTCCGTGATTGAGACCTTCTTGGTTATGTTGATGGAAAAGTGATCGAGGAAGAGCTGGGCCAATTGTGTGAATGAGAAGAGAGAATGGCTGGGAAGGGAGCTGTACCAGTTGAGCACAGCACCCGAGAGAGACATAGGAAATGTGCGTAAGAGTAACGCATCGTCATGGCTAATGAGGTAACAGGCATGTCTGAATGCCCACAAGTGTTGCTGTGGGTCTTCCTTATTTTGAAAGCGAGAAAACTTCAGAAGCTTCCACTGGCTGGGATATGGCCTGATTGGGACAGAAGGATGAATGGGCTCGTTGCAAATTTGCTCGTATGAGAGAGTGTTGCGCAAGCCAGAAATAGAGGTCTCTAGACTGGTCATCTTATCCATTAGCATTTTGATGATGTCTATCGACGGATTGACGGGTGGCGTGCCCCCTAAGTTGTAGGGTGCTTGGAAGAGGCTAGGGGAGGCATACGACGTAGTCGGTTGCCCCTGTAAAGGTGCAACATAGGGGTAACTAGTCATAGGGATAGATGAAGAGGCTAAAGGCGGTTGGGTAGAAGGCATAGCTAAGCCCGATGTTGCCATGAGAGGTTGGATTGTGGTAACAGGGGCCAATGGATAAGAAGCCACCCTGGTGTTGATAGGGGCCAGGGTAGGTGGAATAGAGACGATAAGGTTTTGGAAAGGAGTGGATAGCGGTTGAGCAGGTTGAGGTTGACAGGGGGCCAGAACCCCAGTGGAAGTGGGCCCAATGATAGAGGGAGAGGCCACACCTGGAGGATTGGTCAAAGTCTGGTCAGCGGCCGAAGTGATGGCTCGAGTGTCTGAAGGTTGAACTACGGATGCTGTCGATACAGCCGTAGTCATGACAAAAGAGGTTGGCATTCCGTAGATTGGATTGCCCAAGGAGTCTCGCGTTTAGCTATGCACGAGATAGTGTTGCAAGGCCTTGACGTTGAGGTCCAAGAATCGTTCGAAGTCTTGGTCCCCTTCTTGGACAATAGGAGTCTACGGCGGGGTTGGACGGGTAGGAGTTCTTTCGGTTTCTGAGTTGAAATCCATTGTAGGCCTGGTCGCGGACGGGGTAGATGGAAGTGGTTGACAGCTAGCGTGGTTGACAAGAGCCTTGGCTTGGCTACGAGTCAAAACCATGTAAGGCAAAGAAGGTTCAGGTTTCAGGAACTGTGTTGTTCAGTTTCAGAAAACTAGGATGGAGTCTTTGATAGAGAAGGGATAGGTTTTAGGCTGCTGGTTTTGAAAAAAAAAGGACAGTGATAGAGACCGACGTCGGTTGAAAAACTGATGTCGGTAATAAATATGGTCGACGTCGGTCAGATAACCGATGCCGGTAATAGGGGAAATACGACGTCGGTGGAAGAACCGATGCTGGTGACTGTGCTTTCCAGAGAACCAAAAGATTTGAAGATTCTTGGAAAAACAATGAAGAAAGCGTCCTCAATCACTCAAACAAATAGATGAGAAGAGGAAAACAGAGAGGGACAGACAAGCCTAAGCGATAAATCCTAGGAATTAACTTTAGAAACTGTGGCTTATGCCTTAGATGAATGTTTGGGGGGATTCGCTATCAAGAAGGTCCTAGAAGAAGCAGTCTAGAGCTGGTTTCGAGTCTTGTTTTAGGTGCTCAAAAATCTATGTTAGGGTCTGGTACATGGCCTGGTGCTAAGGAGCAAGCTCCCCTCACTTCACAATTCCAGTGGTTAGCTGGTCTTGCTTAGCCAAGATATACCTCGCCTAGAGTTTATCCTCCACCAGAGAATGGAGTGGGCTTCCCCCTTGGTGATGAAATCCAAGTAGGGTCACCGGGATGGGTAAGGTATCCGCTGGGGGATGAAATCCCAGTCGGGCCTTGTCTCAAGTAAGTTTTATGTTCGTTTTAGTGCATGTGGTTTGGTAGTGTAACATCAAGTGTCTACGATTTATTCAATATGCGTTTAAGTTACTAGATGTGGACTAAGAAGATGCAAGCACAAGCAGAAATGAATGCAAAGTGTTTTAATGCCCAAGTCGAAATGTGATGTTTGTTATGAAGACAAGTTTGAGAAAGGGTTGAGAGTATGACATTGGACTAGTCTAGAATGTGCAAGAAAGAAAAGAAAGATTCTTTTTAATTCCTACTTATAGTGTCATTGAGAAGAAAAGAAGGAGGAGAAAAGGTAAGAACCTAATACTCCTAAATGAATGAAGAAGAAAAGGAACCCAGGAGGAACCTAGGGTCCCACCGGGTGTGCCAGAATGTTTCTATCGCTGATTCACTTTCTACATTCAAAAGATGAATAAAGAAACTAAGGAAATGGACAAGGCTAGAAGTACCTGGATATAGACTGTGCACCATAATCCAGACGCTTGTGAGCACCCCTCTTTGGCTGTGGAGGAATGACACCTGCAAGGAAAAAGAAACTTGGACAAGAAAATGTTAGATGGATAGGCGGTGGGTTACCAAGCGAAAGCTTGTTCCCAGAAGTGTGAAAACTTCCTCAAGGGAGGTCAACCCACTGATAACAGACAGATAAAAGACCAAGAAAATATAGAATGCCAAAATACAGAAGTGATAAACAAATTAGAAAGGAAAGAAAAGACAAATGATTACCTGAAAGGAGCTGTCGGGCTGATGACAGTCGCCAAGGTCAAAAATGTTGCCGGCGTCGGTTATCTGGTCTGCCGATGTCAGTTATCTGGTCTGCCGACGTCGGTTATTCTGCCAACGTCGGTTGGGGAAGTGACCGGCGTCGGTCGGGGTTGTGGCCTGTGGTCGGGTCTGGTTTGGTTTCTGGACTATGGACAGGTCTGGTTTATGAACAGGGTTGAGACAGAGTTTGAGGACGAATTTGGATGGGCTAGGGAATGGTCTTGTTTTGATTAGGTGCCCTGTATAGGGTCTTTTTTGACAGGGGGATGAGGAAGTTGTCTGGGATTGTATAGAAAGGGGGACAGTGTGAGAGGAAGATGGACAAAGGACAGGGCTTGAGAAGGCTTTTCAGCCTCTCAGGGGCAAGAACAGAGGGAGTAGGAAATAGCAGATATGCTAGATAACTGAAAACTTAAACAAAAGAATGAAATAACAGACTCTGCTTACCTTTTAGCTTACCGAATGAAGAGTGGGAGAGCTATTGTTGAGACTGCAGAAGGCTTTGCAAGAGAAAATCTTTGATCAAGAGTCTTTGCACCTATTGCTGCTGTTGCACGAGGTCTAGGGGGAGAAGAGATGAATGTCAAAACGCCAAGAGAATTCAGTTTTCGAGCTCAAGGGTCTAGGCACTGCAACGGATGCAAAAAGGGGTATTGAAGGCTGCCGATGCCGGCAGTTTCACCGACGTCGGCCGAAGGGTCGCCTACGTCGGCGGTGGCAGAATGGGGACAGAGGCTAAAAATAGCCTCTGCGCATTCTTGCACACCGCCAGGCGAGGGATTGTGGGAAGAACGGTTATGAGGATGCTTAAATGGGCGTGGGGGGAAGATAATGAGGAGATTTGGCATAATAAATGCTAGGAGGAAGGTGGAGGGATTCAAGGGAGGATCCAAGGTGGCAAGGGTGGGGTGGAAAGGGGGCCACTTAATTAAAATATTTAAGTTATTTTAATCAAATGAATGGAGAGGACTAAGGCCAAGGGTTAGGATATGGGTTTGAGGCAGACAAGGGGGAGAACCAAGGTGTAGACACATTTGCGGTGTCTACAATTAGACCAAAGATTTCCATCTCTATCATTAGCCCTAGGCTCCTTCTCCCCATTTAGATAGTATACCCCCATAATCTATAAATAGAAATATTTTTTGCTTCTATGGGATAAATAACCATTCTTCTACATAGTTTCAAAAAATTTAAAAGTACATCGACACATTACAACCAATCACTGTCCATCCCAAAGACAAGACCATAGCTCCTCCCAATCTACTATTAGAGTACATTCCTAATTACATGGAAGTATATTGTCCTTGGCACCAATGTGCTACCCATAATATTGATTTATGTTGAGTGCTCTAGTAACATCTTCATAATTTCCTATATTTGACACTAGCACTAATTATTCCTCCTGTTACATGTCACCGTGTAATAAGGATCCTCCTTCTCAGAAAATTGCACCTCCTCCTAGTTTCATAGATACTATTCCCATAGAGAAATCCATTCTTTGAATTGAGTGTCCCACATAGGATATACCACATTATCATTACTCTTATTCTTCTACACCTAGATTTTTAGTTGAGATGATACATAAGGAAGTCTTTGCATATTTTTCTTTTAATATTGATGAGGCTCTGGATTGCATCATAATTCAGCTACATAGGGATTTTTTAGATGTTATGGATAATAGTTATGTTAAAATATATTACTATTTGTGAACATGACATGGTTTTATTTCAATTTTTTATATTTTCTAATTCGGATTAGATTTGTGATCCATTTATATGTGTTATATCTTTGACTATCTATCAATAATGATTTCACTTATATATTTTACATGATTCATTATATTATGATTTATGTGGTTTATATGGTTTCTTTCTCTTTCATTTTTTATTATGGATTATTACTATTCTTTTCATGAATGTAACACTTCTGTTTATGATTTCACTTCTTTCATGGATTCTTTTATTTTCTCTATAATGATTACACTGAAATAAAGTTCATTATTATTGTGACTTAGTTATACAACTCTAATTCCCTTAGTATTTTATCTCTACCATATGATCAATTATCAAACAATACTTCTCATTGTACTACTTATATACACCAATCTACTTTGATATTCTTTCTTACCTTATTTCCCTTTCACATACTGAGCATACTTCTGATTGATACTTGAGATTACATATTGGTTCATAGGTAAACCTAACTTGTTTAGTCAGTCATATATTTGGTTACATGGCCTCATTTAACCAAATTCTAAATATCATTCATGTGTATCACTTTTATCACTCATGTTGGTTATTCTAGATCTATCTAGAGCAAGGATTACAAAAGTGATGAAAAAAGTTAAAATCCAAATCATTTAATCAAAAGGTAATGATTCAAAAGGAAACATGCAATTAAAAAGTTTAATCACACTAAAAGACATGATTTTCTATCTTTATCACATCTCCTATCTCTAATCAAATCTCAAAATCCATAGTTACCCTCAAGATAGAGCCAAGGTCCATTGGGGTACAGTAGGCTAGTAAATTGGGATAGGAGAACAAAAACATTCTATAGTACTACCTACTTTCTCACACAAGTACCCAGTCTTCACAATAGACTAATATTTCTGTAAGAGGTCCTAAGGAATGGGTAACAAGTTATGGGAAGATAGGACCATTTTAATTTATTTGTTCATATAACCTTCATGAGTTTATCTTAATATTCCACTTATTTTCCTATAAAACTTTGTGCTTATTGTGAGAAGGTATCCATTTTATTTTGATGGTCACTAGACTCTTGTATCTTTATTTTTTATCTAGTATGTCTCATGTTTACTAAGGTTTTCTCATAAATTCATATATCATGCTTTTTAAATTATTTATTTCATTACAACAATCCTAATATTTCCCCTTGAGGAATATTGTTTTGTTAACTAATCATACCCCCCATTACTTTCATTTGTGACTTGCAGTTTAATACCATGGATAAAACTAGGATCTCCTCATAAATTACCACATTCAAACATTTTTTTAAACTATTACCGTATTTGTCTTCACCTCATTGGTGTTCCTTTGTGAGTTATAGTGTAAGACATTCGATAGGACCAGGCCCTTCTCATCGAATATTCTAATAAAAATTTCATTCTATAACCAAGTCACAATAAAATTACATGTTTCAAATTTGAGATTAATATGTGTTAAATTATTATTTACATTCCATTGACATACTCTCCTTCTTTATTTAGTATGTTTTATGATTAATTCATAAACACTTCACTTTTATCTTCATATTTTTTTATTGGATGTATGTTTACAACCATCTTATTAATTTTATCATAGTTACCATCTTGATTTAGTATTATTAATTTTATTTATACTTATACTTTGTTTTTGTTTTCATATTTTCCATCTTGATCTAGGATGATTGATTAACTTTATTGTTTGTTTTTTTATTATTCATTTTTACGTATTTTCCAATTTATTACAAATTTTCATACTTCCCAATGTGATATATCATGACTTTTATTTGTTTTAATTTGATAAAAATATTTTTACATGGTTTGAAAACAATTATTACCTTTACCTTACCATTTATGTTTCTTATATCTATTCATCTATTATTTTAACAAGTCCCATTATGATATAGTGTGTATTACATTTTATGATTATTTATACCCTTCCAAATAATTTTTATTTTCTTTTTAACCATATATGTGTATCACATAATGATATAAAATATAACATACATCACATATTTCCCATAGCATATATAACAAAATTAAAATACATGTTCTAGAAAGGAAATATATCCATACATCCATCCATAGACAAATACAAATCATAGACAAAGAAATGTCCATATCAAAATAAATACCATGAGTTTTATACAATACAAATAAAAAATACAATAGATATAGCTCTAAGGATATGATCCATCATGTTTATCCTGTGGCCAATCCATCCTACCCACAGATGCCTATTACTAGCCCCTATGAATAGTACACTGTAATGAGGTAGTATAAGATCTCAAGACATCAATCTAACCTTGTAGATTATCCACCTGGGCCTGCACACATCCAAGTGCTACAGTTGTCACCATATGAGCATGTCTCTCATGTGCCAATGCATACTAGTCCCAAGTCTCCCTATCTTACTCTTTTAGGTTTCTATGAACCATCTCATCATGCCTAGAATTATTGAGTAGCCTCCCCCACCAATTTTAACCATCTAGCATAAACTGGGGAAGATGGTATCATAAGATATACCAAGGTGGATGGATATTAATGTGACATAACCCCATCAAAAATATCATGGTGTGTATCCATAATCATGGATCACCATCTAATCTCATTAGTTATAGTACCTAAAAAACAAAAACCAAATATACATCATATCTCATGTATATATATATCTCAAATCATCTATCTATCACTCAATACATCAACGATAATGCAACTAGTTATTCATATCAAAAAATTAATAAATCAAATCATTTCTCATTATTATCAATGCCACCAACCATAGTCTTCCTATTAGTTTAACTACTAAGCACATTTTCTATTAGTTGCATCCATACAAGTGTAAAACTAGGAGTCACCACCCAAGCCCATCATGATCCCCTCCTTAGTAGCCTCTTTATCAACTAGTTATGTCTTGTATCCTTTTTAGGATCACCATTTATGTAGAGGGTTATTATAAAATCATAATTCCACTCACCTTGGCTTTGCTCTTGGTCATTGATCTCAACTTGCAAAGGTCTTACTCTACTCTTCAACTTTAATCTTCATAAATAATCTTGCAACTTCTCACTAGTCTTGATAGCATCCTTTTTCATAACTATATTCAAGAGGAACCTCTAAATCATTTATCATTATCCTTATAACTTGCATAAATCTCACACTCATCCCCTCAACACATTCTATTCATTTTTCCCATCTCCTTTCATTCACTCACTCATTAGTTTCACATAATTTCATGTCTCTTGAAGGATCAAACATCAAAACTTGTTTTATGTCTCATGAAAATAATATTACATCATGGATTAACTATCCTAGTTATAACATGTGTTCATCAATCCATTTTAACCTTTCACTCACTCTGTAATATTCACTTGCCACTTCAAACTCACTAATGAGACTACTTCCTTGTAGCCTTTTTGTCACTAATCTCCTTCATTATAACATTATATAAATCCTCCATAATATATAATTCCATATTTTTTCACCCTTTATTTTTTATTTCCTCCTAATAAGTTTCATAACCTAACATTTTTTGAATATATTCTTTCTTTTGTAACCACTTTGCCAATTAGGCCTTCTAGCCCTTTTAGCACTTACTCAGTCAATAAATCCATACCATATGGTATTATATGTGTTGTAAAACTATTTAATCCTTATATAAATTCTAAAACATACATGATTACAAAGTTTTAGGATCTTCCCATGATTATAACTAAAGTTATTGGGGGTTTTGTTTCAAAACCTTAGCTAGGCAAATGGATTTGATTATGTAGGTTGAAAGAGATTAAAATGCAATATTTTTGGTTTGATCTCATTTAAAAAAAATATGAGACCTTAAAAAGGTATTTTATAACAATTTCCACCTCTCCAAATAGATAAATATCTTTAATCAATCATGTTATAACTTACAATAAGTAAAACATAGAACTCTAAGTCCTCTTATAGGGTTGTGTCGACAACATTTGAGGATTATCTAAGTTTGAAGACACTTTAATAACTTTCTAAACTTTTCATAGATTTATTTCACCTGTGTAAATCATATTAAATCCATATTATGAAATAAAATTCATTTCTTGGGAATAAAAAGGATTTCACCTCTCTTTTCAACATGGTTGTATATCTCAAGATAGGGTACGGACATAGTAATGAAGTTTTCATGATTATAAAGTTATATTAACCTTTAACAATAAGTTTTTGAATTAAAATAACCTATATAAACTCAAGGAAAATTTTCAATTCTAATTCAATATCTAAAATCTCTTGAGATGATTTAAACCACTTTGTTTCCCCAGTATGTCAACTATGACATACACACACAAAAATCCATAGGATTGAGTTCTCTTTCTATTTTATTTCTCACTTAAAAATGATATGAATAAAACAATAATGAATGTTTTTATTCATATATAAATTTAATACAATCATAATCTCTTTACACTTGCATCGATCATCCTTTAAGCTATCAAAACTAGTCATTTACTTGACTGTCTCAGACATACACTAAGGTTTTAGTGATGAGAGTTATTTCTTGAGTTATCTTATTATAAAACCACAAATGAAAATCTTAAGGATTTACCAAGTGTATATAATTCTTTAAATTTAACACAAACTATTGTCATATATCAATGAGTCCTTTACAATTCAATTTTTCTTCTTTTAGATTGTAACCTCACTCTCTTTTTGGACTGTCACCCTATATTTTTTTATCAATACCTAAAACAACACAAATAATAATCTATATATAGAATAAATATCTTAATAAATGAAAAATATAACAAAAATAATCCATATACCTTGCATGAAGAATAAACATACACAAATAACTTATCTTTATTAGCATGCACCATCAACTTTTACATATACAATCCATTCTTGGACTCTATTATTATTCTTAAGGAGTATGCATACTTTTTTCCTTTTCTCTCCCCTAAAAATATCTCTCTCCTCCTCATAATCTCATACCATAACTCATATTTTCCTCCTCAACCTCATGTTGGATTTTATGGTTATAACTAAGATTCTTTTAGCGCCTTTTTCTCATGACATGACATTTACATGTAGTTACTTCATATCACATTCTTAGACTACCTTGTAACTTATCTATATATTTGACATCATATTAGACATTATATGACCCCTAACACCTTACTTATTCATTTTACATCCTTACACTCCTTAAAACATCAATTACAACCCTAATTAGATCCTTTACAACTTAAAATATTCAAAATATCACTTTTGGTGGGACAATTATAAGTTCATACAAAACACACTCCTTATGACTCATGATGACTATAAACATAACAAATATATCCTATAAGATCCTTCACACACTTTTATATCCCAAAAAGGATCATCTATGACACCTAACTATCATATGAGTCTTCACCAACTAAAAATGTTGTTTGTTTCCTAGATGCTCCTACATCAACCATGTGTGATTATTTTCACCTATGTCCCTTCTTACTAATGATTCCTTCATCTCTGATGAGTTTGAGGTGATCATTGTCTCCCCTATTATATATCTACTCCCACATCCTCACCTATAACATCCACAACCATAACATCCTTATCACTAGGCCTCACCACCTCCTGTTGTTATGTTTTACTTATCCATGGTCTCACCCACTGAGGCCTAATCATATGTCTCTTGAAAATCACCCATATATCTCCTCTCCCTCTCATCTCTCTAATATGTCATGCCTAATACATAACCACTACTAGAGAGGCCACTATATGTAATAGGCCTAGTTTCTCAAGTACACAAGCTACTAAATGTGGCTCTACCCATGAATTATAGTGTCTCATGATTTGAACACACACCAAAATAGTAAAAAAAAATTCCCAAGATGGTTATATGCTATCAATATCAATGTAATACTAATACACAATTTACCCTCATGTAATAGTCTATAAATCCAAAACATGAGGCATAAAACACACTACATGATCCTACCTCCATCTAAAAACTTGAGATAACCTATCATTGATTGCATGGGGAAACCTAGCTAGCTAATACATAAGGAATATCTCATATATCCATGAACTCAACAAAATGATGGGGACCGTCATCTTCTACCCTAGGGTTAGCATCCCATACATATCATACATGAGTTGTACCCAAATAATAGAACCTAAATCATATAATTCACCTTGCTCTAGGATGGATTAACATAAGGCTATTACATATAGTGGTACCTTCCAATATGACTTGTGACATAACACTAATGCTATCATAAGTCTTATTAATGACTTCTAGATATCTTGAATGGCTAAGATATAAACATCAAACAAAATCACATGAAAACTAGGACAAATCCTCTTTATTATTTTCACCCAACGGGTAAGGGAGCCCCTCTCATCCTCTGTCTCTAGTGGATCACCTATAACTAGAGTCTTGAAAATAGGAAGTCCAAGTAAGGCATTGACATCCTCCAAGGTAATGTCTATATCTATCCTATCCCCCTCCACCTCCCATCAGAAAGTGTTGGTCAATCTCTCCCATGCTCCTAGGAACATGAAAACTAAATCAACACTAAGTGGGATTCTATTCATTTCCATGATGCCTCCAAATCCCAAGGCAACTAGTTGAGATTGATCCACATCTAACAATCACTCCAAAAAATATATTAGCCAAGACATATCAACTAAGCACCAAAATCTATGTCACCTATAAAAAATATCAAACAATAGAGAAGGTATTAGATCTCAATATCATAATAATAAAACATATTCTTAAATATTTTGAAAACACTAAAAATTAACCAATTAATTATCCTATTTTTCTTATTTTTTCCTTTTCCTACATAGTTAGCCCTTTTGACAAGAAATTATCCTTGTCACCTCTTTACCATACTAAATTGGCCCTTTACTACATAGTCAGCCCAATTTTGTAGATAGAAACAACCTTTTTAATACTAAATTAGCCTTCCTCTATCATTAGCATACTATACTGGTCCTCTACCATGCATTAGGCCTACTTTAATAGAATGTATCTACCACCTACTATATATTGCATCAGCTATAATGTACTATGTTTGCCATATCTATTTTTCCGACTAGATCATCCTTCTACCATATAGCTGGCCACCCTCAAAAATACTAAGTCAACCCTCAACTATGTATTCATCCACCTTAACTTCTCACACCTTTTCCAACTAAACCAATAGGGCTGACTTTTTTCTTAGTTTATTATGACTTTTCAACCACTTACTATAAATTCCTTAGGCATTTATTGGTATAATTATTTCCTACCCAATATAGCATTTAACCCCTAGTTTGCCTTAAAAAATCTAGGGTCATTTTTGCTATCTACATTTTTTTTAACAACTATTTCTCTATATATAGCTTAATTTCAAATAAAATTACTCAAAAATTTAAAGCTCATGCATCACTTACCTGAGTTGTACTGGCCATAGATGATAAAAACCTTGCACATCAAAGTTGTGGTCTCCTCACCATGGTCACTCTCAAAGCTCAACTAGGTCTCTTAGATCAACACTTTCTTAAAATGGTAAAAATAACAAATGAATTAATTTTCACCTTATTTATATTTATTATTCAAAATTATTTACCTTTTAATTAATTAAAATTAGATTCTATTTTTCACCCATAACTTTTTTTCTACTAACTCTTTTTTAAACCAAACGATGTTCTATAATCCTGACATCGTAGAGAATTTGTCAACATATTACATGTATATTTTGAAAATGAAAAAAAATTAAATTTTTACTTATTTTATAGGTTTTCCTAATGTTCCTTACATTGGACACCTTCACATTTCCTTACTTCCTTCATTTTATACAACACTAACGTAGGTAAAGGCATGTATTTTTCAATTCTATCCTTTCATTTATCTTATTCACTTTTTACTATAATTTACTTAGCTTAGCATTATGTGTTTTTATGTTCTTTTCCCAAAGCACCATATGATGTTATAGATATATGACACATGATGATATTCATGTGGGACATATGTATACACAATATTTTAAAAATTTATCAATTATTGATGTTTTCTCTCTTACAATAATCCATTGACACTCAACTCTTTGAGTTCATGCCCTAAAGGGTGCACCAAGAAAGGGTTGGGTAGACCATTGGTGCTTTGTAAGATTATTTTTCTCTATACCACCACATGAAACCAACACAAACCTATCATATACATTTCTATAAGCTTAGACACATCCCTTACATACTCCTCCAAGAAATGCACTACTTCAGATAGCCCCTATCTAAGCTAAAATCTATTTCTTCCATTTACCAAATAAATTTGGCATGGGCCAACCCTATTCTTAAAATATAAGCACAATAAAAGATTAGGTCATCCTTGGTTAACCTAGTCCAGGACCTAACTACTTTATTTATTAAATAACAAGATGGATTGAGCCAACTTTGTTGGATAAAACTTTATAAGATTTTAGGGTTAGACCTATCTATATAAACACATCTTTTTCTCCATTTCAAAGAGAGATAGAGATAATCATTTATTTTCACATCTATTTATCCACCATTATACTTGAGGAGTCATTCCTTAGGTTTTCATACTACACTTGGAGAGAAAAATCTTGTCTTGTGAAAACTTTTGATTCTATAATATCCCCAACTAGAAGATATTGTTCCAAACTTGCACTATTCCTAACTTTTAACTTGTAGTCATTTTGTCAAATAGTTTTTATGCAATTGATCATTAAAGATTTTAGCTTGTAATCATTTGGATTAATTTGTCTAAGATTCTTTTATCCTACTAACATTAAAAAATCACTTTAACATACCTAAATTGATTGGGGCATTACATCAAATAGTTGGCATGCATATGATATTAAACTTAAAAAATTATTATTCTTTTTAACAATGAAGTATGACTAATTTTTATAGCTAAAAAACAATGTTATTTTCTATTTAAAATTTTAATTAATACCTCAAAAATAGCCATTTCCAACAATAAATGATTATTAGAATCCTCTGATTTTGCCTCAAAAATCCATACTACCTTCATAATTAAATTCTAGCCACCCAAAAATGGTATCAACCCCAAATTAGGCACATGCATTAACATGCAATGAAATATCACACTAAATCTCTCACATTTATTAACATGCACATACATGCATGTCACATTCACACACTAAAATCCCTACAAACTTGACACTAGATTATCAAATGGATATTTGGAGTTGCAATTACTCCCAATACTATGATCTACCTTGAATGGTTCAGTGACCTCTTGGGATGAATTGAAAGCCTCTTGAGCTAAATCACTAGCCACTTGGGATGAAGTATTTCCTCCTTGGGTGAATCATTGGCTTTTTTTAACTTTCAATGATGATCAAAGCAATCTATGAATGATGGTTTCCAAAAAAAATATATAGTATGTTGTAAATGATCTTCAACACCAATAGAAAAACTACTAGGGGTTGAAGATGAACCCTCTCATTGAAATATCCCTTCTAGATAGGGTCCAAAGTCTTCTCTACATTGAAACTAGGCATCCCAAGGGATTTTAGTCTTTGAGCGATAGTGGATGAACATGCAGGCTCACCAAGTCTCCAAAGGAAAATAGAAATGAACATAATCATCATTTTAATCCTCATATTCTCCTTTTATAAGCACTTATTAGATTAATAAAATATTATTATTTGTGTCCCCTTATTTTCCATCCAAAAAGTGACTATAAACTCCTCTTAAATAATGAAATATAAGTTGTCTTTTAATGTTTAATTTTTGATAAGTTTATATTTAAGTATTTTTAAATTATTTTATGCACATCCACCCGAAGTTGTGTAAAATACAGAAATACCCTGAAAGTGAAATATAATAATGACACCATACTCTAAAGCTCATTAGAAATCTAAATTAATGAAAATTAATAATAACCACATATAACAGTCTTCTCGAAGAAATGTGGAATGCACCTAAAATGTCATAACTACTTGTAAAAAGAACCAATATACTCATCTTGATCCCCTAAACACCATGACACTAACTAAATTCCATTCCAAAAATGTTGGCACTCTCCAAGAAAATTTGGAACTTCCAAAGATGTTGGAAATACTAAAAAGGGACATTACAAGTTTCCTCTCCCCAAAATTTCTTGTCCCCAAGAAATAACAATTTTTCTCATCAAATTCATCTAATTGAATCATATTACTAATACTTGATTCCCAAATCATTCTTAAGAACTTTTGGATATGATGACAAATGATGCCTTTTCCTCCTTCCTGGAGGATGTCTTCATGTTACCACAAGACCAATGGCTACCACATGAATTTGTCTCCATGTTTTTTGTGTAGTTATTGATTTTTATCATGTAATTGAGGATATGTAACACTTATTTGAGATTCATTAGTAATTAAAAACTATAAATATCTCCTTCCCATGATTGTAGATTCTTGTAAAACCCATTGTGTAAATGTAATTTTAATGATGTGAGGGCTGATTTTAATTATGATAATAGTGTTGAGGTTATAAATTTGATGCATGGTCATCCCAATTATGTTCCCTTTATCTTTGGGTGATAGGAGATCATCAAAAATTACTCTCCTCCTACCTTATGGGTGAATCTAAGCACAACCTTCCAGGTTTGACACTACCTCACCATGCTCACTACACCACTCTATTTTTTATATAAACTTCTCTTTGAAGTCTACATGTGATGTCCATGATTGCTCCACTAAGATAGTTCTCTTTACACATAACTCCCTTCACTCTGAATTTCAATTTTATAGTATATTTTCCAAAT
Organism: Torreya grandis; assembly: GCA_037957365.1. Taxonomy (NCBI): domain Eukaryota; kingdom Viridiplantae; phylum Streptophyta; class Pinopsida; order Cupressales; family Taxaceae; genus Torreya; species Torreya grandis. The sequence continues at coordinate 778,442 of JARHVA010002359.1, forward strand.
AAATATGATCATTATAAGCCAACAATTATGCTCACCTCTTTTAAATAGGTGTTATAACATTTACCTTGGACTCCAAAGACTCTTACCATGAGGTTACAAGCTTTACCACTTGAAATATAGTTCAGATCAGATTGTATGTGGACTAGAGGGTGGTTTTAATATTCATAATTTGCTTTTAATTTCTTCCCAAATAGCAATACATAAGCTGCAATAAATAAATAAATTTCCCAAACACTTGTAGGTATATAGCTGCTCATGAAAAGTATTATCGATCTACACATGAAATTATTAAAATGACTAAGAGAAACACCATACCATCATTTCCTAACTCAATTTCATTGTTTAAAATTTACGCATGTGAAATTTGAAAACCATGCTACATTAACTTCAACAATGGTGTTAAGCTAGAAACTCTTCTACCATGTGTCTGAAACTCCTTATATGGTTGCAAAGAAAGTGTGGAAGGGAATGGAAATGTGGAGGATAATAGATTTAGGATTAAGAACCATCCTTATAGTGACCCCTAGTCCATGAATGTTATAACCAATACTCACTCCTATTATGTTAAGTTGACAACTCTTAACAAGAGTGTCCTTGCATACATTGTGAGTTATAATGAGGCCAAACGCATTGCAAACTCCTTTAGTAGATGGAGTAACAAAACCATGGGCTAGAAAATAACAACCAAGGTGTTGCATTGGATTAAAATCCATTGTTTTTTCCATTTTATACTTTATTGATGGGTATCTAAAATACTCACTTGGATGTCGTATCCTCTTATTGTTACAAGCTGGGTTACTAAAATCAAGAAATGTCTCAGCATTCATTTCATAAAATGGGTTATCAAAAGATTGGAAGTTATTTTCATCCTCTTATTTAATCGAATCTTTCTAATTTCCCAAATTTCTACTAGAAATATCAAGAAACTATTCTAAATCAAAACATTTTTGAAGCCAATCAAGCTCATCAAGTACCTACTTGATTTCATTAGACCTTTCTTCATTATCTTGCTTGTTAAATTTTGTAATAGTAGAAAATTGACCTCTACCTCTAATAATGCCATTTGAGTGCTTTACAAAGAATTCTTAGTTGATTTAAGCTCAAAAGTGAGATCATCATCTTTTGCCATGGTTTCATCTACAATTTTGGTAGCCACATCTCTATTTTTGAGTATGTGCAAGTATGTTGATTTGATTTCTTCCATTATTTTCTTAACTATTTGTAAAACTGAATGGGTGGAAATTTGTTCAAGCTGACCTCTCTATTCCTTTTACATTAATTCTTCAATCAACCTTTTTGTATTATCCAACCTTGATAGGGCTTGTAGTTCATTCTCAACAATCACCAATAATTGTTGTTTCCAATTTTCCTCATGAATGATAGAATCATGCAAAGATGAATTATTATTAGAAGACATGGAAAATTCAATATTTTCTTCATACCTAGTAATGGTGTCATCATGGGAATTAGAAATCTCATGTGCCTCTCCTTGAATTTATAAATTAACTTCATTGGATTGATCTAAATTAATATCAATTTTTTTGTTTTAAAACTTCCAACAAGCTCAATCGCATCATTTGTAGTTACATATCCTTATATGAAGCCATTTTGGAGATTTGATATACATGCCTCATAAAATTAGACATTTTCTTCCTCAGAAGAAAATTTTGAATGTGCTTCCTTCTTAAATTTTGGCTCTTCTTTATAAATTCCTATTGTGATCTCTTCTTATTTCACATGCCACCATATCAAAAATTCTTCTTCATCCTCATTTGTCAAATAAGTCTCATTTTTTCTTCACATTGTTTAACAAAAATTTCAGCTAAAACTTCCACAACTAATAAATATTATTGATCATCCTTCCTCATGTTAGCCAATAAGATTGATAACAGTGACTAGGGCACATCATCACTTTCATTTACAATCAATGACATAATTATCTGCATTGTTGTTATAATATTTTCAACATGATATTTTATGATAATACCAAATAAATAGTGAAACATTTTGAGAATTATATCATAGCATTCAAGATCAAGCATCATCACACATGATCTAACTTTTACAAGTGTTTCTAGAATTCTTACTCTCTTAGCAAAAGAAAGAATTTTGTTATCATCCAAACCTTGAAAACTTTCTTCAATTAGCTAAAATATCTCCTTCATGATATTATTTTTATAAGGTTCCTATGGAGCTATTATTCTCATAATTTCATTAACACAAAAAGTAATTACAGGCCTTACCTCCTCATCTAGATGTCTCAAAATCTATGGCTTAACCAAAGAATTCACTAATGGAGTCAAAGCATATTACATCCTCACTGAATCTAACTGATCTATCATAAATAAGAAAATCTCTACTTCTTTCAAAATACAAAGTAGATCATACATCAATTGTGATGGGTTTTCAAGTCTCTCACCTACTTTATAAAGCTTCTTGCCCAAATCTTCTTCACTAAATAATTCCATGATTCACAACCTTTGACAATTCCTTTAATGATGAATCCCTATTGAAACTCGAAGCCATTAAAAACTGATATCAAATTTCTAAACTACAACAATCCACTAAATTTTATATGTAATAAACATCCACTACCTAATAGGTTAGAAAGAAAACTAACTTGAATACCACTGTAATATCCCACACTAGGAGATATTCTTCCAAACTTACATTATTCCTGACTTTTAGCTTGTAGTCATTTTATCAAATATTTTATATGCAATTGATTATTAAATATTCATTCTTGTAATAATTTGGAGTAATTTGTCTAAGATAATTTGATCCTATTGACATTACAAAATCACTTTAACTTACATAAATTGATTGCGGCGTTACATCAAATAGTTGGCATGCATTTGATATTAAACTTAGAAAATTATTATTCTTTTTAATAATTAAGTATGATGGATTTTTATAGTAGATAAACAATTTTATTTTCTATTTAAATCTATAATTAATACCTTGGAAGTAGTAGTGACCAAAAATATATTAATATTAGATTCCGACAATTTTGCTTAAAAAATCCACATTGCCTTCATAATTAAATTCCAACCACCCAAAAATGGCATCAACCCCAAATAAAATGCATGCATTGACATGTAATGCAATATAACACCAAATATCTCACATTAATTAACATTAATATATGTGCATGTCACATGCACACACTAAAAACCCTACAAACCTGACATTGGATTGTTAGATAGATGTTTGGAGTTGTAACTTCTCCCAATACTATGATCTATCTTGAATGGCTCACTAACCTCCTTGGATTAATTGCAAGCCTCATGGGATAAATCACTAGCCACTTGGGATGAAACATTTTCCTCCTTAGGTGAATCGTTGGCCTCCTTCAACTGTCAATGATGATTAAAGCAATCTATGAATGCTAGTATACTTGTAATGATCTTCAACACTAGTAGCACAACTACTAGTGGTTGAGGATTAACCTTCTCACTAAAATAGACCTCTTGGATAGGGTCCAAAGTCTTATTTGAATTGAAACTAGGGATCCTAAAGGATTTTACTCCTTGAGTGATAGAGGATGAACACAAAGGCTCACCAAATCTCCAGAGGAAAATAACAATGAACCTAATAATAATTTTAATCCTCATATTCTCTTTTTATAAGCAATTTTTGGAATAATAAAATATTATTATTTGTGTACCCTTATTTTGCCTCCAAAAAGTGACTTTAGACAACTTTAAAATAATTTAATATAAGTTGTCTCTTAATGTTTATTTTTCAACAACTTAATATTTAACTATTTATTATATTTTTTAATTATTCTATGCACATCTACCCAAAGTTGTGGAAAATACAAAAATAGCCTATAATTGAAATATGATAATTCCAACATACTTTGAATCTCATTTGAGATCTAACTTAATGAAAATTAATAGTATCCATATATAGCAGTCTGCTCCAATAAATGTGGAATGCACCTAAAATGTCATAATTTCTCTTAAAAAGAGTGAATGGACTCATATTTATCCCTTAAACACCATTACACTAATGAAATTCTATTTCAAAATTTTTGGAACTCTCAAATAAAGTTGGATCTTCCAAAGATGTTGGAAAGACAAAAAGGGGACATTATAGATTCACTATGAAGTCCTTGGCTAAACTATAATCCATTATCCATCCTTAGTTTCTTCAACATATACAACAACCTATTTCCAATCACCAATAGACAAGGGCTAAATTGAGGTTTGATGGGTTCATATTCAAAGGTAAATATTCTTAACTCTTACTTCTCTTTATTAAGTAGATAATGTTGACCAAAATTGACTTTTAGGTCAAATTAGGGCACCCCTAGGTGTAAACTTGACTTTTAAATGTTTTAGGGGTATAATAAATATGTAAAAATGTGTTTTATATTTTATTTAATTTTTTTTTATGTTGTAATATCCTTAATCCCTAGTCATGTTAGCCTTTTTAGTCATTTTTAGGTCAAAAAGGTGTATTTAATGAATTGTACAAATTTATTTGGAAGTGTGAAGGTTCTTAAATGTAATGTCACATCCCATGTGTCCTTATAGGTCTTAATAAATTGAAATAACTTAAATTTGGTAGGTTTATTAGATTAAAAGGTAGTTTCTTGAGAAATGAGAAGAAAATGGCACTCGTATGACCCATGGGGAAGTATTCCACATATTAAAATTCATGGAACATCCCTTCATCTTCCCCACAATCATCCTAATGTTTTATTTCCTTTGGAAGTGAAATTTTTGGCCAAAAAATATTTAACTCAATCTTGGCTTTCTTAGACATGCAAAAGTGACCTTCAAGTTTTTATTCAATACAGACAATTAAAGAGGTTTCAAGTCAAATGCTTCTATTAGGTTGTATTAAACTCATATACCTTAATTTCCATATATGTAGTTTGAATAATTATGGTATGTGCTTCATGAACCATCCTCATGAAGTTGACTATACTTTTTTGCCTATTATCTTATGTACCCTATGGGTTTTGCCTTGGTTTGACTAGATTCATACAATCCACTTGTTAATATTTGGTTAAATATGATTATTAATATGTCTCCCATTCTTTGTTTCATTTTTCAAGGTGTTTGGATGATTCAAGTAGCTCAAAGTTATAAGACGATGCACCTTTCTAAGTTACAGGCATTTTCACCATTTTTTGGAACTTCATGCTTGTTTATGGATTTAGGTGGTTGTGTTAAGCTAATTTACATGTTTAAATGTTATCTTTATCTCCCTTAACCTTATAATTCCATTCTCTAGAGCATACTTCATGAGATTGTATTCACAAGGATCATGTAGCTTGTTTACCCTATCATTGTCACACATGGTCAATCTTAGTAAATCACATGTTTGAAACTTGCATGGCATGTCCATATAGGTGTGTTTAAGGTTTTTAATTCCTTTTTGTATCCTTTATTATTCAAGCCTTGATTTGTTGTAAGAGAGAGAGATTGTGATGTCATATATAATATTTAAATTTAGTTTGCCATTGACAGGTGCCTACAAGATTTTTTAAACATTAAAATGTGATATATAAACTTTATTTAATTTATTTATACTATGATATATTGTTTGAGATTTTAAAATATCATAGATTTTGGTCATGAGGTCAAGACAATGTTTGTTACCTACCTTTCCAACTTACTACCTGCATATACAAGTGACAATACAGAGAGCAAGAGCCATTGGAGAGAGGTTAAAACATGTGAAAAAACATTCCTTGAAGTATTGATGTTATAAAAATAGCATGGATTATCCATTTGAGAAGATAATTTGGAAAATGCAGGTTGGAAACTACCTCTAAGGACTCAATGACACTGTTCAGGCCCACCTTCCCAAAAATGAAAAAATACCCTAAGGGTTTTTGAATATCCTATAACATGTCTACCATAGAGAGTTGGAGAAAATATCTAGGTGAAATTTTAATAATATATCATAGACAAGATACATTCATGTTTTGGAGAGAGTATGGGAAATGAAGATTGGTTTTTAGATGGCTCAAACATATCAGTTTATGCACTGATAGTAGGCATTAAAACCTTTAGGACTGACTCTAAAAGGGACTTTTTTCACCCAAAGTTGCACAATGGCTTATATACAAGGTTTTGAATGTTTAAAATGGTTTAAATTGGTAATCATGATTTAATATACCATCTAAAATAGGATATGAATTGTATTTTTCTTCCTAGACCACTCTTAGTTTGTACAAGGTGCCAAAAAATCCCACCTACAGGTAGACAATGAACTAAGCTTGGTGTTTTAGTGGTATTTGAGCCCATATAAGGTGAATTATAGTATGATTATTTACTATATGATCATCATGCTCATGAAAGGTCTTGAAACACTATGACCAAGCTCATTAAAGCTAATATATGTACATACAGGGGTCATTAAGGCAAAGTATCTTAGTCAATAGAAGGTTTTCAGTTTGTGAACCGAAAGTGAATATGAAGGGTATAAAGAGGTTAGAAAAATGAATCAAGTTTGTTATCACCTTAATTATGACCAGGAGTATTTATATAAGCTATAAAAAATGTAAAACAACTTACATAGACCTCTCAAAAGCCCAGTATGCACCTATAGTCAATTATGTTTGATTGTCTATGATAGTGAACAGAATAGTAGTGTTTTTGTGTGTGAATGGACCAAAAATGAAAAATATAGACCTAAAAAATTTAAAGTGACTCTAAAGGTGATTATATTATGTGGTGAACAATATCCTTGAAGCTAAACCATGCACCACCTATAGGTACATCACCATAAGGCAAAACATAGTCAAAAAGTTATACTCAGTCTTGACTGAGTCAAGGTAGGTGAGGAGTATATGATAGGTTTAGGTTCAAGAAGATATAAATTTATTAAAGGGGATTTAAATTAAGTTGATAAACACGTATCCTAATCTAATTCACTCATATCTACCTATAAGTACCCCTCCCATGCACAAAAAAACATAGTCAAAGTGACACTCAGTCTTGAGAAGTTTAATGTTTGGAAAGGTATATGGAAGATTGGAGTGGTAAAATATAATGTGAACACTTCCCTCATATTCAAATTTATCTCATGTAACCTTTATTATTTATAAATAACCAAATAATGGACTAAAAACTTATATTATATAGTCTATAGTCTTAAACCTTGCTAACCGTCTCTTCACACAAGTCTGTTTTAAGTTTTAGAAGAATTGAGAGGTTTTTTGACCTGATTAGGAGCTCATTTTTGGTGTAGAGTGTCTCCATAAATTTAATAACCCTATAAAATATTCACATTCTTCTTAATAAATATGGGAGTTCCCTCTATTTTATCTTAGATAGAGGGAACTCAACTTATGAGTAGATTGATAGGTTTTTAAGAAAGTGAGTGATATGATGAGCCAAGAGTTGAGTGAACCCTTTAAGGAAGTTTTTGAATTTGGAAAACACTCAAGGTAACATTATAAGTACTTCACATAGGGTGGGAACCTAACATAGCTCACTGGACCATTAGGTTTGTAATCAAGCCTAGTAGGCAGATGTAAGCCCTAGAAACCAAACGTAAAACCACTCTCATTTCTAGTATGGAGTGATCATTCTAACCTATAGAGGTATGTTTAATAATTTAATATATATTTTTTTAACTATTTTGACTAAATTAAATCCATGAAATGCCATTTTAGACTTCAAGGTATAGATAGGCTATAAGATCAACATTAGGCCTAATATCCAAATGAGGAGTCATCTTCATTTCTAACATGAAGTAAACATATAAATGGATTGGGACATGAATTTTGGGTCATAATAGACATTTTAAATTTATTGGTATGTAGATAAAATGTCAAGAGAGCCAATTTAGGCTTAAGAATAATATCAAGCCTATGGAAATTAGAAAAAAGAGCTCGATAGGGCAAGTTTATATGCTCATATATTTCAAGAGGATTTGCATGGAGGATATAGGATTTTAGGAAAGTTATTATAGGTCTTTAATAACCACTTTATGAAATTTTTCTACAACTCTAATGTCATAACTTTATGAACGAACCTTAAAAATGAAAATAGACCTAAAACCCTTGCAAACCCTCAGTCAATAATAGTTTGGATAAACAGAGTTTGATAGCTGATATAATGGAATATTTTTACCATGAAGATTATTATACATTTAAAATGGGTCCCTAAAGCTAATCCAAATGCTTTTAGAAATACAGACTTGTATGAATAGGGTACAAAACAAGATTTTCTTGATAGTTTTGTGCATTGTGCAAGCTGTAAGAGGACTCTGAAGATGAAATAAATTTTTGAGAGAATATTATCACTTTAAAAAAAAATTATTTACATTTCATTATAATAAAAAAAATCCTAATTTTCCAAATAATAGTTCTCATCTCAGCCAATCAAAATTGGCATTTTGGACAAGCTAGTGAGAAGGGTGGTTTTAAGGTGTCCTTAATGCTTATAAGTTAATTAAGGGTCTTGAAAATTTTCATCCACTCCATCCCATGTATTTTCATGATAAATTGAATCCAAATTTGAGTAAAAATGTGTACGGTGCATGAAAGGAGAGTTTTTTGGACTACAAATGATGATAGCTTCTTTCCAGATGATTCTAGATGACAAAACTTGAAAATAATTCATGGATAGGAATGCCTAAAACACTTATCCTTAGTTATAATCATCATATCTATCCATAATTATTCTTAGGATATTCAAATAGGGCTAATCATGAAGGTAATTTTTTTGAGCCAGTTAAGGGAATTTCATGCCACTTTGTATGATTTTGATGACTTGGATGGAAACTTGGGATTCTCGACCTTACATGGTTAATCTCACATCCTATTGTCATAAAAAATTAATTTATTCTCTTATATTTACAAGTGTCCTTGTGACCATTGTAATTCTCTCTTCTCCTCTCTCTCTCTCAAGTTTTATAAGAACTAGCCATTTTAGCCATTATAATACATGATACTCTTAAGTATGGTTAATACCTAATAGTTTGCATACCATTTGATAAATAATAATAATTATTTTTACCTCTTACATTATTATTTATAGTGTGTTCAATTGGATGATGAATCTTGCTTAGTGAGCACTATGGATTTTTTAGTATGTTGTTTCATTCTTTCACTTATTTTCAGCCTCTTCTTATAGGTCATGTGAAGTGTTCTAGGAGATGTCTAGGTTTGAGTGAGTTAGTATATTCAATAGTTCCATTAAAGTCCTCTTGTCTAGTCCTCCTATCCTAGGGCATTCATCCATAACCTCATAATGTAACATTGATGTGAGAAGACATAGATTAGAAAAGTGTATGTTTAGTTTGTCCCTTGATTTCATGTGTAACATATAGTTGGTTGGAAGTCATCATCTTATTTTGTGTATCACCCCCCTTAGGATAGTTATCTTTAAGTCATATTTCTCCCTTTTCACCCCCAAAGTTAGGTGTATTTTTAATCCAAAGTGTTACATCAAGGGAGCTAGCCCTATCTAGAGATTCACCTCATCCTTAGGCTACCCACATGCCTAGAGGTGTTTCCATTGTGCCACTTATATTGGGAGGGCTTAGGCATCTCCTCAAAGGGTGAAAATCTAAGTGACAATAGATATGTTTTCATTTTTTATCTTATGAATATGTCTCTCTCCATGCATTAGTATTACCTATACATTTACTTGAGTAGAGATCTTCTTTTCATGTTTACTTTTATGTTTATTACCCCTATTTAGTGCCACATGCTTTGGTGATCACTAGATTATATTTACTTTAATTTTTCATTTACTTTGATAATAAAACATAGGACCTATCAAGGGTTATTGTGTGGTATTGCTTGAGTAGAGGCTTTGAAACCCTCTCTAGTGACAATTCATGGTAAGGGACCCCTTAGTTATGTCGATTGGATTCATATTTGTCATGACCCTAATTGTCTAAATGTACCAACAAGTAGAATATCTAGTGTGATTTTTCTTCTCTGATCTAAGATTGATCTGTAGATCATCTTTACTTTTCATTGTATATAGGTTACATCTAAAATTATCATCATATTGAAAGAGAACTTCAAAACCATCAATAATTAGGATAATAAAGAGGTTATTAAGGAAGAGTTGAATATTGTTGTCAACTAGAGTATTTTTAAGGAGGGTAATTATATTTCTGATTCAAAAAGAGTAGCTATAAATTTAATTAAATGGATTCTACCTTCACCAAGTTGGGTCAAAATTTAATTTAATGGAGCCTCAAAAGGAAACCTAGGGAAAACAAGTGGGGGTGTTGTTATTACATATGATAAAGGTGCTTGAAAGGTGGCTATGTTATGAACCTAGGGTTTCAAATTAGTCACATAGTGAAAGCTATATAAAAAATTTGGGGTATCCAAATTTCTAAATAAATATGGATAATACATCTAATTATTGAAGGAGACTCTCTATATATTGTTAATTACCTAAATAGGAAAGATACTCCTAGTTGGAAAATTAAACATTTGAAGGAGGATGCAATAGATATTATTCGGTCATTTCAAGAGACTAGAATTTTCCATATCCATCACAAAAGAAATAAGATGACAAATTAGTTTTCCAATAAAGGTGTGAGTATTCAAAACTTTAGTAGATGGAATAGTGTTTTAGATATCATAAAAGAGTTATAACAACTCTTGTATATGGAATTAATTAATTTATATTTGTGTCTTTAAATGGAATGCTTTCCTCTATTATGTTATTTTGGCATAATTGCCATTTAATTTGGAATTGTGTATTATTTATTATCACAATATTTGGTGGGATTGTTAATAATTACCAAAGAGGAAAGAATTATTATTGTAGATAGACAATGTCCTATGAGACTCATGCCAATTCATCACTTAATCATAAAAATTCAAGGATCATCAATGTTGAAATAAGGGTAATCATTAGTATATTTGATCAATGGTATGGTGTAATAGCTAGATTTGATCACCAAAAATGAAACAAATTTTATTGTGAGAAAAAAAATTAGGTAAGTAGTGAAAAATTCAAAAAATTTAGGATGGGAAGGGATCTATGTAGAATCAAACCTGGTAGCATTGACTCCATCAATAAAAAAAGAAAAATGGAAAAATTTTCAAGATGGAGGCCTTACAGTCTACATGGAGAGAATTTAAGGCTATAATCCACATATATCTATAGTATTTTATAAATCATGTAAAATTTGTCTTTTTGTGATGAGGTGAGTTATCAAAATGGTTAGTGAATAATCCTGTAGGTCTACAAATAAAATAGGGATAAGAAGGAAGAGATGAAATTATTCCTAGAGGAGGAGAAAGAAGTGATTAAGTTCCAAGGAGGGTATTTGAAAAACTACCTTCCATTATCATGGTAGTTGGTAGCTCATTAAATCATGAAATATGTTACTTTGAATGTTCATTTTAAGGTAATTTACTCTTATCATTTCCCTCTTTTAAACCATTTTTGTTGCAATGTGGCCATTAATTTATAATTTTTTTTATTTTTATACTTAGAGAATTTAGTTCTAGAATTTAAATTGGGTAGGTTTATGTTCCCTTTACACCAAGCCCTAACTCTCCTACTCTATAAATATGTGAAAACATTCCACTTAGACCCCTCCCTTAGTATTAAAATTATCCAACTTGGTAAAAAGGATAAGATTGTGGTAAAAGTGGATGGAAAAGGAAAGAAGAGCAAAATTATTTTTATTAAAATCCCAAGTCTATAAAATGTGGCACACTCATTTGGGATGAAATGTTTGGATAATGAGGCACACTCTTCTTACAAGAAATCACATGTGGTGATTCCATTGGAGTCTGAAGAGGAGGTATCATTGGAGGATACTTTGTCAAAGTCCACCATAAGTCTCTTAATAACTTGGATGTTACTACAGATCCCCTGGAGGTTGAGATACTTGAAGATAATATTGAAGAGTTAGAAGGGAGGATATGGATGTTTTGATTTATAATAAACATAAAAAATTTAAAATATTGATTTATGACATCAAACTGTATAAGAGTATCTTTACTTGAGTCTTGACTGAAATTGAAATATTGAAAGGCCAGGAAGAAAGTAGATTATCTTGTGAGAGGGAGTACTAGTCAAATTTGTCCTTTAAATTATTTGGGTTATGAGAAGTATAAGAACTTTGAATTGGAAAAATAATAAGATAAAATTGATGAACTAAAGAAATAAAACTACCATCTTAAGTAGGATATCAAGAGTGACACCAATATTAGTAATATGATGATTAAAAAATTATGTCACTAATATAAATGTGTTGAAATAAGTCATTAGTGTTGGAAAATAAGATCAAGGTAGCCTCTGAGATAGAAATCAAGTCAAAAAGTAGAACAAAAGAAAGGCTATTGAGATGGCAAAAGGAGGTGGTGATGATTTATAAAACATCCTCAATAACTTGGTTAAGGAATGGAATGTTTTTATTAAAGGTTTTGAGGACTAGTCTCAATGGTTGTTAGTTTATTTTTGTTTTTTTATATCTCTTTGTTATTAGTCGGTTTTTTCTTATAGAATTTCATTTACCTACATTTTTAATGTTTTATATTTAGGGATTTTTAGCTTTAGGCCTATGTTTGGTAAAGGGGAAGGGACCATTTCAAAATAATTTATTTAACATTACCAAAAATAGACATAAAATGAAGAATAATTAGAAGGTGGATCATTGTATTGAGTAAATACATATTCATATTTATTATTATTAGTTTCTTATAAACCCATAATTTTTTTAGGGTTTAGATTTTTAACATCATCGATATTTTCTAGTTGACCAGGTAGACCAACAACTTGAATTAAATAAAAGATAACTTTAGTATTAACTAAATCATTGATAATATTATAAGGTCAAGCATTAACATTAAATTTAGGGTAGGTTTTGGGCCTATAGGTTGGTTGGTATTGTGTGCTATTATATCCCATTTATATGCAATCAAAAATGCATAATGTCTGTAAATCAATCCTAACTCAGAGAAGATAGATCATACCATACACTTTTGATTGGGGATAAATTTTTTAAGCAAGAATATGACCAATATGGGGATCCACTAAAATCTATTAGGGTATCTCTTACCATAATACACTGTGTTAGGGAGGATTTCAAAGCCTCTACTCTAACATAATCATGCATAACCCTAAGGTGGTATTGATTTTTGATATTTCACCTAAACTAATAACTAGTAAAGTAAATATAATTTAGTTCTCACCAAAGATTGTGGCATAAAGTGGGGGTTATAAATAATAAGACTAAACATGCATAGAAGACATATAATCACATCAATGTATACATAATCCTAATACATGAAAGATAAGTATAAATCCATATATATCCACTCTTACGAAGGAGAAACAAAGTCAATAATACTTACCTTTGAGGATGAACCCATCAAGCCTCAATCTCTCCCTTGGCCAAGGTGATTTGTAAGAGTTTGTTGTGGTATGTGAGGATAGCAAAGACAAATCAGCTTTAGGCTACATAACCTATCAATGCATCCAAAATACTTCTCCATAAGGAAAGATCCATATCTCCAAAGAAAGTAAGGAACTTTAAGCTTTACTTCTCAAGTAGAATGGTCAATAAGCAGATGTTCATTCACTCTTACTTCTGCTTCTTCTTCTCATAATAAATGATGGAAATGACCTTATATATATATATATATAGGCAAATTTGACCCTTAATGCTTCCAAAAAATTTGGTCGACAAGGTAAACCCAGTCGACCTAGCATAATTTTGGATAATTATTCACTAAGTCATGATCCACATCATCTAAAGGCCATACTAATTCCTAAGTGAAAATAACTTTAAACTATACAAGGTCAACCCAATCAACCTAGCATAACCAACTGACAAAAAGGGATTAAGGTGAGGAAAAGGAGGATAAAATGTAGAAAATGACTAGAAAGGGTATAATAGAGAATAAAAGGCTTAGGGATAATGGTTTTACAAGACAAGTGTGTAGATAACAAGTGTTAAAAGGGACAATAATCTTGTAAATCACCAATCATCTACCCACCCCTTTCTTGATGCACCCCTTAGTGCATGCACTTAGAGAGATTGATACTCGATGGGTTCTTACAAGATACAAAGTGTCAATAAGTGATAAAATTTTGAAAATATTATGTGTATATATATGCATCACTCTAAGCTCATCACGTGTCATGTGAGTACAACATGAGATGGTGCTTTGGGAATAAAACATGATAACACATAATGTTGATGCTAAGTAAGATGTAATAAGGAGAAAATAAGATAAATGAAATGACAAATTTGAAAAAAAACATACCTTTACTTACCTGAGTGCTATAAATAAAGAAGTAGACTATAAAATAAATGGTGTCCAAATGTGAAGAACATTTGGTAAAGTTGTAGAAGTTAGTATAAAAAAAGGTCAAAAGATTTGCATGCCATCCTAAGACTACCCATAACAGGGACACCCATAGTCATAAGAGTACCTAATAGTGATGAGGAGAGGAGAACCTTATAGATATGGGTGACATGATTGGATATGATATACTAGGATTAAGGGTGAGCATGTTTGATGTATATATGTTGTAGATTCTAAATATCTAAAAGGTTATGATAGGACTTGTGATAGCATAGGTGTTATGTCATAATTCAGATGGCAAGGTACCGCTATTTTTAATAGCCTTGAGCTAGATGATTATAGAGTATATGGTCTTATATCACTTAGGATTTATCATCTAGGTAAAGCTCATGCATGACATGTATAGAGTGTTATCTAGATGGTATAAGTTAGTAGGACTAATTATATTATTGATGGCTTGGATATATGAGAGGTTCCCTATGTATTGATTGGTTGGGTTACCCCATGTAGTCGATGATAGGTTACCTCATGTTAAGAGATGGAGATAGGACCAGGTAGTGAAAGTCATGTCCCATGTGTTAACATTGTGGATAGTGAGATGAGAAGATATTATATGGTAGCCATATGGGCACATCACTATGATATGGCCTAGTTGTGAGATAGTTACACCAGCTTTAGCATAGATAGAGGTGATAAGGCACTATACCTGGTAGATAGATCCACATTCAATGACACAATTACTAAGATAGATGGGATTTCCTCACCCAATGGAACTTATAGTGATTCCCATGTTTTGGGCCTAGTATGTGTAAGAATTATGAGGAAGGGGATGACTAGGGCCACTAGTTACTATGCCAAAGCTTAGACCATGTCATGAGAGACCATGTATTGGTTGAGCATGATAAGTAGTAGAGAAAAATGAAATGGGTACAAAGGTAGGATTACTAGAGGGACCACCAACAACTCTATAGTAGGAAGAATAGTGACCATGGACATAACATCAATGGAGGTATTAGGATCAAGAGAGAGTAGAGACTATTGCCATCTTAGATGACCTAGTAGGTGGGCTAGAATAGAGTTGGATAATAGAGAGACCATCCAGGTGTAAGATGAGATGGGCATGAGTGGTGACTTTAGGATTAGGTTGTAAGTGACAACCTAAAAATGAGTTTCTTGAAGGACATGCGGATGGAGAGACCATGATCAGTGGTCGTGTAGATGGTGAGATTGTGGTAGATGACACATAAATAGGTAATAAAAAATGGTTAAATTTTGATTTAATATATTTTTAGATAAACTAAAGATAGATTTTGAGATATATCAATGATCTAATATCTATCTAGTGTGATTTTTGTAGGTGTGGTAGAGGATGAGGAAACCAAATGGGGGTCCATAGTGAGGGGTGTAATCCATGATATCCTAGATGAAATGTTGACATCATATGACCCTACTATAATGGAGGATCCCAAGGTACCATTTACCCTAGCTCAAGTGAGTTAGTTTAGACTAGCTAGAGAGGTTACAAGGTAGTTATGAGTGCATAAAGAGGGGATGTATCCACTAGAATAGGCGAGTGTAGGAGAGGCACGAGTATGGTAGGCCCTTTCTGAAGAGAGAGCCATGTATCTAGATACCATGACATAAATGGTGTAGGGATAGGCCTAGCAAAGAG
The DNA here is from genome assembly GCA_037957365.1 of Torreya grandis. Taxonomy (NCBI): domain Eukaryota; kingdom Viridiplantae; phylum Streptophyta; class Pinopsida; order Cupressales; family Taxaceae; genus Torreya; species Torreya grandis. The sequence continues at coordinate 794,380 of JARHVA010002359.1, forward strand.
TGACACATATAATTAACCTAACCCATATGACACAAGTATAGGAGTAGGAGAGGTGACACATCTAGTAAACCTAGCCTAGTTGGCATAGGTACAAGCTCAGGTGGCTCATGTATAGGGGTAGGTATCAAGATTGAGATCTTAATTAGCCTCTTTATAGTGTTTTATTTGGAGGGTTCAGACTAAGGCATCTATAAATAGCATGATAGGCTTGAGATAGGCAAGATGGGGCCCAGCCATAGAGCTGGAGCATTATATATCATTGTATTATTGTATTAAATCTCATGATATATAGACATTTCATTTTGGTAGCTAGATTATAATTATATGTGTTGTCATTCTAGTTGTGGCTTTTAATGCTTGGATATATTTCTTTCTAGCACATGTATTTATCTTTCTATTGTATATGTTATGGTAAATATATGAGTGGTGGTTTCTTTTTTGAAATTATATAGAACACATGCATGGTTAAAAATAAATAGGCAAAAAGAGTTGGTAAAATATAATTAATCAAAAATTTAATACACATTATTTCAAGTTGGAAAATATATAATAACAAGAAAAAATGACTAAGTATAAAGAACCAAAGAGTGGTAAACAAGATGGTAAAAAGTTTATTTTTAAACTAAATGAAAGATTGGTACCAAATTAAAACAAGTAAAATCACACTAAATCATGTTAAGAAGTATTAAAGTAATGTAATAAAGTGGAAGATCTGTAAAATGATAAATGGTATAAAAATAAAATCAATTAAGTCAATCAAGCATACTAAATCACGTTGAGAAGTGTAAGAGGAAAAAAATTGGCAAAAATTAGTCTTAAGTTTATCACACTAATTCAAGCTGGTAAGTATAAAAAATTCAAAAATTGGTTGGATTCTTACATGCAATCATAAAATAAGAAGATAAAAGTGAAAGAGAAATGCAAGGTCTTATCCATAGTCTTACAATGCAACTCACAAATAAAATCCAAAGGGGAGTGATCAGTGAACAAAACTTTATTTCTTAAGAAAAAATAAGAAGAATGTAGGGAATGAAAAAGGAAATGCAAAATCATAACTTGGGCATCTTATGAGAATACATTAGGAGATAAGAGGCATACTAAGGACATGAGAAGATACTAAGTGACTAGTGACCATCAATGTACAAAGGAAACTTGTTTTCTATAGACACAAAGCTTTATAGGTAAATAAGCATGCTACTAAGATCAACTCATGAAGTTAGATTAGTAAAATAAAAGTAAAATGGACTTACCTTCCCACAACATGTTCCCCATTACTCAAGACCCCTTACAAAGCCATCAGTCTATTGTGAAGATTGTGTACTTGTGTTTGAAAGTAGGTAGCACTAATTTTTTTTTCCCTTTTATAATCTATTAGCCTACCACACCCCAATGGACCTTGTCTCTATCATGAGGCCAACTATAGAGTTTGATCTTTGAATAGAAGAAGGAGATGTACTTTGAATCACATATTTTAGTTTGATTGGACTTTTTAATAATTTTGAAATGTTTTTGCCTTTTTTATCATTGCCTTTTGTTAAATGATTTGGTTTTTGAATGTTTGTAAGGATTTTTAAGATTCCTCCTCCATATGAACTTAGAATTACCAAAAATGAGAGATAGATTAATACACAAAAGTGAGGTTTAGGCTTAGGTAAAAGGAAGATAAGTAACTAAAGGCAAAATTGACTAGCACACTTATGCTTGACAATGAACCAACATGTTATCTCAAGTCTCAACTATGTATATGCTTAGTTTGTGAAAAGGAAATAAAGGGAATAAAGGAGATCCAAAGTGGACTAGTGAAAGGAGAATATAATGAGATAAAATGATTTGTTAACTAATTACATGGTAATAGGGAAAATGATTGAAAAAAACTAGGTTTATATAACCAAGTTGCAAAGATAATTATCTATGAAAAATAGAGATAAGAAAGCAAACAAATAATGAAGAGAAAATAAGGGAGTTTTAAAAAATAAAGTCAAGAATAAAAATAAAGCAATGATAAAGAATACATCCATAAGAAAACATAAATGATAGTATAATCAATATATAAAGTGCAAAAATTAAATTCACCATGTACGATAAATAAGAATTTGACACAATGTCAAATAATATAACAAATAGATGAAGATAAGATTAGAGCACACATCCAATCCAAAATTAAAATGTAAAGAAGAGCATGCATATGTTTATAAACATTAACATATTTTCCCACAATAGAGTAATAGAGTCATGACATGCCCAAATGGTATAATCAACATCTACTTAGCCTATACTACCTTTCTAGCTTATTCCCAACCAGCAATATTTTTAGCATACATAACAAGCACAACAACCTATAACAACACCACAAATGCAACAAACATAGTGAATGCCTATGTGTTTTCAAAATCCTCTTCCCATAAGATGAAATGTACCTACTCATCATGATTTTACTAACCTTGGAGAACCCATTGAATCAGTATTTCACAAGCTCATAGTAGCTAATATTATTATATGGCCTATTCCAAAACAACAATTTCATGAGGGTGATGACATCTTAGACTGGTACAAGCTAGAATAATTTCATAATTTTCATAGGGTCAATGTCCATAATTAATAGTGTTATGTGTAAATTATACATGTAATTTAGAATATGCTATAAAATGGAGAGATAACATTATATCATGGAGCTTCCACATCCGATCAAAGCCTTGGCATTTATCAGAATCATTTTCCCCAACATAATAATCAACATCCATAAAAACAACAACAATGGCCAATGTAATACCAACAAAAATAATATCAACAACCAAGGCTAAACCAATAGACTCAATAGAATAAATAACAAAACCAACAACATCAAAACAATGGATAAAACCAAGTATATAATAATGCAAATAACCAACAGACCTACCATGCAGTTGTACATGACTATTACTCAATTATAGGCCATATTGAAAGAGGTTACATTACCACCATTTCCATTAATCTAAGACCAATTATCAATTAGAAAAGACTATTGATAATCATACCAAATCAACTAAACCATTCTAGTAATCCTTCCTTGACATAGGACTATACATAAGTGAACCAATAAGTAGAGATTCCCATGTTAGGACCTTATATTAATAACTTGTCATTATCATATGACAATACACAAGTACATCAACAATTGAGATTTATCCTATCGAGTCCCCCTCCACCATCATTTATTAGCAACAATGGTCATATATTTAATCTCAATTATTCAATCACAACTTGATAGTCGAATATTACCATACTGGGCCCATAACCATCTGCCACTTCACGCATCATCCAACTAGCCATTCTACCTCAAAACAAGCCATTTAAAACTATCTAATAAAATATGTTTGACATTATGGAACAATTACAAAATATGCTAACACAAATCTCTATTTTAGATTTGTTATCTACGTCTACTATGGATAAAAACATCTTGACAAAGTTCCTTGGTCAATCCATAGTTTCAAATGACATATATATTGGTAAATTTCAAGATTTGGTTGGACACATAGCTCCATCCCAACAAGTAACCTTCAACCAAAGAGATATGTCATCTCTTGGCCTACTACACAATAATACATTGTACATCAAATTTAACATAAAGAGGCACAAAATGAAATGTGTCCTCATAGATAATGGATCAAGTCTAAACATATTGTATTTAAATCTCATCAAGCTTCTTGAGTACGCCTTAGTAGATCTCCAAAAAAAAATCACCATCAAAGCCTATGATAATGAAGAATGAGAATCAGAAGGCACCATTAGCTTTCTATTTATCATTAGGCCTTTAACCCATGATATACTTCACCATGTGTTAGATTTTTATTTGGCATACAATATGATTTTGGTATACCATGGTTATATAAGATTCATGTAGTCCCATCAACATTGCACCAATGTATCAAGTTCTCCCATTCAGGGATGGAGGTTAGTATTCCAAGATATTTGCATCCATATGATCATTAAAAAAATAGAGAAGCCAATTTCAGGATATATAATAAATATTTTGGCATGAATCTATTCACCAAGTAGGACAAAGGGAAAGCAATAATTATTGATTTACCAGAGGCTAACTGCATTGACCCTGATACCCTTAATTCAATTTCTCACATGCTACCTCCTAAAATATCCAATCACTATACCATCTCAACTAATGTCTGAGGAGAGTATTTTATTCATGACACCTTTCAAATTATAAATCTTCCACATAACACCAAGACATTTAGAAGACAAAAAAAAGAAACCACTTCACATTCAATGGTAAAGAAAAAGGCAAAGGCTAAATACATAGTCCATCACCTGTCACTTTCATACTGGCATCTAGAAAATAGAATTACCCTCTTGAAGGAGATGAATCATGGTTATCTAATAACAAATTGGATAATTGTTAAAATAACTCCAAGTATCCCATTCCTAATTAGATCATGTAGGCCCAAGACTATGAAGGAAGTGGCCTAAACCAAAATCAATATGGAACACTTGAGTTAATTTATATGATTAAGTACAAATTAACATATATACTTCATTTAAATATACTAGGGATGACCCCACATCTCTTATTTTATTTCCATTACCAATGACTAGTGACAATGATGCTGACAACAAAGTAAAATCTAATCATAGCTAATTTGATGACTTAGCCTAAACCAATTTGTTTAACCATGATGCCATTTGTACACTTCAACCAGTCATTCATAATAATCCATTACCATTGTATTATCCCCAACTGATAGACTAGGTCCAACAAGATTCCAATGTGTCGGTTGATGAGTTTCATAATGATGAGGACTTTTATGATTTTTTAGGCCTCAAGGACAATGTCCCATTGGGAGATCACAAATCAAGATTCTCAATTAAGTTGGATCTTGAAGCCTATTTTGGAGAGTGGGTGAACACTCTTTGCCAAAAAATATCAATAAAACATTGATGTCCCAAAGTGAAAACCTATTTTAGGTGCTTTTAGACTAGTGAAAATTAAACATAAAGGCTAATCTAATGGTGAAAACCTTTTTCAAGCACCACTAAATGGGTGTGTTCAACCTTCTTCAAATTTAGACTAGGAGACCACCAATGATGAAATTGTCTATGGGTCTAAGTTTAGTCTTGAATAAGAACATTCTTTTGATCAAATCATTTAGGATATCAATGATAATGACATTGGTTATGGGTCTAAATTCAGTCTTGAAGAACAACTAGCCTTTGATCACATCATCGAGGAGTTTATAAAAAAAATTGTTATATGGCCATACCTCCCATTGGGGGATTCTGACTCATCATGTCTAGGATAAATTAAATAACTAGTCCTAATAGAGGACTCTAACATAAATAAATATTTCAAAACTTTGCCCACTATTCCTAAAGACGGTTTGACCCTTTTAGTGAAAGATAATAGAGGTAAACATTAGGACTCTAGCTGACCCAAAATGGATTAAATTATATGTACCCCTCATTGATGAGGAACATGAATTCCTTACATCCCTATTGAGTGAATTTATAGATATATTTGCATGTGCATTTTGGCATGCCTAGTTTAGACCCCACCTTGGTTGTTTACCACCTTGTGGTATATCATAATGTCAAACTAGTAAAGTAATAATTATGCAAAATGTATCCTCACATTACTATATTATTCAAGAAAGAGTTAGATAAGCTCTTGGAAGTAAGATGTATTAGACCAATTGACTATTTTGAATGGATTTATAATGTAGTGTCACTTAGTAAAAATTCAAAAGGAATCAAAATCTATACTGATTTGAAGGACATTAACAAAGCTTACCCTAAGGATGACTTTCCCTTACCAAACATTGACATGATTGTTGACTCTAATATGGGATATGAGATCTTTTCACTGATGCAAAACTTTTTAGGCTACAATCATATCAGAATAGAACCAAAATACCAACACAAGATAGTGTTCAACACTCTATGGGGAAGATTTTATTATCATGTTATGCCATTTGGTCTTAAAATGCAAGGGAAACCTATCAAAGATCCATGATAGTCGTATTTCATGATATGACACATGATATTATTGAATACTATGACAATGACATACTAGGGAAATCAAAGACTAGGGGTTAATCATACAGTAGCATTGAGGAGGATATTTGAGTGACTATGTGAATACAAAGTTGGGATCAACCCTAAGAAATGTGTTTTTAGAGTTACTTTCAGCAAATTGCTTGACATCATCATGTCTCATTAAGGCATTGAATTCGATCTAGCCAAAGTACAAGCCATAACAAACATGCCTACACTAACCAATTTAAACTAGATCTAATTATTTTAGGGCAAGATATAGTCTATTTGATGCTTCATATCTCAATTGTTTTATAAGTGACATCATTTTACACACCTACTAAATAAGGGTGTCATATTTCTTTGGTATGATGATTGTTAACTATATTTTCAATGTCTAAAAGATTATCTTAAGAGCCTACCAGTTCTATTACCTCATATGGCAGGGAAACCATTCTTTTTATACTTATTAGCAATAGATGAATCCCTGGGAAAACTTTTATCTCAACACAATGACAATGGAAAAGATTATTCCATGTACTATTTATGACATACACTAGTCATGTATGAACACAATTATACACCCATCAAAAAATATTCTCTCATTATGGTATTCATATATCAAAACCTATGACATTACATGTTGAATAATAAGACCATGGTAATTTCAAAAGTAATTCCACTCAAGTATCTACTATCTAAATTAGTTGTACAAGGATGTATGGATAAATTGATCATTTTTTTCAATGATTTTGAGATATAATATGTGAACCAAAAATCCATTTAGGGGTAAGTTCTTGTAGATCAACTTGTTGAAGCACCCCTTGTAGATATAAATTCACTAATATTCTAATTTATAAATGAATCCATTATGACCATAATTGAAACACCTCTTGAGGAGTAGGACTAGAATTTATATTTTGGTGGTTCATTTATTGTACATGAATTGGGGGAAGATTTTTTGTTTATAACACCATAGGGGAATCTAATCCTTAAGTCATTCAATATTAAATTTCCTTGTAATAATAACATGGTCAAATATGAATCACTTGTTGTAGGGATTTTATAGGTGATATAATGTAACATATCTCATCTAAAATTTTATGGTGATTTAAATTTAATCATCAATTAGGTTACATACAACTTCTAGGCCAAAGATGACAAGTTGGTTCCTTATAAAACCATGGTCAACACTCTCGAGTAACATATTATCGATATCTAGTTTGAGCATATACTAAGAGCCAAAAATAGAGTAATATATGCCATGTTTATCATTATATATTTCATTTAACAAATAGATATAGCCAAGGAATACCAATTTCTTGTTGAAAATTTACTAGTCCTAAATTATGAACCTTCAACCATCACAATGATCTATGATATTGTTGGTCCTAGCTCTACTTGGTATTTAGACCTATATGCCTATTTACATGACCAATTTTTACCACCAAAATTATCCCAAAAACAAACCAAATCCTTCTTCCATAATGCCCAATGTTATACCTTACTCAGACCAACCCTATACCACCATAGTTTTGATGGAACTCTAATTCATTATTTACCTTTTGGTAGAATATATACTAGAATTATAGGATGTTCATGTAGGGGTATGTGGATCCCACACTAGTGTGGTAATCTTGTCTAAAATGATCTTGTGTATTGGTTATTATTGGCCAATGATGGATGTAGATGTAGTTGCATGTGTAAAAATATGTGATAAGTGTCAATAGCATGCTATTCTAATTCATGCCCCAACCAAGACTTTAAAACCAATATTGACACCATGTCCATTTACTACATGGGCCCTTGATCTCATTTGGGAAGATAAACCCCACCTCATTAGATGGACATAAACATATCCTTACCACCATAAAATATCTCCCTAAGTGGGTTGAATTTATACCCATCACTTACATGACTAGAAAACAAATATCCAAATTCATTTTAAACCATATCATCCACCACTATGGTATCCATTCTAAAATTATATTTGATAATGGAGGATCATTCAAAAATAAGGATGTGAAAAAGATATGTGTTGAATATAAAATCAAACAACACTTTTCTATGGCATATTACCCTCAAGTTAATGGATAGGTTGAAGCATCAAACAAATCCATTGTTAACATCCTTAAAAATATTTTCAATGATTCTAGTCATGATTGATAGCTTTAGATATTTTTTACCCTATGGGCATATCATAACAATCACTACACACCAACAAGAGCCACTCCATACTCACTTGTTTATGGTGTTGAATCCATTCTTCATATTGAGGTTGAGTTGCCATCATTACACATCTCTTTAAAGTATGTCTTGGACTATGAAGACTATCAAGTAGCTCACCTATAAGATCTGGATTTACATGATGAGAAATTCATAGATGTAGTGAACAACATATAGGTCGATCAGAACTGACCCTATGGTCATTAAAATTAGCTTATGAAACAAAGATAATTTGAGCTTGGTGATCTTGTCCTCAAAGAGAACCAATATAATATTATGCCTAAAAAAAAGCATAAAGGCAAGTTTAAACCCAACTAGGTTGGTCCTTTAATCATCATTACAAATTATGACATAGGAGCATATAATCTGACCACACTAAAATGGGATGAATTTGATGAGCCTATGAACATTATATAACTCAAATGGTACTATGCTTGATTGAATCAATGTATTGTCTATCAGGACCATTTTAAGATGTACCATACCATTCTATCATCCTACCATCCTATCATTATACCAACTTATAACTTTGACATTCAAACTAGTCCTTCTTACCATTTCATTCTATCAACCAAAGCATGTATTGATTTGTCCTATCCTATCCTATTTAACCTTGGTTCATCCATTGGTTTCACATTTTTATCATGAAGAATTATATCAATTTCAGTAGTTGTTTCAAGCATTCCAAAGAGAGGTAGTATTTTGTAACAGTATAACAAAAGATTTGGTAGTTTCATCCTTCATTTCTTGTTCCCTTATTATCATATTTGTTTATGTGAGATTAATTATATCTACCTATAAGGTAAAATTAGTGTTTCATTTGTCCTAATACTAATAATAACTACCTATGTGAAAAATAGTATCATTGATTTGATCCATTGTATTCTAGCTATAATCACCTATGCGAAAACTTGGGTAATATTTGTTTATTGTGCCTTGACATACCAACTAGCCATTATTATGACACTATGAAAATTGTGCTTGTTTTTTTGAGTTAGCTACTACACTAGTCAACTTCATCCACTATAAGGTAGAACTACTATGACCTATGTCCATTTCAGGACTATGTGGGTCATACTCAATATTTGTTGACGTTAGATCAGTCCCCCTTGCCATTACGCTCTCACCATTTTATGATTGACATTCAATTTTTCCATGATCTCACTATTTTTTGATCTTTGACTATTTAGTGTATCATCATTCTCAGTCAAGTTAACACACCTATAAAATTCCAAGAAAATTGAAAACCATTTATAAAAACCAAAAACATTGACCACTTCTTTGACTTAAGGATTTTGGCAACCCTTACTAATTCACAAGAAATCACTTGTCACTTAGTTTCCTCCTTCTTTTTGGCCTTTTATCTCATGCACTTGACATTTTTCAAGATCATTCCTATTCTTATATCATATCAATCATAGTTTTTGATCATCATCATTTTATTCTATCCCATTTCTTGGGAAAATTACATTCGGCCTAACATTTTGCTGGATATATCATCCATAGAACTATGTAGGCAATGTCTACTTGCTTAGTACATATGGAGATAGTTTGACCACATAGTTCCTTTTCTTCTATTTCTCCATCATTTTTGTTTTTTAAGTTGTTTTCTATTTTATAGGGGCAATGTTCATCATATTTTTTGTATTAACATTGGCAATAACTATTGTTTGTTTTATTTTATTAGTGTGCTTGTTTGTTTTATTTCAAAATTGTTGCCTTGATTTAGTCTCTGTGTGTTAATTACGTAATTCCTTGTGAACTATTCTTGAATCAATCCATATTTATACATCAACATTATCATCATGGTCTTTATCATTAGTGAATTTTTTTCCATTAAGTATTGGATCATGGGATTTAGTCCTTTTTACATATTTTGGCTAAGTCCTCATGGTGTTACATCATGATGCCTAACATCACATGATATAGAAAAATTAGATTCAAGAATTCTACACCATCAATGTAATATCAATATCTCCTTGACACTAATACCAACAATAATCCCAATCATATACCAAATAGAGTAACTATAAAGAAAAATAATTTCAACACTTTTTAGTTCAAATGAACATCTCCCTACTATCAAGTTATCCCAATTAATCTATATCCTATGTATCAAGTAGTTGTCATCATGTTTTCATTCATCATCCATCAATATTTTTTTCCATAATCAGGGTAAAATGCTTATAATTGCCTTTGTGTAAGCCATTATAATCATCCCACATGCATTCTCAATGATTATAACCACCTTTGGGAAAAAAATTGTGTTGTCATCAATTTGAGGGTTAATGACTATAACCACCTCTGGGAAAATCATTCACATTCCTATGCACACTTGGGGAATGTTTTATCCTATTTTTCTATCCTAACTAGGGTAACTCCATATTTTTAATGTTTATAATCACCTTTGGGTAGATCATTAAGTTGTCATACAATGTTTCCACTATCAAGGTATAATTTTTATAACCACCTTTGGGCAAACCATTGTACACCATCCCACCTATATTCAGAGTGATTTTAACCAACTTTGGGCAAATCATTGTGTTAACACCCCATCATTTTTATTTGTTTGGTCCCCTCATTTTCCTTCTTTTAAGGGACTATTTAATAACAACTTTGCCAACCGCTCGCATGAGGGGTAGATAAAATTCATTCATCACCATTGAATTTGTAATCACAAAGAACATTTTTATTCTTTTATAAGATGTTAATATGCTTACAACTTGTAACTCCTTCCCAAATAGGGGAAAATTGTAGACACCTAAACTTGGCCACCAATGTATTTTTACCTAACTTTAGAATCATTCTTACCAACTTCTAAAAATATAACCTAAGAATATCTAAAAGTCTCTAATTTGGCTTCACAATATGTTCAATTGGCTTAAAAATCATATTAAATAAATAAAATACACACAATGAATTAAATGAAAATCTCAAACCTTGCACAAATGTTCAAATTCCTAAAAGAGATTAATTAACATGTAAATCTTAATCAAATCCTAATTAAACTCATCCATGATCATATAAATCAATTATAACAAAGGGAAATTCAAAAATCAATGAATATCCTTGGTTTCCATCATTACCTTTTGTGAGTTGTCATTTTTTGAAAGTATCCCACCCATGCTTATTACATGCTAATCATGACCATTTGACACCTTTTAACCCTTCTAGGGTTAACTAATCCAAGCAAGGTTAGGATTTAACCCATTCCAAGTCATTTCAAATTCTATAAAATAAATCCTAGAGCTCTTCATTTAGAGAGCTTGGAACATAGTATAGTTTAATTTTAAATTTGATACATGAAGTGAATGTATAGTATTATAATGCCAAAATGAAGACAAACCAAGCCAATTTGAGAAAAAATAAATCCAAATCACAAACCAAACATGGTGCTAAGATGATATGGAGATATCCAAGTCCCATTGATGAAGACCTTTTGAGCATAATCCAAGCAAGCCAATGAAGAGATCTATTAGATCAATCAATGAAGGTAAAGAAAGTTGTAATTTATTTGCATTTTAGTTTTGTTTTCAATTGGTTTGTTCACCAATATCCCGCTATGATCTAGGAATGAAGGTTTTAAACTTTATTAGTGTGTTTTAACTAATGGCCATGTGTCATTTTGAGACTAACACTTGATCTATCCTCCCCTGCATCATCAAATTCTTAGGATCACAATTTTCACACCAGCCACTAGCCAAGAATAAGAACCTCTTGTAGATGATGAATCATAGTTGTATAATGATAAATTAGCCAATTTTTATAAGAATTCCAAGTATCCTATCCCTAATAAGATCATGGAAAAGCTTGCCTATGAAGGAATAGGTCTCATATCAATTCATCAAGGAACTCTAGAGCCAATTTTTGCCACTTTATATAAATGAACCTCTTAGATTTAAACCACATGAAGATGACCCCATATATCTTATTCCTATTACAATGCCAATGACTAGTGATAACAATTTTAAAAGTGAAATAGAGTTTGATCACAACCCTTACAAATACCTAGCTAATACCAATTTATTTGACATTAATGTAATTTTTACCCTTAGATCAGTTATTCACCATAATATGCTTCTTTTATATCACCCTCAACTTATAGCCTAAGACCAACAAGAATCCATAGTACCTATTGATGAGTTTGAGAATGATGAGGCGTTTTACAAATTTCTAGACCTAAGAGATAATGTTCTATTGGGATACAATAAATAAGGGTTCTCAATTAAGTTAGATCCTACTACTTATTTTGGAAAATGAGTGAACACCCTTAACTACAAAAAATTAAATAAAATATTGAGCTCTAAAAGTGAAAACCTCTTTGAGGTGTTTTCAGACTAGGGTAAAAGTGAAGAGAAAGGCTAATATTCTAGTGAAAACCTATTTTAGGTGCCATTACATAAAAGTTCTCAACCTTCCTCAAACATAGCTTAGGTGACCACCAATGATGAAATTGCCTTTGGGTCTACGTTCAGTTTCAAAGAAAAGCATGCCTTTGAATAAATCATTAAAGAGTTTCCATTAGTTTTTGTCACATGGCCATACTTACCATTAGAAGATTCATAATCATCTTGCCTAGGGGAACTTGAATATCTAGTCCAAATAGAGGACTCTCCCATACATTCCAATTTAAATCTTTACTGACCATTATGGAAGATGGTTTGACTCTTTTTATGGAAAAAACTACAAAACTCAACATTGAGGCTCTAGATGACCCAAAATAGATGAAATTAGGCATATCCCTCACTGATGAGGAATTTGACATCTTTACATCCCTTTTGAGGAAATTTGTTGATATATTTTCTTGGGCCTATTCCAATATGCCAAGTTTGGACCCCGCCTTGGTTGTACACCACCTCATTATACATCTTGATGCTAAACCCATGAAATTGAAATTACACAAAATACATCTTGTCATTGTTATATTAGTAAAGAAAGAGTTGGAAAAACTCATATAAGTAATATGTATTTAACCAATCAACTACTCATAATAGATCTTGAATGTTGTACTAGTCAGTAAGAATCTAGAAGGAATCAAAACCTACATTGATTTTATAGACATAAATAAAGCCTACCCCAAGGATGAATTTATTCTATGAAACATTGACATGATAGTTGACTCCATATTTGGGTATGAAATACTTTTATTGATGGATGGATTTTTAGAATACAACCAAATCTAGATTGTGCCAAAAGACCAAAATAAAAAAATAGTGACCACTCCATATGGAACATTTTATTATCATGTTATTCCATTTGGTCTCAAAAATGTTGTTTCCACATACCAAATATCCAATACCATCTTGTTTCATGATATGATTCATTACATTTTTGAATACTATGTTAATAACATATTGAGAAAATCAAAGACCAAGGATGATCATCCAGTAATACTATGAAGAATATTCAAGAGACTACATGAATACAAGGTCAGATTCAATCCTAAAATTGTGTTTTTGAAATTAGTTTAGGCAAATTTATTGGCTTCATTATGTCTTGTATAGGCATTGAAGTTGATCCTACCAAATTACAAACCATTATTGAGATTCCACCACCTTCCAATTTGAAGTAGCTCCATATTTTCCAAGGCAAGAATTGGTCTATCAGACACTTCATTTCTCAATTGGTTGATAAATGCAATTCCTTTACACACTTGTTAAATAAAGGTGTCATGATTCATGGGGATGATGAATTACAAAAATATTTTAGCATTTAAAGGACTATCTTTCAAATATACTAGTTTTATTACCACCAATACCAGGAAAGTCATTCTTATTATATCTATTTTTCATAGATACATCCTTAAGGGAAATTATAGCTCGAGAATGGTAATAATGGAAAATAACATGCCATGTACTATATAAGCTATACAGTGGTCATGTATGAGCATAATTATACACCCATTGAGAAAGCCTATTTATCTATGGTCTTCATAGCTCAAAAATCATGACATTACATGTTAAACAACAAGACCATGGTTATTTACAAAGTAGATCTACTCAAGTATCTACTATCCAAAATAGCTTTATAAGGTTGTATGACCAAATGGATCATCCTTGTGAGTGAGTTAGAGATAAAATACATCAACTAGAAGGCCATTAAGGGATAAGTACTTTTAAATCAACATGCTAAAGCTCCCCTTGTAGATACAAAACTATTAGATTTTCAATTCCTAGATTAGTGCATTATGACCATCACTGAAACACCTCTTAAGGAGTAGTAAAGGAAGCTATATTTTGATGGATCCTTCACAACATATGGATTATTGGTAGTCCTTTTTTATTACACCACAGGGGGATCTAATCTAAAAACCATTTTGTATCATATTTCCTTGTACTAAAAACATAGGTGAATGTGAAACACTTGTTGTAAGGCTTTGATAAGTAGTACAATCGAATATTTAACATCTTCAAGTTTATAGTGATTCTAATTTAATAATCAAGTAAGTTACATAACACTCTTAAACTAAAGATGATAAGATGGTATAATATGAGGCCATGGTCAAGACTCTCAAATAATAGATTATCAACTAAAATTTAAACACATACCAAGGGTTAGTAATAGAACAATATATGCCATGGCCACCATTGGATATTTTATTCATCACATAGATATGAAAAAAGAATATCAATTCCTCATTGAAAATATTCTATCACCACCTCATGAACTTACAACCATTTCAATGATTTGAGATATTGTTAATCCCAACTCTATATGGTATTCAAACCTTTATACCTATCTTTATGAACACATTATACCACTTGACCTATCCTATAAATAATCAAAGGTATTTATCCACCATGTCACATGATATACCTTACTTGGATCAACCTTTTACTATTGTATCTTTGATGTAACTCTTCTTCATTCTTTAACTTTGGTAGAATCAACATTAGATTTATGGTAAGTTTATGAAGTATGTGGAGCCCACACCAGCAAGGCCATCATATCCAAAAAACTCATATGTACCTCGTATTAAAAGCCAATTATAGATGTAAATGTAGTTGTGTATGATAAAAAGTGTGACAAATGTCAATGACATGCCAATCTGATTCATGCCTTGACCAAGATTCTAAAACCAATGCTTACTCCTTGACCATTTACTACTTTAGCCTCGATCTCATTAGGAAGATAAACCATACCTCATCTGATGTCCATAAATATATCATAACTACTAATAAATATTTAAATAATTCATTTTCAACCATCTCATTTATCATTTTGGTATCCCATCTAACATTATATCTAAGAATGGTAGATCATTCAAAAATAAGGATGTCAAATCTCTATGTTAAGTATAAAACTACTCAACATTTTTCTATGGTATATTATCCACAAGGTAATTACCAAGACAAAAAATCAAATAAAACCATTGTCAAAATCCTTAAAAATATTTCCAATGATGTTGGACATGATTGACAGCTCCAAATCTTTTACACCCTTTGAGCATACTATAACAATTACCATACTCCAATAGGAGCCACTCTATATTCCCTAGTTTATGGTGTTCATTCCATTATTCCAATTAATGTTGAGTTACCTTATTTATTCATCTATTGTAATCATGTCTTGGATAATTAATATCATTGAGTATATCTCCTACACAAGCTAGAGTTACTTGATAAGAAATGCATGGTTGTAGTCAATAGCCTTCAAGCATAATATAATTAACTCTATTGCCACTATAATCGATGCATCAAAAATAGATAATTTGAGATTAGAGATCTTTTTATCAAATAAAACAAACATAATATTATGTCCAATGAATAAAAATATGGGCAAGTTTAAACATAACTGGATAAGTCCATTCATCATTGTTACAAACTGTGGCTCTAGAGTATACAGGCTTGCTACATTAGATGGCAATGAGCTTGATGAGATAATGAAAAATATACACCTCAAGTGTTACGTTACTTGAGAGACTTGATAAATTATCTATAATTCCCATTTATATTGTACATACTAGCAATTTGGCCTATTAAGGCCAAATTCTAACCCCAATAACTTGATACTTTTCATGGCACTGATCTAAGCCTTTACATGTTGGTTTACTATATGTATATGACTAGAAGTGAAGGTTTTTGTATTTAAATGATTAAAAAGGAAAAATTACACCTCAAAGGGCCATGAAAGTATCCATAATACCTTTAATTTCCTTCATATTCATTCCATTAATTTAAATCAAATGTTTATACTTTGAAAATATCTCCTCAAACAAGCCTAAAGCATAGTTTTAGCCTCCAATAAGTTCTCAAATGTGAAAATACCCCATTTTTGTCTAAAAAATATTTGTTTATTATTATAATTATCCCTCTTGACTCGTAATATTCATAATTTTTCCCTAAATTGGAGGTTTAAAGCTTGAAATATGAATAAAATGTAAGAAAATGACCATTTTCATGTAGAAGTATGGATTTGTAAGGACATTTCCATATAATAGAGGTCAATATATTGAATATTAAGTCATTATATGTTTTTTATAGAATATTCAAGACCAAAATATATCATACAAGATCAAAACCATTTTTATTCATCCACCAAGATTTTTAACAAGTTGAGAGAGATCTTCAGGGTTTCAAATGGTATGGCCATGAGAGAAAAAATAAATTTCTAGAATTTTAGGCAATGGAAAGGGTGTTGGATAGATTCCATATTTGGGAATTGGTTTATATTTTGTCTCTCTCTCATATTTATGAATAATCTTTTACATGTTAAGGCATTCACAATGCCTTCTTCACTCAAGCAAGCAACTAGTTTTCTATGTTTTCTCCTCTTCTAAGAATTATGATAGAAAAATTGAAGCTTATGGAGTTTTTTAGGATTTTGAAACATCTTTACATGACATTATTATAATTATTTCCACATTTGTGAGGTAATATGAACATCAATAATATAAATGAATTCCAAATCTATAGTTTGTAGGCAGTGTAAGAGGTTGTATGGTTCAAGGGATAATCCATGGTTGTCAAACACAACATATTCTATTTAAGAGGTTTCATTGATTCTCATTTGTTATTATTGAAAAGTTTCTCAAATTTTCCTCAAGGTACCATAGAAAAGTATCAATAAATTTTCTCTAAATATCTTCATGGAGTCACAGTTTAGCAAAATTTAAGTAAATTTAGCATTTGTTAAGGTTTTTAATGATTTCTAGGTTTCCATTTTAGTAATGTATGCTTGTTGAAAGACCTCCAAAGTAGTATGTATGATTGAGTAGTATTCCTATGATTATATAATGGTATTCATGAATATCAAGGTGGTATATTAATGTTAATTTCACCTTCCTCTTGTGACATCCCATCTCATAGTCTTGTCATTGCCTTTTCACCATTGTATAAGCTTACCTTTCCACTATTTTCTTAGTTTCATACATTACCATCATCCATTATCATCTTAACACCTATCCATACACTTCCACCTAATATATACACTATGAAAAAGATTTAGTAATTTTTTACAAATGAAATAGTTATGAAATTAGGTATGTGAACCTTAAAAACCTACTAAATAGAGAAGAATCACCACATATAGCTAAGGCAGATATAACCAAGGATGTGCTTCATAGAAATGGTGTTTTAAGGAGACTATAAAGTATGGATATATCAATTAATTAAGGTGTTTTTATCTATATTATATTATAAAATGAATAATAGGTTCATAATCTATAATAATTTTCCTTCTCAAGTACCAAATATAACTCATTATAGCTAGAGTCACACTAAAACACAATCAAGCAACCAATTTCCAAGAAGGTTCTGTGCTTTTGGTTTTAGATAAGGATATCAAGAATGATTTTAATTTTATAATAAATATACAAAATTTCTATATTTTTAACCAAAAATAAGAGGTCTATAATCAATCATGAATGATGAGACATACAGTCAAAAATCCATCTTCACCTACAGTGAGGGTTATGAGGACACTTCAAGGTATGGTTAGGGAGTTTCTTGGAGATAAAGATAAGTGAGTGAGAAAATATTTTTATGTAAAATAATATGTAATTAATATATATAATAGACACCATTAATCCAATATAAACATAACTCACCATACACCATGCTTGTACTCTATCTCAGTCTGTAAAATAGAGTTTGATAAGCCTCATAACAACTGATTTTTAAAAGTAAACATCAAGTTTTGGATCTTAGGTGAAAATGAATTATTTAATGTTTAAAGGTTAATGGTGAATTTTAAATTTTAAAAATTAAAAAACTCACCTCATATCATTCATCATCCTACTATCTCATACAATGTTTAATTATGCCCACCTCTAGCCAACAAGTATAGTGGTAGTTTTGAAGTCCCTTTTAAAATCCAAGGGATAGTTGACAATAGACATCTTTGGGCATTGGTTTTATGTGAGATAAAATTAATTATAATATGGATATATATCATAGGTATAAATATTCAAAATTTCTATAACATACCTACATGTAGATATTGTTACACATAGGTAGCCTTAAGAAGATAGAGTAATATAGTGAGAAGTATGGCCTAAGAAGTGTTTTTAAGGTGTTTGTAACAAAAGAAGTACCTTATTTAAATATATTAAAATAAATTAATTTTTTAAAGGAATATTTTATGTTTTTTATCCACAAATAACTTGGACAAACCTTGTCTCAACACTCAAGCATGGTCTACCCTCTTACCTTACCAACATACTTTCGAAATACAATCTAACACCTATAGGCAAGTTAAGAGATATAACTAATTATTATATAAATAATATGATATGGAAATATATGTGAAAATTATTATGTATTTATCCTAAAATACAAACCTAAATAGTCTATAATTTTGAGGATTGTAGGAGCAAACTCAAAACCCCATCTACATAAGTAATCAATAGACAGTCAAATTCTTTGATAGTTTTGAGAGAATTTGTAGTTGTGAGGCTTCATTTGGTGGATTCATGATATGAATATTAGTAAATATGATAATTTTAAGTATTTTAATGTGATAATATTATCCTAAATTCCATATGCATAGTGCAAACACTCATTATTTTATCACAGACCTCATACAGTCAATTAAGAAGTCATGGATTAGACCAAGAGAGTGATTTGGAAGGTTTGAATATAAAAAGAGAGATTAAGATTAATGAACGAGATTTTAAATATTTTAAAGGATTATGATAGTTTATTTTTATTATTTTTATGGTATAAAACATATTAGTTTTAGATTAAAATCCTTAAGATATAGTTACATAAAAGAGAGCTAAGATAAACCTGTGCACTAGTTTAATTGCATCCATGTGTTTTGAGATATAAATAACCATACGAAGGTTAAAAAGGTAATATAGGATGATAAAACATATAATGATAAATAATATCTTAGGTTAATCAAGAAAATCAAAAAAATTAGTCACCTAGGGGTTAAAAAGTTATGATTGCTTGCAAACCCTAGGGAAGAGAGTTCATCTATATAGGGTATTTAGTGGTTGGAATATTATAAAAAAATAATTATTATCACTACAATAACATTTTTTATAGTTTTTAAACTCCTTAAAATCTATTCATGAAGGAGGAAGGACTTGCATATCTTAGTCTTACACAAACACACATTCTTAACAAATAGACCTATAGGCATAAACATGAGAGAGGAGCTGAGTTGGAGTTTGAGTCACTTGAAGGATTTTGTATAAGGTTTATGGAAGGTATAAATTAGGGGTTTCATTATGGTTTTGTATAAAAAAATAATCTATAGGTGCCTCAGACTTGTAACACTCAATAACAGATCATTTAGGCATAAAATCCTATTTTATGCCTAGAAGGCCTATACCACCATGAAGACACTTATAGACCCTAATAATAAAATTAAACACTGAGAATATTTAATTGGATTTTTTTGGTCCTAAATTATATAAAGGCAATGGAAAGGTCAATTTGGTCTTTGGGGGCTAACTCGAACCACACTATCAATTTAAGCTACCTATTCAAGAGCTCAGATCTTTCACCACAAGGAGACTTGAGTTAAATTATATTATAAATATTTAGGAACCATATAACACTTTAAATTTATTTAGGATTTATTTGTATTAAGGATCTAAGGTTTATGAACCATCACTAAGACTATAAACAAGTCTAGAATGCATGTAGAACACTACAAGTCAACTTCCCTATGTACGTATCTTTGCACACCTTTTTCATGGTAACCCAATATTATCAAGAAAATTTAAGGGTAATATGGAATAAATATCCATATCAATAAGTTATATTTTGGAGTTTCATACTTTATGAACCATCATTAAGAAGGTTCACCTCGAAAACCCTCCCTAAACCCTACTACAAACCAGTCTTGAGAAAAGTAAATATTATTTCACCTAAACACCCATGAATAAATTTATAAACACTTTATTTATGAATTAAAATTATATAGGGTCCTAACCATGGTGTTATTTTTTATGAAACTATATGGACCTATCAAAAAATATGTTTTTTTTGAGAAAAAAGTGCATAAATAAAGGTATAGGGTAGTTTAAATGATTCAAATCATTGGGTAATGAATTTTGTAACTTATTTTACCTTATAAATACATAATATTATAAAAAAAATTCCTATAAATACCTCTATTAACTTCTTCTAATTAGTGAATTTGCAAAAATGAAAGATAGATTGACCTAATCAACTAGTATGGTAAAATTGTAGGTGTTTCTTACTCAAGGAGACCTATTTCATGATATTGGAGATTATCTTAAGAATAAAAAACTATTAATCACATTTTTTAAAGTTTTAATTCATTATTTTAGAGCCATTAAATGTAATCAATTAGGCTACTAGGCCTAATTGGCTTAGTAGACCTACTTGGTCAATCATGTAAAGTGGAAATGGTGTAAAAGGCTATTGATGATAGCTAATTAAGATTTATCACATTTAATAACTTATCATTGAGTTTAAATAATAATAATAATAATAGATAATTAAGTGGTTTATTAATTATTTAACATGTTTTAAGTGGCAATTTCATGCACAGCTGATCTTCAACTACCAATCACAAGCATAACTAGTCTTAATTATCAATTACATGTATGACTAACCTCTAAGTGTCAAGATATAAGAGATATTTGACATTTAAAATACTATAATGATTCAATATAATTGTTATTTATTCAAATACGTCCTTAACTACCTCATTCCAATGCTAAATAGCTCATACAAGAGGACTAGACATAGAGGGATGTCTTGAAGACTTTTTGTAACAAGTTTTAGTTTAGTAAGTTGGAGTTCATAATGGTTATGGATGATTTTAATTCTCTCATTTATGACATTATCTAATATTATTATTTTTATCTCATCATATTCTATATATTTATGCTTTTATGCCTTATTTTAGGATCCCTCTCTTAAGCATGATGAAAGTCTACAAAGATTGAGCTTCGTAACCTCTTAAGTGAATAAAATGACTATTTTTATAGTCCTGGATATAGGTTTAGTGTGTCTATATTAGTTATATTTTCACATTTGGTAGTGTTCTCTCCCTTTTAATGTCTTAATCTCACATAGTTATGGTATATCATCTTATTCATGTCACATATAGTGGTTTAGTATTGAGTGACTGAGCTTGGAGTGGAGATATTGATTTGTTAGTGCCTTGAATTAGGACATCCATCATTGCCAGCATGATTTAATCACCTAATGAAACCTTTATGTGAAACACTTATTGCATAAGAGTCCCTTAGAGTTGTAAAATTTACATTCCTTATTAGTGTGTGTTAGAGTTAAAATTTAGTGGATGAATGATTACATTAGGTGTAATACCATCACTAGTATAGGTTTTCCCTTTTAGTTATCTTTCTAAATATTTTCACCCCCAAAAGTAATTAAGTCTTACTAACTAATTAAAATTTGATATATCATAGTAACTAGCCTAATAATATAGAGGTTTGGTCTAAGATATAGTGTCACACAACTTGTAGACCAATATAATGTTAGTCTAGGTTTGAAGGAGATCTGAGCAATCTAATTCAATAGGGTATAACTTGGGTTGATAATAGTTTTAACACTCCTAATGGGACTAGATTTAGGCATTACATCATTCACATCAATAATTTTGGTCCTCACAAATAGTCCTAAGCATTTATTTTGGTCATCATCTCAAAGGTATGAACAACTCTTGTTCATAATGTGTCTTGTGGTGAGCTATGGATACATATGGGGTAGACTATTGTAATTCACTACCTCATCAACAACCTATGATCCATCCCAATTCTGATATGATCCCTATCTATCTCATTATGAACCTTATCAGCCCTACCATGATCTTGATCAATAATATGACATCCCTTATTACGCCCATGATGATTTTTAAATACCAAGGACACTATTCTAACCCTTCTTGTGAACCTCATTCACGTCCTTGGTATCTTTCTTATTAATGTAATCAGTCATGGTAATCTCATATCATTCTTGATTAGTTTAACCAAGTTCTAGGACATTCCATATTAAGCTTTAAATAAACCTTGTTTGGTTGTGAGAAATGCATGCTAAACATTAACACACGAAAGAGCTATGGACATGAGATCCCTAGAGATAATATTGAGAGCATGAGAACTTCATTACATCAAGCTAAAGATTAGTTTTCATCTTTCATAAGATAAGATCATTTAAATTTTAGTGGTGATATGATTGACATAGGTGGTTTAATTGAAGACATTGAAGAAAAGTTGATAGTCCATGAGAGGTACTAGGTTCACCATAACTAGAAGCATATTACCTTCTTTATTCCACATTGGTCCTTAATTGAAATGCCCCTTTCCACTCAAGAATATCAAACAAATGTGTATCACAACCCTCAAAATTCCTCTCAAACCTTAAATTTTTTTTCTACTTGTAATTCTATCTAAGAGAGACCTCAAAAGGTGGAAGAAGTGTGTTTTGAAAAGGTTTCATTATATGTTTCATAGCATATAGTGTAGGGACCTTCATATTCTAATCATTAGGAAGAGATCTCCAATGATATGGTGCTTGATTTTGAGTCTCACCTTGATAAACAAGTTGAGCTTGTAAACCAACAACTACATTAGTCAATATCAAATGCAAAACTAACACAAACTCAATAGGAAATTCCTCCATTCATTCCTATGGATGTAATAAATGAAAAATAAGAAGTTCCTAAACCCAATTTTGTGACTTGGAAATAAGTGCAACAGTTAAGGGAGAGAGAAGAGCACTCAATTATAATACCAATTACTGTTATGGAAAACAAGATTTAAATAGTTTACTCCCTATCACTCCCTCCTCAATATCCCAAGGCCATCCCCTCATGTAATTCTATTTAAGAACAAATGTAGCATAAAAAGGAGGTGATGGTTATCAAAGTTGAGCAGCCCCATGAGCATAATGAATAATATATGGAAACACCATTAGATTAGTCTCATCTTCTTGAGTATTGTTAGGGATCCACCATGTCAATCCTTGAGAAAGATCATCTCCTTTAGAAGATAAATGAAGAATATTCAGCTGAGGTGATATAATATGAATGTTACTTGAGTGATAAATATGAGGACATCATCATTGGGATACCCCTTGGAAAGGATAGGCATGATTCAATCTTTCATAATTAAAAAGAGGATGATTTTCAAGAGGTTGTTGAGGCGAAATATGAGCTAAAGGTACGTGATGTTTCATTTTATAAATAATAATATGGTTTCTATGAATTCCTTGGTCACATGGTAGTTGCTTTCAATCATGACAGTCCATAAGAACTTATATTAATGATAGAAGATAAGTGTAGGAAAGCCAATGAAGATGAGGATCAATTTAAATTTGGGAGCATGATAAGTCATCAAGTTGATGTTAAAGATGAAAAAATTTCAATTGACCAATCTAAGATATCAAAAGATGATTTACAACCTCATGATCATGACCAATAAATTGATATGCTTGCTCTTGTACCATATACTATTCAAATTAAATAAAATCCAATCATACTTAAGCTTGGTGAGAATCAATCAATGGGATTGTTTGATATCATCAATTTAGGTTACTCTTTACTTGAATGTGATTCATTTTAGGTTGAGATAAGTCATTCCATTAAGAAATAAGGATTAAAATATCCAAGTAATTGAATCAAACAAGATGTGTTATCATAAGATGGCATGTTTGAGTTTTTTAAATAAATTTATCAATTCCTCACTCCATCTTCAGATGTCTCTCCACTCTCAAAAGTTGGAAATGAACTAAAATGGACTTAATAAGTCATGAAACTAGATGCATCTCTCTTATAATCTAGCCTTCTAGTGATAACATAAGAGACAATTCAAGATACCCAACATGACCTTCAACATCTAATGATTGAAGAATAATTTATATTGTTAATTTAAGAAAGATGGACTTGGGAAGAGTATAATTAGATATTAGACTCACATCTAAAATTCATGTACCTAAAATTGGAAGTAGAAGGCCCAAATACTTCCCCAAAAGGCCATGGACATGATAATGTTCCTAGATACAAGGATATATCAAGATGTGGAAATCATACTTTAAGGTTCCATGGTGGTCAATCAAGTTTTCCATTTCACCCTGGATGAAAGTTTTTGACTTTTGGTTAGTTATTTTAGTTTATTGTCTTATTTCAATAAGGGGTTATCATAAGTAGTAGTATGCTTCATTATTGTTTTATTTGTCTTGTTTTTTTGTTTCCTTAGAATAGGTGTGTTTGCTTATTAGTTTAGTTGTGTTCATTTAGTTGTTTCTATTTCTGTATTGTTTTTGTAGTGAAAGAGAAGTGTCTTAAAGTAAAAAATATGTTTGACAGTCCAAGGTAGTCATCAAAATCATGTTATCATGTTTAAAACTATCATTATCATGAAAATTTAGTGATTTATCTTGACCAATAGGATGGTCAAACCCTTTGAGTCACCAAAAATTTTGGAAATTCAGCCTATCAAGGCCAAATTGTAACCCCTATAACTTGAAACTCTTCATGGCACTGATCTAAGCCTATTCATGCTGGTCTACTATATGTATATGAATAAAAGTGAATGTTTTGGTCTTTAAATGATTAAAATGGAAAAATTACACCTTAAAATACCAATACAGTATCCATAATACCTTTAAACACATTCATATTCATGTCATTACTTTAAATCAAACGTTCATACTTTGAAAATATCTCCTCATGCAAGCCTAAAGAATTATTTTGGCCTCCAAGGAGTTCCCACATGTGAAAATACCCCATTTTTCTCTCAAAAATATTTATTTCTTATTCTAAATATCCCTCTCAACTCGTAATCTTCATAATGTTTCCCTAAATTGGCTTATATCTTGAAATATGAAGAGAATGCAAGAAAAAGGCCATTTTCATGGGTTTTCATGAAGTACATATTTGTATGGACTTTTACATACAAAAAAGGTCAATAGATTGAATATGAAGTCATTAAAGGTGTTTTAGAGAATATTAAAGGCAAAAGTATCTCATATAGGCTCAAGATTGATTATCTTCATCTATTGAGCTTCTTTGTATGTTGAGAGAGTCCTTCACGTTTTCAGAAGGTATGGCCATGAGACAGAAAATTAAGATCTAGAATTTTGGGAAGAGGAAGGGGTTTTAGATATATTACATATTTTTTAATTTTTTCCTATTTTGGATGTATCTCCTTTGTGAAAAATCATTTACAATTTTAGGCACTCATAATTCCTTCTCATTCAAGCAAACAACTAGTTTTCTGAGTTTTATCCTCTTCTGAGCATCATGATAGAAAAATGGAATCTTGTGGAGATTTTCAAGAGTTTTTACCACATTTAAATTACATTATTCAAATTATTTCCACATGTGTGAGGTCATATGGATCTCAAGAAGATAAATTAATTCCAAATCTATAGTCTATAGTTATTTTAAGATGTATGGTTTAATGGATGATCCATAGTTTTTAAACACAACATATTTTTTTTAGAGGTCTTATTCATGGTCATGTGTTCTTATTTAAAAGTTTCTAAAAGTTTCCTAAACATACCATAGAAAAATATCCATTAATTTTCTCTCATTATCTTCATGGATTCACAGTTTAGTATAATTTCATGAAACTTAACATTTGTGAAGTTTTTTCATGATTCTTAGGTTTCCATTTTAGCAGTGTTTACTTGTTTAAATATCTCCAAAGTGGTATGTATGATTGATTCATATGAATATGATTATATAATGGTATTAAAGACTTTGAAATTTTTATATTAATTTTCATTTCACCTCCCTCTTATGTCATCACATCTCACAGTCTTGTCACTACCTTTTCACCATTGTATAAGCTTATATTTCCACTCTTTTCCTAATTTCATAGATTCCAATCATCCATTATCATATTACCAACTATCCATAAAATTACACCTCATGGATCCACTATCAAAAGGATTAAATATTATTTTATAAATATCATGGTTATGACAGTATCTATGTAAACCTTAAAACCCAACTAAATAGACAAGAATCACCACCTATAACTAAGGGAGATATAACGAAGGCTGTGCTTCATGAAAGTGGTGTTTTGTGGAGACTAGAAAGTATGGATATATAAATTAAGAGAGGTGGAACTATCTATCTTAGATTATTTTAATAAATATGATATTCATAATCTATAATCCTTGACTTTTTTAAGGTCCAAATTTATCTTAGTCGACCTATGGTCACACTAAAACATAGTCAAGACACCAATTTCTAAGAAGGTTATGTGTTTTTGGTTTTGGATAAGGATAATAAGCATGATTTTAATGTTATTATAAAGATACAAAATGTATATATGATGAACCAAAAATACATGATCCACAGTTAGTCATGAATGATGAGACACATAGTTAACACTACATCTACCTACAACTAATAGTTATGAGGACACTTCAAGGTATTGTTAGGGAGTTTCTTGGAGATCAAGACAAGCGAGTGAGATAAGATTTGTATGCAAAATAATATGGAATTTATATATCCAATAAACATAATGAATCCCCTCCAAACCTTAGTCACCATACACCATGCTTTTACTTTATCTCAATTCGTACAATAGAGTTTGACAAGCCTCATAATAATTGAGTTTTAAAAGTAAGAATCAAGGTTTTGATCTTAGATGAGAATTAATAATGGAAGGCTTTAAGGTTAAGTTTTAATCTTAAAGTTTAAAAATTGTTAAAATCACCTCATATCCTTCATCATCCTACTGTCTCATACAAGGCTTAAATATGCCCACATATAGCCAACAAGTACAATGGCAATTTTGAGGTCCCTTTTGAACTCCAAGGGATAGTTAATATTTGAAGTATTTAGGCATTGGTTAGAGGTGTGATATCCTCAATTATTATAGGGATATATCTCAGAGGTAGATAAATTTAAAAGGTCTATAACATACCTATAGGTAAAGACTGCTACACATAAGGAATCTTGAGTAGATAGAGTAATACAGTGAAAGGTATGGCCTACGAGGTGTTTTTAAGGTGTTTGTAACAAATGAGGAACAATATTTAAATATATTTCAATAAAATAAATTATTAAAATCATCTTTGATGTGTTTTAAAACTGAGATAGACCTTGTTTTAACACTCAAGTAGGGTTTACCCTCTTACTTTACCAAAATACATTCAAAAGTTAGTCTAACACCTAGAGGCAAGTTAAGAGATATAGATAATTATTCTATGAAGAATATGAGAGAGAAGGATATATGACACCTATTAAGTGTTTAGTCACAAATATAGACCTAAATAGGCATGAGTATGGATGATTTTAAGAGCATACTCAAAACCTCATCTACATACATAGTCAATAGATAGTCAACCTCTCTGATAGTTTTGAGAGAATTTGCAATTGTGAGTCCTATATTGGTGGAGTTAAGCTCTCAATATTAGTACATATTATCATGATAATCAGTTTAAGGTGTTAATATTATTCTAAAGGCCATATTAATAATGGAAATACTCATTTTTTTCATAGATCTCATAAAGTCAGTTAAGCAGTCATGGATTAGATCAAGAGAGTCATTTGGAAGGTTTGAAGAGAAAGAAGAGAGAATAAGCTTCATGAAGAAGCTTTGAAATAGTGTAAACTATGATTATAGTGTCTTTTTTTTATTTTTAAGGTTTATAATAGTCATATTTTAGGTTAAAATACATAAGAGTTAGTAAAAAAAGAGAGATAAGATAGGCCTATGTACTAGTTTGATGACATCCATGTGTTTGGGAGGTGTTACCTAAAGTGAAAAGTGATGTAATCGACATAATTATCAACCAATGCTCTAAATAATCACCCAACATGTTCCCTCCACCTTGATATGAAGATGCTCCTATTTGATATAAATCTAAACTTGATCCAGAGAGTAAGGGATGTGAATTTGCATAGTTAAGCTCTTCAAAAATTGGTTTTACATGTTTAGCCACCATTATAAATTATGTTTATCTTGGATTAATTTTAGTACCAATTTGTATATTCCCATGCTCACCTATGATCCACTAGGATTTTAATCATTTTCAATTATGCACTTATTCTATTTTATGTATTCTATACCATGCCTGAAGTAACCAAAAGTATGCAAACTACCCACTTTGGTTTTCTAAATATAAATTGACTAAATCTTATTATGAGCCTGGATGATTTATAATTAGATATCCCAATTCAACCTTAACTTCCACCTCTTTATTGTGCCTATAAGAAGAGAGGATTTGGGAGGTGAAATCCATTTAAAATTATGATCAAGAGCTTTTGAATCAAGGATTTTTTTCTTTTAGGTTAATCACCATCAACAATCCAAAAATCATATTAGAGAGTCAATTTGACACTACCTATTCATCAAATTTATTAGGTATCATTAATTTATCGTAATCAAGATAGATTCCATCAAAAAATCAACTATCTTAGCCACCCACCCAATCAACTTTTGCTAAGATAAGTACCAAATTCTTAGTATTCATTTACTTTATTTCCATCTCATAATCAATATAGATCTTACCCATATCTCATAATCTATCTTTTAGATCTCATCAATCAATCTTTTTACTGACCCAAATCAAGACATAGTAACAATCAATGGTTGACTCAAATATTTATAGTATATCCAACTACTGACAGTCACCTTGATCATCAACCATCACCTTAACCACCAAAAATCATTGTGGTAGTAAAAACTAGTAAGCTAATTTCACCTACCTATACCCAATCAAACCTAATTTTTTGCTTTCCTACTTATTCAAAGACCCCTTTAAGCTTTTTTAAAGCATACCCCAACTCCCTAGCACTAGCATTAATTATGTTAATCACTATTTGAATCATTTATAGTTTATTTTCTAAGTAAGGACTCTTGTGTTAAATTTCAATACCTTTGATTTATTTATGTAAGTACCTTATATTATTTTTATAAACTTAAGTATTTAAAACGTGTGGATTGATAGACCATAAGGAAACTCTCACTTTCAAGATCTATCTACCACTAGGCTATCCACTCAACTATCTATCTAGCAAACAAGTTTTATTTAATGCTTTCTTATCTATAGGTCATCCTCCTAAGCCAAACAAGATTTATTCATAATCTTCTAATTTCAACATGTGAAAATTAATAATTTTTTTTTAACCAGATCCATACTTATTTTATTCTTTTCACCTTTCAAATAATAAGTAAAAAAATTACTAAAACATTCC
The DNA here is from genome assembly GCA_037957365.1 of Torreya grandis. Taxonomy (NCBI): domain Eukaryota; kingdom Viridiplantae; phylum Streptophyta; class Pinopsida; order Cupressales; family Taxaceae; genus Torreya; species Torreya grandis. Next base: position 824,236 of record JARHVA010002359.1, read on the forward strand.
GCTACAACAATTTACTTCCCTTGTTCTCTAGATCGAGTTTGGCTTTATAAAAGATATAAGAATCTTCATGCTAGGGTAGAAGGTGCACATTAGGTGTTGAGATGGAGATTTGGATAATTATTTTAATGGATCCATCACTTTATGCCCTTTTCACTATGGTTGGCATGTGCAACCAATCAAGAAGATGCCCTAAAAAATTGGGCACCAAGTAACTACCTACCAACTAGTGTTAGGTCTCTGATGATTCCTCAAAATGGTGTAAAAGATACCAAAATAGAAATCATACCAAGTGATTTCCTCATGTTAATATGTTTGATTAGTTTCATGGATTGATAATTAGCCAAAAAGGGCCCAATATTTGTTAATTCATCATGGTGTTCTATCATGATGCCTAATATCATGTGTTCTAACAAAAATTGGCTTAGGAATTTTATAACGCAATTCAGCCATGATATATCTCCTTGACACCTAAATAATTATTAATCTACCCATCATATCACATATAGAGTAATTAAATAATGAACAAATTTTAACCCTTACTATTTTAGATGAGCATTTCCCTATTAGTAGATTGCCTCAATTCATCTTTCTTCTATGTACCAATTTACCATCATATTTGCCATCATTATGGTACCAATGATTATAACCTCCTATGGGAAAATCATTATACCTCATCCCACTTAAATTTTCACTGATTGTAACCACATTTGGGCAAATCATTATGTATTATCTCACCTATAAATCTAGAGATTATAAATGCCTATGGGAAAATAATGGTGTTTTTATCTATTTGGAGCTTAATGATTATAACCACCTTTGGGTAAATCATCATGTTTATTATACTTAAATAAGGCACATTTTCATTGTGTTAATGCTTATAACCACCTTTTGTAAAATCATTATATCTATCTTCCCAATTGGGGCATGTTTTCTCCTATTAATGATTATAACTGCCTATGGGGAAATCATTATTATCTATTTTAATGATTATAACCACCTTTACGAAAATCATTTTATTGTTACCCTAAGAATTTTTCAATGATTATTATCACCTTTGGGTAAGTCATCACATTTTTTTCCACCTATGCAAATAATTATAACCACCTATGGGAAAATCATCCTAATTGTCTACCCAATTGGGGTAACTCCTTATACCACTGATTATAACCACCTATGGGCAAATCAATATTTTCCACCCATTTCATCTTTTTGGTCCAATCTTTTCCTCCTTTTTAGGGACTGATCACCAACCCATTTTTGTTAACCACTCCCTTGAGAGGGAACCTACATTTCATCCTTTTGTCATTAAAGTCAGAGGCATATAATACCTTTCCATTCTTTAAGAAGATGTTACTATGCCTATAGCTTGTAATGCCTTGCCAAATAGGGGAATACTATAGACACCTAAAACTAGCCACAATTATATTTCACATGAAATTTAGACTAATTCTTGCCAACCATTACAAATTAAACATAGGAATCATTGAACATCCCAAATTTGATTATGTATCATTCATCAAAGCTTAGAATCATGTTGATACATAACTAATTGGGGTATCCTATCATATGCAATAATAACCTCTCACCTATTCATCCCTAATCACCTTGTGGCATCACAACATTCAATTTTACCTATGAAACTATTAAGTCGGGCACATGAACAATTATCAAATCTTGAAAGAGCTAAAAGGCTAATCAAAATTAATTAACATGTTAAACATGATTAAATGCCTAGTTGAATTATACATTTTAAATTAATGAAAATTCAAAATATCCTAGCCTTTCATCATTGCCTTTATGAATTATCAAGATCTTTGAAAATATCCTATAATATATCATTTTAGAGAGTCATGCCTAGTAATTGAAAATCATAATTATGTAAAACTTCTTAACTCTATTTGGGTTATATTTGACTCACCTAGGTTAGGTTTGAGCCCATTTTAGGCCTTAACTCAACCCTAACACACCTTGGATAAGTAAATCCTTAGTTAATAAATATAATTCCATGCTTCTTCATTTATAATCTTGGATATTGTAGTGTTATTAAGCAGTATTTATTCCATGAGACTCATATAAATAGTCTTATAATGATAAAATATTGAGATAAGAAATCACAAGCCACATCAAAGGCAATGGTTCCAAGGAGAGAAAGATCGAATAAAATTCATTTTCCAAAGACTTATTGATGCACAAGACAAGCAATCCACTAAAAAAATTATTTGGAGCCTCCAAAGGAGGTAAAGGACTTATGTATTTTATGTTTTAGTTGTGATTTCATTTGGTTTTTGTTAGTAAACATTCCCCATGTTCTAGACTATGATTATAAGTATTAGTGTGTTTTTATTTGAGTTTTTTTTACTTGAAATAACACTATCCTAACATACCTTCTTGTATTCATATGCTCACACATTATGCATAACTTGTTTTAAGTTTATTTGAGTATTTTACGTATGATTTCCATCTAGTGGATAAAGGGATAAAAGTCATGTATTTATATTTATTTGGTTTATTTTCAATGTTTTAAATAGGTCTAGACCAACCTTGGGTGTCTTTGGAGTTATAAATATGTATGTTGGGGTTAATATTAAGGGAAATTAACACTAAAAATGTGATACTAGCTTGGGGTGCTAGTGTCTAGGTGGCAGAACCTAAGGCACTAGGGGATTGGATCCCTAGGGGAGGGTTTAAGACTGATTTTGAGATGCCTAAGGATGTATAAAGTCTTACACAAAAGTTGTATAAGTGTTAAAAGATTACCTAAGATAAGTATAGGGATAAGTTATGGATGAGTTGTCTCAAATGATACTCATTTCACTCAAGTGACATTTTATATGACTAAATTTAATCCCTTTTGTTATAAAAATGTAATAAAGTGAAGTGACTAGGATAGAGGAAAAAGAAGCATACCTAGACTTACCAATGAGGGGAATCTAATGAATCTGGTTTTGAGTGTGAAAAACATGCTCCATTGTGTATCCTTCAAATGAAACATGGATGAAACTAGTCCTTATGAGACATCAAAATCAAAGACAAGACTAAGTAAAGAGATGAAAGAGACAAAGAGAGAGAGAGAAAAAAAATGAACAAATACACCTTACTAGGTATGTGAAATAATTCAAAAACATAATGACATCTTATGTGTTCATGTAGATAATGATCAAATGGTAAATATTTTAGACTAAGATGATGGATTACTCAATCCACATGTGTGGGTGGCTTAATAACTCAATATATTTTAGACTATCATTACCCACCCCTACTTGGTAGATCATATATTATGAATAAATTTGATTGGACAAATGGCTTGTCTAACCCTCCTATGTGGGTGGCTCAATAAATCAAGTATTAATTACTCCATCATTACCTACCTATGTGTATTAGATGCATCTATAAATAAAATTATGCAATGTAACTGAATCTATGTAAGATGGTCTTGGGGCCATTTAGAAACACTAAAATGAAAAATGGCTAAGGGGTCACTTGGGTGTTTTAGAATGAGCTCAGGGACTATATAAAAATGCCAACTAATATAGATGAAATAAATCATCAATATAGTGTGATACCTTGTGAAAATGGGTTTTTTTACATGGAGTCTACCATTCCATCTGAGATGAGCTAGTAAAAAACTAATCATGTGGAAATAATGTCCCACACACATGCCCCTAATTTTGATATCTATGTATATGGATTCTGGATTGAATTGTAGAAATTTGTGTCTAAGTATTTGAAACTAAAATAAGAGTGCTAATTTCATGCATGATTTCATGATTTGATGAAACCTAGTATGATTTTATGCAAAACCAATCATAAAATGATTGAATATGATAACTTAAACTATGAAAATATGGGTTGTAACTTCTATGTTATTATGTCAAATTTGCATTTCCCTCTTTATAGGATAATATATAGTATCATTGTACCTTAGACTATAGAATGAGGTGATAGTGTCTCATTTTTAGTGTTAATGTCCTTTTGTGCTTTTTGTATGAAAATTAAAACCAGTCTATGTCTAGATGTTTTTCACTACGTTTTCCTAATTTTGAGCTCTATACTTATACATCTATGTGATAAAAACTATACTCTAAGTGAACTTATATGACCTAATATTTGTGACAAACCCATGTGAATTCCTCCTTAATTGAGGGAATTTTTTCTAGCTATGTAATAACTATCATCAAAATAAAATATCTGCATGATACATGTTACGCTGAAAATGTATCATATCTATGTAATAAGCCAATGTAATGTGTCTAGATGTTTCTCATTGTGTTTTCCTAGTTTTATGCTCTATACTTATACATCTATTTGATAAAAAATATACTCTAAGTGAACTCATATGACCTGATATTTGTGACAAACCCATGTGAATTCCCCCTTAATTGAGGGAATTTTGTATAGCTATGTAATAACTATCATCAAAATAAAATATCTGCATGATGCATGTTAGGCTGAAAACATGTATCATATTTATGTAATAAACCAATGTAATGTGTATAAATGATATTAAAATGTAATACAATATGATCATAAGTTTGTAATGTATGATGTATGTTAGATATAACATTCAAAAGTTTGTCAAGATAGATATAACATTGTAAGCATGTGTTTAAACTACATAATCTAATTAATAATTTAAGTAACTACCTAAGGGGATGGGGCCTTATGTCTATAAAGTATCCCAAAGAGGAAGGGGAGATGAATGAGGGGACTCATAGCATATAAAACTAGGTTAAAGTTTAAAAATCAATAGACATGTGTCATGGCCATGATGCATACATGAGATCATACATACAAAACACACGAGGCACACAAAGTAGTTCAAGGGGCCATAATACAAGGGACATGGGAATATGTCACTAAATATGAGAAAGAACAAACATACAAGGACATGTTCAAATGTCGACATATACATACAAAAAGTAAGGTTGTATTAGTTACACACATAAGTACATGTTTAAATGTCAACATATAGAATAACAAAGGAACATACAAGTACATGGGAACATGTCAAAATCATACATACAATAAAATGAATTGACATCAAGCTATATAATAATGGCACATTCAAATGCCCTCAAATAGATGTAGAAGAAAAGAGACATAATCAAGTCAAAATTAATAAATATATAAATTAAAGTATTTACGAACATTTGGTAAAAATTAGTATAAGATCAAAGATGTACATAAACTGAGTCTATAGTAGTAGTAGTCAGCCAAAAAGTTGAGTAGTATAGAATGATATAACTTGGTAAAGTAGAACTTATGTATATGATCCCCAAAATGGGAAAATGCATCAATGTTAAATCTATATATGTGCCACTAATGGGTAGATAATAGAAAATCTAGATCTATGTTATGGATCTAAGTGTTATAATAATCTACAAACACTTGACAAGAACAAGTGAAGCACATATGTATGATAAACACTCACTATACTAAGATAACTAGTATATGTATTACCTAGCTAGTATATAAAAAATGTAGACATGGATGTAAAAATGATAATTTTTTTCTATTTTTGAGAAATATTTGAATGTTTTTATGTTTTGAATATATTATATTGTTTTAGTGTTTTTTGAGAACTATGTGAATGTACAAGCAATCATGAAAATTAAACTATATACAAGTGAGAAAGGTAAGATAAGTTGTATGATACTAATGTATAGTTACATATGAGTGTGTACAAATATAAATTAGTGCCTCTAGAGACCTTAGAGAAAATATAAGGGATGTGGATAGTCAAGTGGTAGATATGATGTGAGATCATCCAATCTCAGATAGTGAACCTACCCAAACTTCAATAAATCATCATCACTGTTATCATTATACCATGTTGTCAGTAATAGTATAGCCTTATGCTTGGCTATATTATAGAGTTTGTGCATTCAAATGGAAATTTTATCTACTACGTAATAATCTTCTAGTGTATTCCTAGGTTAAAACATATTTCACCTTGAGGTATATGTGTGAAACCTATGGTTCTCATCTGTGCCATCATGTACAATGTGAACTATGTGTCCTTCATGACTAAGTGTCAGAGACCTATATATTCTATCAATTGTGGAATAAATTTCCTATAATCATGTAATACCAAGTGTAACCTATATATTAGTTCTTATGATCATGATAAAAAGGAGTCTATTGACCACCTTAGGGCTACATGTAATTGGCACTAAATTTTAGCCACTTGTGTTCCTAAACTAGGATTTAGTTTAATTTATAAAAAATGACATAATTTAAGCCTTGAAATCACCTAAATTCCCAAATTAATCAACATAAGGGATTTAATTTCTCAAAAATGATTTGAGGCTTGCTTATTTGGGTTATTATTCACTAATAACCTAGTTCAGTTTCGACCTTAGTGAAATTACAACCTATTAATTTGACATTATTGGCCTAATCTATTAATGTAAACACATTTGAAAATAATTTCAAAAATCCAAAAATCACTAAGATTAATTAAAAGTTAAATCTCAATTAACTTTCCCAAATAAAAATCCCAAGTTGAATTAGTGAATTTCACTTATAAAAAAAGGATTTTTATCAAAATATAAAGTCAAGGTCAAAGGAGATAATAAAATTATTTATTAATTCCTAATATTCCAAAAAGGTGAGTCAAAACCTCACAAACATCTAATGTGAGTTGTCATCGCTCATAAATATCTAAAAATGAGTTGTTAAGACTTCATGAGTGCTTTAACCCAACCTGGGGTTAACCTAACATAACTTAGGTTATTTTACACTCAACCAAAGTTATAATTAAACCTAACCTCCCTAACATTAGAGTTAGTTCTAAGAATTTTAAATACAAGTGCCCTCATTTCACCCAAACAAGATTTTATGTGTAAGAATGTTTTTATAGGAATGACTTTGAGAATCCATAAAATTAATGTTATAATGCCTATTTGATACCAAGATTCACACCAAGCCAAGAAAAACCTATAAAATCCACAAGTGGATATTGGAGAAGTGCTATCAACATGGAAAAGCATTGACAAAATCCTCTAATGCCATAGACTAGACATGAACATCTACTATGCTAATAAGTAAACATCAATTTTGAGAAGGGAGGTAAAAACTTTATGCATTTTTATCTCTAATTTTTTTGTCTTATTTATTATGTTATGCTCCCCCTGGTTCTTAGGAAAGATATTTTAGTTTTATTGTATTATTATGCATGGAATTTTATTATCTTCACTAACAAGGAAGTTATCAACATTTGTGTTGTATTTAGACTCTTAAAGTACATAATGGCACACCAGTGGGACCAATCATCTCATATGACCAATAAGAATGATTTGGAACCTTTAGATTTCCTAAAAAGAGCATTTAATTCTTCAAGTATAGAGTTTTGTACTTAAAAATCCCATCATTATATTTTGTTTATAATCAATGAATTGACTCAGTGTTATGATAACTTTTACATTTATATACCATGTTTGTGATACTTATTTTGTATAAATAATGACTTTGAGACATCTTATTTGACCAATTTAATGGAAAAATTGACATTTGTAATGATGACATCAATAAAGTGAAACAATGACATTGACCCTGCTAAATGGTAGATTTGATAGGTATATTTGCAAATCATTTTAGTGACTTCACCTATTTTTGAGTTGTATTCAGTGAGTTCATCTAGACTATTACAAAAAATTTCTATTTTTTAATGATTAATTCACCAAAAATTGGTTTTTTTCTATCTATGTTCACAAGGAAAACAATGACTTCACTGAAATCAGTGGCTTCACTCTATTGTAGAAATGATAATTTCACTCTATGTTTTTAGAAACTTGAGAGCTAAAAATAGAATGTTTTTTATAGATTTAATTTTTATATTATATAAAATATAACCCCATAACATTTTTTTATTAACTAATGTGGATAAAGAGAGGCTCAAACACTTCTAATTCTCATACATAGTTTCATTTTAGTGCTTAGAATTAACCTAACCAGACTTGTCTTTTTTTCTCATTTCAAATTTTTACAAGAGCAAACAAGGCCAAAGAGTAAAAATTTAATTCATATTTTAGTTTGTGATTTTAAAAAGAACATCCACATTAGCTTTTTTTTATGGAAATCTAATAATATTTGCATGTATGTACTCCCCTTATCCCCTATAAGGAATGTAGGTGACCAAAAATGCTTTATTTATTTACTTGTTCATTTATCCTATAATGTAAATAATTCCACATATGGTCTCCCAAATAATCAAGTGAATTGGGTTACCCATAAATGACCTCTAAACTCTTTCGAATTATTAGTTATTTATTTTCTTACATTTGGCTTGTCAAAGGGAATTCATCACCTCCTCACAAGTTTTTTATGGATGCATTTACTTGGGGTTTCATATCCTAGCATCTTATCAACCCTAATCCATGGTGGAGTATATAAATTTGGCACATTATACTATGATTTATAGGGGATTAGGGTTTAACATTCCAATTCTAATGGAAATCTAGGTCAGTTCATGATAAACATAATACTTCTCTAAGTAGTACATGACTTAAGTCATTGTGCAAAGGGGTAGACCTTTTCATAATAATTTAGTGTGTTTAAACCAATTGAAATTATGTGACCTTGTGTTGGCCACACTTGGGACTATTTAGTTCATTTTGGAACTTATAGATTTTAGTCAACCCCACATACCATGGAATATCTTGCCAAATGTCAAGTTCTTCGCACTCTATGTTCATTCCATGTACTAATGTTTGAGAAATATAAGAGAATTAAAAAAATATACTTACAAATGTTCTTTAATTTTTTGATTAACACTTAATTCATTTATATTATTGGTATATCAATGGAAACATTGGTAGAAGGTACACACATCTCATCATTTTTAGAGATAGGATGATCCATTAATGTCATTTATTTTTTACATGTGTGTTTGAAACTAAAATTATTTTTTTATTTGTCAAAATCAAAATAAGTCATAACCTTCACATATTTTTGCACCACTTTTTAGTTAATAGGTGTTACTTTACCCATTTTTTTTCACAAATTTATCATAGAGTTTTATTCTAAAACTATTTGTGTGTCACTTTTTCAATAGGGAATTGTTATGTTACATGTTTCATTTCTAACATTTGCCTTAAATTTTTATCCAAAATCATTATCATACCATTTTTTTGAAGGGGCATTATTATGCTACCTAAATTTTTCCAAAATACTTATCATATTTTGAAACCAAATTATATAACCATGTATACATTTTGTTTTAAATGTGTGGTTACACTACCCATTTTTGTCTAGCCTCTTTGCCTTAGAAAATCTGAGTCATTTTACATTAAACTTGATATTCAATCTTTTAAAGTACAAATCCTAAATTAATCACATTCATGCCAAAGCATCAACTAATTTGGGCTTAGGTAGTCTACCTTTTGTGTTTTGATTATGATACTATTATTGATTTCTTATTTAATTTAAAGACCCCTTCCCAAGACTTAATGGTTATTTGTTTTCATGTTCCTTTTTTCAACATCCTTTGTATCAAGTTTTTTTTTCCATATGCCTTGTTTGAAATTTGTTGTGTTGAGTTCTAAAATGTCATAGTATCATTTTCAAAGAGTCTCTAGTGAGACAAATATTGAGAATTTTTTATTCAACTATCAAGTGTCTTCCAAGCCAACTACCCTAGAATTATATTATTTTTAGAGCTATTTCCAAAGTTTATCCAAGCCAATTATGTTATTTTAGATTGAGTTTTCAAGATTTTGTTTTAGTTTGAACTTTATTTTTGAGTCTAGCCTTATTTTTCATGATATTTATTATAACTACCTTTGGTAAAATTATTATTTATCATTTTGACATACCTTATGATCTATTATAACTTGTTTAGATACCTTATCCATTGACTATAACTACCTTTGGGAAAATTAGTACCTTTGTTAGACTGGTATCACATTTGTTGTTATACCTTTGCCTTAGACCTAGATTAGTAATTTTATCCTTTGGGCATCTTTTATAGATATAAATGTTATTTATTTTAGACCTTGATTATTTTCCATTTTATACCTTTTGTTTCATTAGACCTAGTCATATATCCAAACATGCCTCGTTATACATGTAGTAAAACTATGTGCGATATGGACTATGATAACTTTATGACTAGTGACCCTTTCATTCAAGAACCATATGGTGATGACATAGAATATGAGATGTATCATTATCCCTCATGTAATATTCTATATGTTAAACAGATGTAAGACCTATTAACATAATATTTATTAGTGCACCATCCTATCCAAGACAAGAGTAAGATCAAATGGCATAGTAACTTTCTCATGTGATGCATATTATTAAACAAAGCCAAAAATAATATCCCTACTATGTAATAACAACAACATAGAAAATTTATGATCCATAATTGTTTAGTCAATATTTATTAGAAAACAAAGATGAAATTCTAGTTAAATTAATAGGAGATAAATTCCAACCAAACTTCTGATAAGAAAGTCTGACTAGTTTGATTAGAACCCCTAGTAATGTGCCTAATAACCAATAGTTCAAACAAGAGTCAGCTAGTTATAATCAAGATTTAGTGAAACTAATTCAATAGATCCAAATTTCTCTTGTGAAATGGAAAGGTATTAAGGACGTTCAATTGGAAGAGGTATAATAAATATACTAAAATTACCTTAACCTAGCTCATAATTTTAATACGATGGCTATTTTAAACTCACCAATTATAGATATATCTCCTTAAATATGGACAAAACTAGATTCTTAGAGATATACAAATCATAACATATACCTCTTTAGATAAAGAATATTAATTGGAGCATTATATAATTTGTCAATTTTGTCAAAAAAAACTATCACTCAAATAGAAGACCTCACTCAAAGCGTAACACATAGAACACAAGTGCATTCTAATGTAAGTCAAAGTGGATATAATATACCAATATGAAAGACAAATTATATTCCTCTAACTAATTCCTTAATTGGTTTTAAATAATAAGGGATAGGTATGCGTAGTTCAAAAACATAACAAACAAACTGCACTCCTCAACTAACTACTTTTTTGAGTACACAATAGGAGGAAATAATCCAAAACAAATAAATCAACATACTAACTAAACAAGTGTATAACACTACACCACCTGAATTTGGGGAAACAAATGTTTTATCATAATAATAACAAACTATTATACCTAAATAATCACAAATATTACCTAATCTATAATGTGTTTATATTGGTCAAAAAGTGCTAATTAGTCAACAACAACAAAGTCCAAACCCTCAATAATTGCCTAACTAATAATAGGTGTTTAATCAATAGCAAGGTTATAATGTACAATAGATATGAAGTGTTTGATAATATTTTCCTTTCACCCAGTAGGTATTGAACATAAAATAGGGATAGAAATTTCAACACCTTTTAAAAAAAGGTTATATTCAATAACATGTTCCCTATATACAATAGGGTTTGATGAGTAGATAACAAATTTATACCTAAACCCAACAATACTATAATATCTAATGTAACCAAATGTCATTACCATAACTAAAATTTATCAATCAAGGTATCTATCTAACCCTACCCAATTTTTTTTTCCAACAATAGTGTATTCCATATCAATAATACATTCATAATGCATGGATATGTATACCTAGTCATCCAACTAATCAGACCAACATTTTACAATATGTCGATCAAGGTAATAAACCTTTGAATATGAAACCCCAATAGAAATAAACCATTCTATTAAACTTCCTATCATAATAGTTATAGAAAATGAAGGATACAATTCAATCCATTCAAACCAAAAATCAAATAAATAAGTTCAAGCTAGATGAAATCTGCTCATATATATTAAACATGGATTAAATTCAAATACCATTTCCTTTAGATTAATAACCACCCATATTTAATAAATACAAGGGAAAAGGTGACCCCAAAGAGCATATTAAAGAACACTTTGTTGCCTGCCAACTAGTGGCATACAGTGACATATATTTGTTTCTACTGTTTCCAAGAAGTCTAGCTAGACAAGCCTTGAAATGGATTTTGAAATTACTTAAGAATTATGTACCTAATTTTGATGATATTTTTGAGAATTTTTCACATAATTTCTCATATAATATCAAACACAAGATTATAGTTGTGTATTTGGGCCAAGCAAAATAGAAGAATAGTGAAAGCTTCACTACTTACCTATAATGATGGAGAACACTTGCAAGTTGTTTCACTCATAATTTTCTAGACAAGAAATTGACTATGATATTTATTAGGAGCCTAAATAATGAAATATCTTATCATTTTGATCTATAATGTACTCATACGTTTAAATAGTCTAATGAAAAAGTGATACGTGTTGAAAAGGACCTTGTTAACAAAGGCATCATCAAGCTATCTTCTACCAACTAGAGATAAAACTAGAATCAAGGCCAATAACAAAACCAAAACCAAAGCCATAACCAAAATTAGAACCCTATCTAAATACCAGATTCAACATCACCTTAGGTAAACAATAATGAAAAATAAAAATCTTATAACCATAACAAGAATGTTTTTAGCAATGGGATCATTAAATCATGCCATGTTAAATCATACAAACACTAAATATCCATTTAACTCCTCCCATTTAGATACCACTATTTCCATACATTCATATAAGGCCTCAACAAAACCAATAGCTACAAAATCAAGCACAATTATAAGCCCCTCCTCCAAATATAAGGTCGCCCATTATCAGATAATTTAGTGACCTCAAGGAGCCTACTGAGTTTGTATTATATAAATTAGATTAGGAAAATATGATTATCTAGATAATATCAAAATCATTTCCTAAAGGAATTCTTTTTCTTCATTAGTAAAATGAGTATGAACGTTGAGATTACCATCATTTCAAAGTACATTTTATATGCCAATGTATTTAATTAAGGCATGTATTTGAGAATATGCTAGAAAATAAAAAGATTCAATGAGATACCCATGATCCTATGATCAATAATAACTTGGGCATCTATTAGAATCCATTTCCTCAACATAACAACAACTACTAGTAGTACCAATATAAACAACAATGGTAGATAACACTATAAAATCAACAACAATAATGTTATCCACAAAAACAAAATTAGAATGGTTAAAACCAAGGGCAAACTAACCTAACCAACCAAGGAGGTCATCATGTCATTACATATACCTATAAAAATGTTGTAGGACATGTTTCAAGTGGTCATGTTTCCACAATTTCCATTAATACCTAAAAAAATACCAATAAACCAAAAATATTACCTAATAATGCCTATCAACAAAAGAGTGCCTATCAACCCCCTTATGATGGTAATTCTCCTTCAGACATTTTTAGCATCTAGACTCAACACTACCCTAGAATTACCATTATAAGCATGTTTACCTCCTTAGTCAATTACCAAATCCTTATACCAAATTGATATTATGTAGATTTAACCTGATGAGCCAAGATTACCATCATAGGACCATAGTCAAATACTACAAATGAGCCCATTTAGACCTCTATGACTACTGAAAACAAGACAATTTTCAAAACTAATGTGAAGACCTATGATATTATTAAGTCAGTAAGGAAGATACATGGACAAATATCCATCATGGGTTTATTGTAGGTATATAGCATCCACAAAGACATCTTGAATTAGTACCTAGGCCAATCCCTCATACTTGATGACATCATGCTAGCTACATTTTAAGCCATGGTGGGATACTTGGACCCACACCAACATATTAAATTTGACCAAAGTGACATGTCTCCTTTGAAAAATTACATAATAACCCATTTTATATCAAAGTAAGTATAAAAAACCATAATATTAAATGCATCCTTGCAGATAATGGTTCAGGCCTCAACATCATGTCTCTAAATTTGATCAAGTATATTAGATACATAGAGGATGACTTATAGATAGATACCATTATTATCAAGGTGTGTGATAATGAATAATGAGAATTAAAAAGCACCATCAAATTTTTAGTGTTAATTGGTCCTTTGACCCATGACACTCTATGCCATTTTAGACAAGGAATTATCTTACAATTTTTTACTATCCTGACCTTGGAACCATGAAATTAGGGCCATACCTTCCACATTGCATTAATGTACTAAATTTACACATTTAGGGAATGAAGTGACTATAATAGCTGATCTCTAATCATATCAATATTATAAATGTCTAGAGGCTAAGTACAAGATTTATAACTATAGTTTTGGCTTGAAACCTATGCCCAAACTTGATGGAAGAAGAGTTGATAAATCTAAAGCCATTAAATCAAAACTCAAAGATAATTATATTGATCGTGATAACCTAACTTCTACCTCATCTACACCTCTACTAGACTTTAACAATCACTTCTATAAATATCATGAAGGTATAGGAGGAATACAATACCCGTGACTCCTTCCACATCACAAAATTTCCACAACATCTAAAAGCCTATGGGAGACCCAAGGACAAAACTACTTACATAGAGTGACAAACCAAGGGAAAATCTCATCTTGCCAAACCCATTATTTTAAAACCAACCTCTAGCCTAGAATAGGACCCCTTATCCAAACATGATTCATGGATTTATAACTAGCTGACTATTACCAAAGTACAAACTATCATATTCCTAATCAAATTATGGATCAATTATATTATGAAGTATGAGGCTTGGGGATACATAAAGAGGGGAAATTGATCCAGTCTCAATGACCAAGTATCAGGGAACTAATGGTATTGGAATTTAAATTACCTATGGGTGACCCCATATACCTTATTTCAGTTCCAACACCATTGACTAGTGAAGTTGATGATGACAATGATGCAAGGTCTGATTATATAATCTATGATGACCTTATTGCCATGAATTTGTTTAATCCATATGCCATTTTTAATTATAGCCCTATTTATCACCCTTTACCACTTATCCTTTGTCACCCACATTTGATAGACTATGACCAACAAGAGTCAACAAACCATTAGGCAAGTTGGAAAACAATGAGGCCATCTACAAATTTTTAGGTTTGAGAGATAACATTATTATTGGAAATCATAAGTATTTTCTATTAGATTAGATCTTATGGCATATTTTTGGGAATGGGTGAAATTCCTTGGCCAAAATAAAAAATAAATTCAAACATTGAGGTTAAAAATAAAATCTCTTTGAGGCACTTTCAGACTAGGGTAAAAGTAAAAGAATGTAAAATCTCTTGGTGAAAGCCTATTTTATATTCTATTATATGGGGATGTTCACCCCTCTTTGTATGAAGAATAGGAAACCAATAGTCTAAGGCTTATTTATGAATCTAAAATTAGTATCGAGGAGTGGCATGATTTTTCACAAATTATTAAAGAGTTCCCCAACATATTTATTTAATGGCTTTTAATAGCATTAAGATATTTTGATTCCTCATGTTTGGGATAATTAGACAAGATATTTTGGCTTGAGGACTTTTAAATTTCCAACTAGTTTACCTCCTTGTCAAATATTTTAGAAGATGGTTCTAAATTTCTTGTGGAAGACACTTATAAGGTTAACATTAGGATGCTAGATAACCTAAAGTGGATTAAATTAGGCACATCCTTCATTGAGGAGGAATGTGTAGCCTTTAAAGCCCTTATGAAGGATTTTATTGGCATATTTACATGGGATTATTTATATATGCTATGTTTAGACCCTACCTTGGTTATACACCATCTTATTATACATCCTAATGCCAAATGATTTAAGCAAAAGTTGAAAAAAAAATGCATCCTATTATTGTTATGTTAGTCAATAAAGAGTTGGAGAAATTTTTAGATGTGAGATGCATTTGTTGATATGGAATGTGTAGAGGGAAGATTAGTCTTGTGTTAGTCCAAGAAATAAAACTAAAATAAACACACTAAATTCATAACACCTCTAACCTAGAAACTAGGGAGAGCATATGTAAAAAAACTACATATGAAAGCACAAATAAAACATAAAAATAACACATTCTTTTACCTTCCTTTCAGATCCAAATTGTTTTTTGCATGGCTTACTTAGTTTATGCATCAAAAAGTCTTTGACAATGAAGCTTTATTGGATCCTTATCTCTTTGGCACCTTGGATTTGATTTCTTGGCTTAATATTTGGGAATGGTAACATTAATTGCATGAGGCTTATGTAGGAAATTCTGCATAATAACTCAACAATATCCAAACTTAGAAATGGAGTATGGCCTTGTATTTATAGTCTCAAGAATTAACTCTCACCTAATGTGAGTTAAGGTTAAGTTTAACCATGGAATGGGTTAAAACTAAACCTAGGTGAGTTGAGTCTAAATTCAATGGAGTTAAAAGTTATCATGTAATTATGATTTTAAATTACTAGGCATGGCTCTTAAATTATATATTTTATGATATTTTGGAAGAGCTTGAGAACTCATAAAGGCAATGATGAAAAGGCTTGATATTTGGATATTTGGAATTTTGATTTTTAAATATTTATTGATTATGAATGGATAATTAAACTAAACATTTAATCTTGTTTAATTAGTTAATTTATTTTTATTAGCATTTTTTCTCTTTCAAGATTTTTTCAAGTACCCCACTTAATGGGTCCATAGGCCAAATTGATAGTTGTTTTCCGTAAGGTAGTTGGGGGTGAATATATGAGAGATTAATGTTGCACATGAGATAGTAGCCAATATACGTATGCAAAAATATGATTTTAAGATTTTATGAATTATGCATGACCAAATTTGGGATGTTCACTAATTTTAGGCTTAGTTTCCAATGGTTGGTAGGAATTGGTTTGAAGTTCAATTAGGAGCTAGTTATCGATATAATTGGGTGTCTAAATTTTCCCCTATTTTGGAAGGAATTTCAAGGTATAGTCACAATAACGTCTTCTCAAAGAATGAAAAGGTCATGTATGCCTAATACTTCAACAACAATGGATGAGATATAGATACCTCCTCAAAGGAGTGTTCAACAAAGAAGGTCGATGATTGGCCCCTCAAAAGAAGTAAATGAGGGGACCATAAGTTAAAATGGGGTGTAAAATACTAATTTTCCTATATGAAATTATAATCAACAATATAGTGAGATGCCCTAAGTAGGAAGATAAACAATATGATTTTCCCATAATCAATTATAATCATTGGTATAAGATGGATGGAAAGGATAATGATTTACCCACAAGTAGTTATAATCACTAGCTAAAGTATAAAGATAGAAAGAGAATGATTTGAAAAAAGGCAATTATAACCAATGAAAGGGAAAATAATGATTTACCCATTGTAAGTTATAATCATTAATAGGATAAAAACATGCCCTAGTTGGGCGGATAGAGATAATGGTCTAGCCAAAGGCAGTTATAAGCATTATCATAATGAAAATGTGCCCCAGTTCGGTAGAAGAAATATAATGATATGCCCAAAGGTAGTTATAATCATTAACCTTTAGATAAATCAAAACACAATGATTTACCCATAGGCAATTATAATCACTGGGGTTGTTGGTGGGATGATACATAATGATTTGGCCATAAGTAGTTATAATCACTGGTACTATGATGGGAGTAATATGGAAAATTGGATAATGGGTCTTACGAAATGAATCTATACTCATAGAGTAAGAGTAAGATAGTAAAGAGGAGAAATTTGAATTTGGGAAACCTACTATTGTGAAGATGAATGCTCTAACTAAAAATTATTAAAATTATATAGTGATTTAATTACTATGTATTTGGGGAATGATTTAGATACATCAGGAAGTGTATAGTTGCCAAAGAGAAGTATTATAGCCACATTGATTTTAAGATTATTTGAGCTTATTTTTGATCTAGAATGTGATGGTAGGAATCATGATATAAAAAACATGATAACTTAGATGAAATATGTGTAAGGATAGACATACAATCCAATAAAAAAATTAAAAATAATGCACTGATGATCAAAACCATGATGACAATGTTGATGTATGAATATGGATGGACTTAAGTATAATTCACAAAGAATCACCCCATGAATGCAAATATATCAAGTCAAATAATAATAATGAAAGAAAATAAAAAGGAAAATAAATAAACAAATATAAATTTAAAACACTAATAAACAAATGTCATATAATTAGAAAAATAATAAGAGGAAACAAAAATGCCAATGGTTAATCATAATGTTAGACAAAATAGAGAATAAATAAGATGATGAACATTGACCCTAGATTAAAATAATTGAAAAAATAAATAAATAGAATGGGGGAATATAAGAAAAGGAATGGGGTGGCTGAGATGACTCTATATGCACTAGGCAAGTGGGTGTTGCCTACATAGTTCCATGGATGCAAGTTCCAACATAAAATTTAGGATAAATTTAGTTCTCCTAAGAGATGGGATAGAATAAAATGATGAACAAGAAAAACATGATTGAAGAAGTAGAGGAATATGGGTAAGGTCTCACAAAAAAATAACAGCATGAGATGAAGCCTAGAAATCATTAATGGATTAAAGTTGAATACATAATGCATAGAACATGGACTCACAAAATAGTGTGAGCATAAGGCTTAAGGTCCAATAAGGATGGGGAAACTAAAGGACAAGTGGTTTTTTAATGAATTAGTGAGGGTTCCTAGAATCCTTAAAGAAAATCAATGGGTGATTTGGTAAATTTTAGGTGTTTTTAGATTGTTTCCAAATTATCTTTGGGATCTTATAATTATCTCAACTCAATTGATAATGAAGAGATACTAAACCATCCAACTTGAAAAATGGCGAGAGAATTCAAACTTGGAAAATGATTATAAAATGGTGAGATCATGGTAAAGGGTGACCAAGCTGACCTTAATGTGAATTGAGCACTACTTATCTATTCCCATTATGACCTCAACTCACTATAGTTATGCTTTTTAGTAGAAGAATCGACTCGGTATCATGAAGTTCTAAAATTAGGCAAATAGAACAATATGACATATGAATGACAAGGGGGGACTTCAAGCAATGAGAAAGGTGTTTTTCCTAGTTTACCCATACATGGTTATAATTAGGAAATACTAGCATAGGCTAATGATACTAATTTTCCCAAGGTATTTATAATTAAAATCAAGACATGAGATATTGATTTACATAATGACAATTATAATTTGGAACACTCAAAATGGAAAGAAATAAGAAATGAAGGATGCAACTGCCAAACCACTATCATATTGGTCCAAGATAATGCCTCTATGTAGAATATAGAATGAAATACTAAAAATTGACCTAAATCCCCTTGATGAAGGATCCTGAAGAACTAATGGAATGAAACCAAGCTCAAAGGGATGGGTAGGGAGGGTAAAAATAACTTTGGTCAATAGGAAAGGTATGGTATAATAGTATATGGTATGGTAAAAATAAGATCATAATATGGAAAAATGAAAATAAGCATGATAGATAATACTTCTAGTATCTCAAGAGAAGTGATGATTGATGCATATGATGTTCATCGGCTCATTAAATTCATCATCATTTGGTGTAGCAAGCATGTATGCTCTAGATCCATAATTTTCAATGATGCTATAGGGGCCTATCTAATTGGGTTGAGCTTGCCCTTATTCTTCTTCTTTGTCATGATGTTATTTTAGGTTTCTTTAAGAACATGATCTCCAAGTTCAGACTATTTTTTTGACCCATCAGTTATAGTGGCCATGGAGTCTATTTTTGTATGTTTAATGTTACATCTCAATTCCTCGCTAAGAAAATTATTTGATTATCTATGGATATTTATAGCTAACACATTTTATTTGGTTAATTTTGACTAATATTGGAGATATATGATATTATGGTGTGGTAGGATATTTCTTAGGTTATATGTTTACATTAATCTGAGTTTGATGTAATGTATATGTTTACATTACAAACATTTTTGTTTGTTATTATAGCTATATTTTATGATGTAAGATTATTATGTTGTTATGGTCTAAAAAATTATTTGGTGTGAGGTTTATGTAGGTGAAATCATCCGTTAGAGTGTGATAGAAGGAGAGCATCATAAGAGAGGGTGACATAGATGAAGATGTCAGAGGATGACAGAGAAACCTGGATAGAACCCTACACACACCACAATAACTAGCACATGTTAGATGCATAATGAATGGCTAACATAGTATGTTTAATGTTGCTACATTTATAATTGATTGCACATGGCTAGTTTAGCGTAATAGCTATTTGGGATTCATCTTATGTGATTGTGTGCTAGTCATATTTATAACCATTAATGTTTTATAATTTGTGAAATTAGAATACATTTAAATTTATTGATTAATTGATTTTTTAGTAAGTCATATTATTATTATTATTAATTAGTGAATATATTATAAAAAGTGTATAGAGTAGAAAAAGAAATAAATTACCATAAAAAATAGAATGGAATAAAACTTAAGAAAAGAAAATCAAAAGAATAGTAAATTAAGAGAAATGGAAATTTTAAAATTTAATTAAAGTAAAA
This sequence comes from Torreya grandis, assembly GCA_037957365.1. Lineage (NCBI taxonomy): Eukaryota > Viridiplantae > Streptophyta > Pinopsida > Cupressales > Taxaceae > Torreya > Torreya grandis. The sequence continues at coordinate 844,653 of JARHVA010002359.1, forward strand.
AGAAATAATTCATAAATATAATAAAGAAAAAAATAAGGAAAAGATAAAAAGCTAAAAATAAAATACCATATATGTTAAAAGAGAAGTGTCACACAATAGGACAAGGGGAGACACAACAAAAGTATATAAGGAGAGAAGAAGAGAGAAGATATGAAAGGAGGCTACATGGGAAAATAAGGGACCTAGTTTTGAGGAGGAAATTGGATTGTAAGAGGAAAGAAAATATTCTAATATGGTTTGCATGCCAATAAAAGGTTAGTTTTGCCTTAATTAAAGAGAATCTTATATTTTTTGTGTTTTGATTTAATCAAAGGTATGCAAATTATAGGAACAAATAATTAATTACTAGTTTATTGAAAATGCAATGGAAGTGTATGTTGGTGTTGTAACACTCCATTGTATGGTGTTTTTACCCTACTATTTATTGATGAGTATTTTTAATTATTGGTTATGGAATATCAAATGCCTAATCCTATATATTATTATTACACTTATGTATACACCCATAATATATCAATCTTAGTGAGAATGGTGACCTAGAATAAATCAATGGTTTGGGTATTTAGTTACAATGACCAATTTAGAGAATACTTCAATGTCGTATAATATAATTAAGTATTTCAAAATAATTGATATTTATTTGACATGTCAAATCAATTATTATTTGATAACGTAGTCTTCTTATTAGAGGAAATTGCTTAACTATTCCTATAGGCTACACCATAACGATTAATCATATTGTTACTTTAATTATGTCAAGAATCATGTTATAGTCATTTTTAATCTTCTCCTAGTGTCCCACCTTGTATATATGCAATGATTTAATTTTTTAGTGCCTTATCTTTGTATGTAGAGATTAAATTGAGGACCGTTTCATATATATATATATATATATATATATATAATTTAACCATCTATTAATAATATGATGGAGACTCATTTCGCTATTTTAAATGTTGTTACTAAGATGATATAGTTATTACGATGATAGTTGGTGACAACTACAAGAAATCAACTATTGAAATATTGAAGTATCTGAATACAGTGATCTAGCCATGGTAATAACTAATTTATGAATTATATTAACACCATGTGTCAATTGTCAATATGTAGATACTTATAACTACAATCCAACTATTAATACTATAATGTTAATTATTAATCCAACTGTGTTAACTATTACCAGAGGGTGACTATATTTATAACTATTATAATGGATCTAATTTAAGTATTAAGTTTAATATGTATGTAGAATTGCCTTTATTAGGTTGTTATAGTTAGTTGGTGAATTACCTTAATCATTTAGTTAAATTTATATGGTAATCTAAATCGTTGTAGCTAATAACCCTATGCATGATATTATAAATGATACAGCAATTTATGGTAATATAAATAAATATGGTAATATGATGAAAAGTAGGTTTAATATGATATATTAAATGTATCTTAGATTAAATCATTGTAGTATGAATGTTATGTGGTAATATAATTTTTTTGGCATCAACAAAACAAATTAGAGAATCCTCTAAAGGTGTCTTTATATTAATCAAGTTTGGGTGGGTCACTTAATATTGGTGTTTGATTTCAGTCATACCATATAACTAAGTCTATAAATTATATGTTGCATATTTTTAACATGATATGTATTAAGTAGATTATTTGGAAGAATGCTACTAAGAAAGTAGATACTCTTATTTCAACAATAAACATACCTTGGGATGTGTGTCCATATGAATGGATTTATTCATGAGTATATATAAATATAGATAAAACTTATCAAAAAGGGGACAAGATGGAATTGATTTTGTAATAAGACTATATGTGTTTGCATGTGGTTATATCATATCAAAAGCCATAAATGACACTCGGTAAAACCTATTTATAGCTCAACATAGATTTTCATTATCTTGAGGTAAACTATGGGATTTGAGATCCTTATTTAAAGTTATAAATGAATTTAGAAGTTCATATGCCATGTTTATTACTATGAGAACATGTGCATGGTGCCTATTTTGGGTAGATTAAATTTTACACATGTAAATGTACATATAGTATGTATTGGCATATAGTGGTGTGTGTCCATAGTTCTATTAATTATTTTAATCAAGTTATGGACTCTAGAAGAGTAAGACAACAACTACATATATACTCAGTTCCCTAAAACATAATAAAAACTATGAAAGAGAATTACAATGTATAATCCTTAATCTTCTAGAGATCATCAACATACTCTATGAGTAAGGAAGTTTTAAGGATTGATGAAACACTAGGTAGTTATTGATTAAGAGATATAAATGAACATTGGTATTATATTTATATATCATTTAAGTAATTACATATGGTGTATGTTATGGTATACAATTAATCATATATATAGATTACACCTATAGTTAAATAAATGGTTAGAATGAGTCACTAAGTGTCCAAGGGACCAAAACAATAACCATGTGAAAATAGTCTTCTAGAAATGAAATCAAGTGTCAAATGTAAAGATTATAACAGGTTTATAAGTTATCTACTCTCTGTGAGTATTATGACTCACTTCCTAAGAGTACTTAATGTGTACATAAAATAGTAGACTATATTATTATTGCTTCTACTATATACTTAGATCTAATTATAGAGATTAGATTAAGTAGTTTAGCCATAGGGTATACCTGGGTGGTATAAACCTATACTTTCTTGGTAATTATCTATAAGTGTGGGTCATTTGATAATTGAAATATTAAGTTTGGTTATATGTAAATATTCTTAGAAACCCAAGTTCCACCCTACTAAATTATATTTCTTAGATCTCCTTCAAACCTGGACTTTGGATTGGTCTAATGGTTATGGGATACTTGTATCTTAGACCAAACATCTAGATTATGAGGCTAGCTCCTCTAAATATATGAATATTGGGTTAATTACTAAAACTTACTTGAATATGGATAAAAAGAGTTATAAGCATAATTTAAAGAGAAATACTATTCTATTTATGGTGATACACCTATATTGTTGGTTCATCCACTCAAATTTGTACTTATACAACACTAATTAACCAAAAATGGACTAAGAAATTATCTTTAAGGCTTCTTTTGAAATAATATTTCACATGGAGGTGTTGATGTATGACTATTTATTCAAGGTAAAGGAAGAGAGGTCAAATTTGAGACACTATTTAACCTTGTTAAACTTTAAATTTTATCACCAACCTTTGACACTTCATATAACCTACAAAAGATAAGTCATCAATACATATGTGTGATAAGGACATGCTAAGGGATGATTCATACCACTTATACACATATGAATGATCGTATAGACAATATAATTCAATCATTTATATGTTAAAATAGTCCATTTTATTGATTCAAGAGGTTATAGAGCTCAATCTTGGTAGAGTTTCATCATGCCCAAGAGAGGGATCCTAAAAATAGGCCTAAAATCTTGAATATATAGAACATGAGAAGAGAAGAATCTAAGAGAATGGATTAAAAGTGAGAAGTCTAATTCATCCATATATCAATTCAATATTAATTTCAATTATAAACTAGTTTACATTATTCCTCCATAAGATATCTTTATGTTTGATGACCACGCATGCTCCTAAATGAGCTCTTTGGCAATGAAAACAAGGTGGTAAGCCATAATTTACTTGTTCAAACTCCTTTAGAAACATGTTATTCCATAATATATCAAATTAATACTCTTAACATGAGATATATCTAAGTTAATGACTTCTTCCTAATTTAATACTTGGAACATGCACTTAGTTAAGGATTAGCTAACTCATGATTGGCACTGAAGGGTCAAGTATGCATGATATTAGCACTTGTAGACCAATTATATAATCATAAGGGTCATTAAGTATGATTTTATTCGCAAGTATTAGTTTTTAATGAATTATATCAGTTTTATGGTGTGATAACTCTATATTATCTCTCATCAATAGCCTTCTATGCCATATTTCACTTGATTGAACAAGTAAGTCTACTAGGGCAATTAGGCCCAGTAGCTTAACTTATTGCACTTGATAGCTCTAATAACCTACATGAAAGTTTGAAAACATAAGAATATTGTGAGTTTGAGACTTGAATTAATTCTTCACATCTCTAAATGGGTCCTCTTGAACAAGAAACATCTGTAAATTGGTAAAATTAGTTGACTAGGTCAATCTATATTGAATTTCTATAGACTAGATATTTTGAAGAGAATAATAGAGGCATTTTTGTGAATTTATTTGATCATCTAATGAATTGAAGAGGTATAAAAAGTGTCAATATTAACTCTCTAATGTTTTTAGTTTCCTTTATACTACCTTGTACCTCTTTTGTGCACTTTCTCCTCTCAAAATCTTGTTTTCTACCATGTTCATACATCATCTGTAAAAGAAATTATCATGGACAGGAATATATTACATTTTAATTTATTATATAGGTGATAGTCAAGTGAATTTAATTATTTTTTATTCATTATTATTCAATTCTTCATAAACACATTTGTAGTAGGGTTTTTGAAGGGTTTTTGAGTGCTTAGGGTTCCTAATAACGATTCATAAATCTTGAACCTTTAATTCATGAACCAATGCCACAAAAAATTAGTTTATTAATCCCTATAAATATCCCAAAGTAATTAAATTCCCATGAAAAATATCAATACCATCATGAGGATGTGAAATCACCTCCTGGAGTGGAAAACAAGCTTTATAAGCATGTTTGGTATTCTAAGGCTAAGATGATTAGTCATAATGCATCTCCCTTGGATAAAATTTAGTTTATATATATTTTATATACATATGATGATGTTAATATTGATTTTAAGTTCTCTAATAACCTTTATTTATCTCTTAATACCCCTTATTGGTGGCTTTGTCTAGTGATGTCAATCGATAAGCATAGGTGTATGTATGGTTATTCAATATTCTAACTTTATGATGAGTTTAAAGGATATTATATAATGTCTAAAACATGAATAACCTATATGATATATTTTGGATTCTTTAAATTGGATTTATAAAGACACTCTTCATCTACTTATATTCAAATAATTCTTTATTTTGACCTGCATACCAATCTGCCTATGGAAATGACAAAAAATACCCATAAGATGATTATATAAATGTTTTTCTAGGAATATTAAGAACCCATATTTATTTTAAAATTAATTTAATTTGAAATTACCCTAAATTTATTTTCTTATAGGTTCAAAACAACATTATTCAACCTAGTCCTTATAGCAAGAGTCTTGCACGTGCCATCTAATAGGACACAAAGGTGATAAAGGGAGTTCATAAGAACATCAAGGTCATTTAATAGTTAAAAAATACCATTTTAGTGCACATTTAGGTATTTTTACTTCATTGCGTAGGTTTCAAGGTTTCTTAAGGGTTTTAGGGGTCCACAGCTTTGTACCAATAGTTCATAGTGTACAAACACCTAATAGAAAACCAATTTCCATATGTTACCCCTAAATCTGAATTTGTGTTATGAATTTTTGAATTTCACTTATTTGAGTTCCTAAGTATTCATCCTATTCATTTTCCATGTTTTAATGCCTTTGTCACTCTCCATTTTTACTAAATATTATGTGTTCTATGAGTTTCATAACATTATTATGAGGTTCTTAGAGTTCTATAACTTCCCAATCACCTAACTTAATTAAAATTTATATCTATTGTGAGTCTTGGTTAGTTGGTAAGTTAGAGGTTTTAAAAAATTTAAAACTCCTAACTTCTAGTTCCAATGTTTTAAAGTTTCATGACCCCATGATATAGCTTTGGTTTCTTAGTTTTTAAGGTGCCACCACCTTATTCAATGACTTGTATGGCATAACCTAGAGCTATCTTTTCAACAAAAATTAGAGGAACTTAAATCTTAAAGTTCCTATTTTGAAGAGATAGAATTAAAAACCAAACTAATGCATGATTAAAAACATTTCTTATCCAATTTTATCAATTCATTTAGTTGCACTTTTACTCTTTGAAACTATTTATTGAAGACATGAATTCTCTCTTTGTAGGTGGGTGCTCATGTAGATATGAATTGATATAGTGTGAAGGATACAAAATTTATAAATCTAAATTTGGAATAACTCTAGGCATGCTTATAATAGAACACTATAATGCCATTGGAGGATAGAATCTTGTAGAGTGGTTTAGCTAGTGTTGCAAGTTATCCTAAGGATGTAGAAAACATTGACCTAGTAATTACATGCACAAGAAGGTACATTCTAGAGATGCAAGAGATAAAGGCTATAGATTGGTTAATTGTTACAAAAATCACTCTAGAGATAGTTTCCTATGTATTAAATCTTCTTGAAAGAGAAGCTATGGATGAAATGTTTGTAGCTGTCAATTATGATTTCTTTAGAGTAAATGTAAATTGGTGTAAAAATTCTATAGCAAAGAACTAGCTAAAGTTTGAGAAGAAAGGCAAGTCTCAATTATCTGCTAAGCTTAAAAGAATGAATTTTAAGGATGAAATCTCATATTTCATTACCTTATTATACTATGTAGTTGCGAATGCTCAAACTAACTCCTTTAAATTTTGGATGTGTCAGTTTATTATTATTATTATTTATAATGATAAATAGTTTATTGGTTGGGGTGAAGTTATTAGTTATCGTTTAAATGAGTAATTAACAAAATTTTAGTAGACTACTATTTTTCATATGTGCTCATACATTGTATATATTTTAGCTAGTTAGAAGGCTATCTAGGTAGGATTAAAACCATAAGGGATTTCAATGCTAGACATTCTTGTGTACAAATATTTTGTATAGTTTACTAGATAGGTTAGGATGAATGATTATTTCCATGTCAATGATTCCTTTTTGATGGAAGTTGTAAGAAAATTAGATGTAAACCTTAGATGCAAATTTATTCTAAAGTAGCCTCTTTTATTATGAATTTTGGAAGTTTTTATGTTTATTTTGAAAGGTTCATATATTTGTAGGTAGGAGGTTTTTAGAAAACTCTAATGAAATTACCCCGATATGCAAGTGATTTCCTAGTTTTTCTAGAAGTTTGTAGATAGATGTCCATAGTTAATGTAAAATATGTGAATATGGGGAAGCGAGGCTATGTTTTCCCATTGTCAATGTCTTCTTTTTATTTTAAAAATAATCAAAGTGATAAGGGAGAAAATAAGATTATTAATGGATATAATCTTTAATATTTGTTTATGAGAGCAAATTTTTATATCAAGGGTTATGTGAGACATAATTTATATGCAAGTAGCTCCTATGAACATCACCCTAATATTGAATATTTATGGGAAGATTTCAATGATTAAAGGGAATTATAGAAAAGGGAGTATATGATGTTAACTTTTAAACAAATTCAATATTATGGCCTCCCTTTTTAGATTCTTGAGAGTATCAAAGAACATTATGAAATTATAGATCATTAGTATCAATCTGTCATTGCCAAACCTCTTCCCAAAATTAATTGGTCAAAAAATGAAATTTTAGATTTGAAAATTTAAACTACTCCTATGTTCAAAATAACTCAAAACTAGTTGGATAAAAAGTGGCAAAAAAATGTAGGTCCCACCCATGATGAAACGGATCAACAAAGAAGTGAGTAAAGAGTTGTATAGGGCTTCTCATGTGAATGTTTCTTCTAGGAGATAAGAAAATAGTTTGTCTAACACTAATTCACAATCAGGTGGAGATGGTGAGAGGACTAAGGAAGTTGTTAATTTGAAAATAGTTTTTGAACAAGATGGTATACCATCACCCATCCCTAAAAAAAAATAGTGAGGTGAAGTCAATGCTTGCTTACTTAGATAATATTCAAAATGTGATTGATGATGTTTCTTTTTCTATGATTATTTAAATTCTTCCTTCCCCCATTGAAAAAGTTACTATTTCTATTTTTTAAATTTAAATATTTGAAGGCAAAAACACTAAAAATAAAATTGTGAGAGCCTCTCCTAGATTTTTAAAGAAGGTAGTTGAAAAAAAGAAAAAAAAGTGTGCCAATAATGATAGCTGAGGTAGATATAATCACCAAGTTACTAGAAATTTCCTCAAAAACGAAAAATACCAAGAGAATTTATAGTATGGTGATTCATGCATCTTCTAGGCATTAATTTTTGGAAATTTTTGATCCTATTATGGATATAAATGAGAATGAGATAACTGAGGTAGAGTATAAGATTACTCATGTTGACATGGGGACTTCTACTATAGAAAGTTATGTTTATAATATTGATTTCTCTATTAATGCCTTGATCAAAAGGGTAAAAGAGTAGAGGAAAGAAAATTTGATGTTATAGTCATGGGTTTTGTCTCTTAATAATTTCATTTTATCTCTTATTAGTCCTGCTCCCAATGAAACTTTAAGCTCTAACATAGAAGGTGTTGATGCCTAGGCCATACAAAAAATCAAGAAGAATTTGGGTTATGCTAAGGTTGTTACTCAATATATTGGTGAAATCTATCAAGATGGTTTGTTTTAGCTTAATAGAGAAATCTATTTTTACACCCAGATAGTTAATAAAAGGAAGGGTCTTGTAGAAGAACTTTAGCTTGTCAGAGTAGAGCAAAGTCACACATGTATACTATCACAAGATATTGCAAAGATTATTGCCATGGATTCCCCAATGCTAATTAGAGAAAAGATAGTGAATAAACTTAAGGAAATTTATAATTATTGGTTTGACTCTTTGGATTTGAAGTTAAACATATATGATAATTTTATTAAAGAAATCAACAAAGTACAACAATATTTTGACATGTTAGTTGAAATCATAGGAAATTGCAATGACATGGAAGTGGAAATAGTTGATGAATTTGATGAAAAGATTTTAAACATCTCAAAAGTGTTGAAATTTAAATAATTATTTCACAAAGAGATAGCCAATCCAAAAATAATAAATGGATATTCTTTGAAAAAACTTGCCATTTTGCACAATTATTTGACTTTATTCAAGACAAGGAGGGACACTATGTTTGAATCTTTGATGGAAAAGGTTAAAGCACTAAGTAAATGGAGGACCAAGTTGAAAATCACTACCACACAAAAAAGCAAGAACATTACTATAGTGGTTAACAAGTACCAAGAATATAGGAGTAGAATGAAAGTGTTGGAGGTGAGTTAAGAGCAATTGGAACTCGAGATAGTCAAAGATGAAGATGTTGGATTGAAGACCACTAATGCATGATAGTTTCTAATTGGTATGATGTTTAATTTATATTATATCTTTTTAAACATTTACAAATAATTATTTTATTTTAATTTTTGATGAAATTATCTTCAATAAACCATTATCAAAAGAGAGTTGTTATGTAATATTTTAATATGGGTTAGATGAGAGACATACAGATCTTTTGGGAAAACTTTAATTTTCTCATTATAGAAAATTTCATGATTTCATTTTAGTTACTATTATTCTCAATATATAATACATATATGATGAAGTTCATGAAATCATAATATTTGTTTTATGGTGTCTAGATTTATTCTATTTATACTGAATATATTTCCAATGGTTATCTTTGTTGAAAATAATGGTTGTTTAGTTGATTTTCATCACTATAAGATGTTTATCTTTATATGAAGGTTTTATGGTGATGAATAGTTGGTTACTGTAAAAGATAATTTATTTAATTTAGAATTTATTGAAGTCTTTAAACTTTATGTTTAATGATTTTGAAGTGTGTGTGTGTGTGTGTGTGTGTGTGTGTGCGCACCATTCAAAGCTTTCTTGTTAAAAGTAATACCTTTTTATTTCTTTCTGGTTAAAAGCAACATAAGTTTTAATTCATTACATATCATTAGAAGGTATCTATAACCTTGTAAAATTATTAGAGAATTGGTATAAAACACCATTATAACTAGTTCAACTATTGATAGACTTGTCACCTCCGTGGGCATCAGAATATAGAATCAAGTGATAGAATCTATAAACTAATAGATTTTTGGTGACTATGATAGGGACTTTAAGTTAAAAACATACAAGTTTGAGTTTATTTTTTAGTAATAGTTATGAATATTCAAGGGTATAATTCTCCAATATCATGAAGTTAATGTGGTGTTAGAAAAAGAAGAGGGAGAATGCCATGCATTTTGAAAATGTTAGGAGTTAGAGTGCATACAGTACAATAAAAAACCAATTAAAAAATGGACAAAATCTTCCATGAAATGATTAGTAAGTGAAATTTGGTGACTCTAAAAATTATTAGTGTTTTTTTCAAACCTAGATTGTAAAATATACACAAAAGGAGATAAAATGAAAGGAATTGTAGACAAAGATTTTGAATTACTAGAATCACTCAATTTTTATTTCCTTCCACCTAATCAAAAGGTTAAGTATACTAATAGATCATATCAACCTAAAAAAAGTACCTTAAATATTTTTGATGTCCTTCTTTTATCTGGTGTTGTTTTTCCTCTACAAATAAAATTTTTTAGTTATAATCTTGTTATATTGGCTCAACATTAGCCTCCACTTGTCCCATGGGTTGTTGTAATAGGTCCTATCACTTTTGGAGTTAGAGTTCAGGTTCATGACTTGCCAAAAGGTTCAGGAAAGATTATACCCAAATTTAGAGATGGTAAGTTTATCCAAAACAACACATGCAACCTTTCTTTGTTTTTTCCTCTAGTTTTGCACTATAGCATGAAGATGTTGCAATGAGGCTTTTTGTATTCTTTAACTGACAGTGTTGCTAATTGGTTTAACCACATATAACATGGTTCAATTAATAACTGGGTTACCTTGAGATCTAAGTTTGAAATAAAATTTAAATCTATTGAAAATGACCATATTCTAGTTGCTCATCTAGGTTTAATGAAGAAATAAATCCATGAACCAATGAGGAAATTTGTAGCCAGGTTTAATAAGTTACATAATATAATTTCTGAGAATATGAAGCTTGGAGGATATTTTTTAAAATAATTCTTTGTTAACTTTCTACCATTGGATGTGAGATTCACTATCAAAAGGGAAGGTGCAGTTGATATTGATGTTACTCAAGAAAGATCTATATCCATTGAAGATGATCTACTCAATGCTAAAAAATGGAAAAAGGAATTACAGAATAGAAAAACTTCACCAATAAATTCTACTAATCTAGTCATACAAAGATTGGTCAATGACATAATCACTCTTCAAATAAAAATGCCAAAAGGCTCACCACCACCATTATATCAAGATATACCAAGAAAATATTACTGTTATCAAGGAGCATAATAAGTCATTACCCTTAACTAGTCCTACTCAAATATTTTCTACTGAAGAAGCACCTTCTTTAAGTAAGAGTAATCATATGATATGTAATATTCAATCAACCTTAGACCATGATGGAGCTAGCTATCTAGAAATGATCAGATTCATGCAAATGCTCTCAACTAATGAAGATGTTGAAGAGCCATATGTGAAGAACCTAATAAATCTAATGATTTTGGTATCAATTTATTTGAGTATGTACTAAAAACTAAGGCAATATAAGATGTCTATGTTGAGATTAATGATCCTGATTGTGTTATGTTCACTAGAGCACAACAAGCCAAAGGAGAAAGAACTGGTTCATCACCAACTCTTAAGTACATGTTGACAAAACAAAATAAACCAAAAAAAATTGTATCTAAGCATGAAACTATTGAGGAATATTCCACGTTTCCTCCTATTACTACTATTCCCATTTCATTTGATAAAGTAGAGTCAAAAAACCACAAAAAATCAGATTTCACAAGCTAAATATTTAAGGCTCAATCATGTAGAACTAGATAGGTTAATCAAATATGTTAAACAAGATCCCTCTCCTTCTGAATGTAATACTCACGTGCCTCCTAAAAGTGGAATTTATATTGAAAATTGTTTTTATTTATATTCTATAAAGAAAATTCCAAGACAACAAAATCATTTTGTAAACATCGAATCTTTTTATGTATCATTATACATTGTTGGTTTTAGTTTAGGTAATTATATTATTGATTTCGGAGCCTCATTGAATGTAATTCCATCTCAAATAACTAAGGCCCTAGATCTATATTGTACTTCCTCTCATGGTAAATTTTATTATATAGATGGTTCACCTATTCCCATCATAGGTCAAAGAAAGGATGCCCAAGTAGATCTAGTTGATTTACCTAAAAAGAGATTGAAATTGACTATACTTGTTATTCATATCCCTTCTAGCTATGGCATACTCTTGAGTAGAATTTTTTGTAAATATTTAGGTGGGGAAATATAGATGGACTAGTCACATTCCTTGATACCATTAGATGGGATTAAAGTGTGTCTTAATCTTGACCCTAAAGCTAAATTCATAGTCATACAATTTGGTGATCCAAGAGAAAACATCTTGTTTATGTAAATTGGGTTGGGTAATTATGTGTTCCTCAATCTAAGGAGAAAATATAAATTTTTTCAATTGTGATTTGATCAATGAGTTATGGAAACTTGAATTTGATGAAAGTTATTCTACTACCAGATCAGGTGCATGGATTATTTTAGTTTCACTAGATGGTTGTATGTTTATTTTTGCTTCTAAGTTATAATTTTCTAATAACAATAAAATAATAGAGTATGAATATGTACTACCTGGTCCTAAGTAGATGTTGATAAAACAAAACAAAATAGAGTAAATTGTATCTAAGAGTGCAACAATTGAGGTGCCTTCCACTTTTCATCCTCATACTGCTATTCTTAATTCATTTGATATAGTAGAGTCATGTAAAAACACAAAAATTTAGATTTCACAAGATAAATATTTAAGGCCCAATCCCATAGAATTGGATAGGTTGATCAAATATGTCAAACAAGGCCCTCTCCTTTTGAATATAATACTCAAGTGCCTCTTGAAAGTCAAATTTATACTAAAAATCATGTTTTTTAAAATTCTATAAAGAAAAGTCCAAGTTAGCAAAATCCTTTTGTAAAGCCATAACCTTTTTATGTATCATTATACATTACTAGTTTTAGATTAAGTAATTATATTATTGATTCTAGAGCTTCAAAGAATGTAATACCATATCAAATAACTAAGGCCCTAGATCTATCTTTTACTTCCTCTCATGGTAAATCTTATTTTATTGATGGTTCACTTATTCCCATCATAGGACAAATAAAGGATGCCCAAGTAGCTCTATTTGCTTTCCCTAAAAAGAGATTGAAATTGAGTATATTGGTTTTTCATATCCCTGCCAGTTAATGGCATGTTCTTGAGAAAAAAAAATTGTAAAGATTTAGGCGGGGATATATAAATGGACTAGTCTCATTCCTTGATACCATTAGATGGGAAAAAAGTGCATCTTAATCCTAAGCCTAAAGTTAAATTCATATTCCTAAAATTTTGTGATCCAAGAGAAAACATCTTGTTTATGGAAACTAGGCCAGATACTTATATGTGTTCCTCAATCCAAGGAGAAAATCCAAATCTAGTTAGTCCTAACTTGATTAATGAGTTATAAACACTTGAATTTGATAGAAGTTGTTCTACTATCGGATTAGGTGTAGGGATTGTTTTAGTTTCACTAGATGGTTTTAAGTTTCCTTTTTCTTTTAAATTATAATTTTCCAATACCAATAATACAATAGACTATGAAGCTCTACTACTTGGTCTTAATGTAGGAAAAGAAAAAGGTATCAAACAATTAAGGGCCATAGGGGATGTAGAATTATTTGTTAAACAAATCAAGAAATTTTATATTAAAAAAATGTTAAAATTAAGTATTATAGAAATAGAGTGTGGGATTGCATTGAGGATTTTGATTCCTTTTCTATAAAGTCAGTCCCAAAAGACTAAAACACTAGAGTTGATTCCTTTGTAGGTTCAACATCACTACTTTTTCCACACCTTGATTTTAAGGATAAGTCATATCAAATTGAAATTATCTACCATCCTGATATTCCTAATAATGTGGATCATTGTCAAGTGTTTAATAAAGATCAAAAAATTATTACATTTTTGGAAAAGGCTGGATCCTTTACCAATTTTTTCTTTGAAAGTACTGATGAGAAGAGTAATGAAATTTTGGAAGGAGATATTACTTCCCTCAATGGAAAAGAATCTAAAGTTATCCAACTAAAAGGTAATAATATTCCTAAAGGTTTGGTTTCCCTTGAAGATTTATTCAACAGACATGGTCAATATTTGAAGTAAAAGAATGAATTTTTTTGCTGAATCATCTATTGATTTTTATAGGGTTAATATTTTACAAAAGATGACCCTAAAATTTTTTGGATTGGAAAATTCTATTCTCCTCAAGAAAGGGAGAAATTAATTTCTTTGTTGATAAATTACAAATATATTTTTATTTAGTACTACGCTGATTTGAAAAAGTTGAGAAATGGAGATTTGCAACACAATATTCCACTAAAACTTGATGCTATACAATATAGGCAGAAATAATAGAATTACAATCCTAAGGTAGTAGAATAAATCTTTTGTGAAATTTAAAATATGTTGAAAGAAAGAATTATTTACCCCATACATCATTATAAATGGGTAGCTAATATATTTATTTTTTGAAAAAATAATGGATAAATATGAATATGTGTTGATTTTAGGAATCTGAATCACACCTCCTTAAAAGATAATTATCTACTACCTATCATGGATCACATATTAGAAATAGTAGTCAATTCTAAAATGATGTCCATGCTTGATGGATTTTTGGGTTATAATCAAATTGAATTAGCCCTATAAGATCAACATAAAATAGCATTTACTACTCTTATTGGTGTCTTTACTTATAGTAAGATGCCATTTTGTCTTATAAATGCAAGGGCAACTTTTCAAAGGGCTATGGATCTATCTTTTAGTGATTTGAGAAATAAAATCATTGTGATTTATTTAGATGACTTGATGGTGTTTTCTAAGAAAATATCCAATCATTTCCATGATCTTGATGTGATATTACATTGCTATAAAGAACAAGGAATTTCTTTAAATCCTAAGAAATCCATTTTTGTTGTAACTAAGGGAAAAAATTTAGGTCATTTTATTTAAAAATATGGAATTGAATTTGATCCCAAAATTGTTCAAAATAATATACAGCTGAGGTTATCAGTGAATAAAAATGGCACTGGGTCTTTCTTTTATCAAGTGAATGTTTTGAGAAGGTTTGTGCCTAATTTTGTTGAGTTAACAAAGCCCATTTCTGATATGATGAAAAATCATCTTTTATTCAAGTGGAATAATGAGGGTATGAAATCCTTTAAAGATATAAAATTTTCCTTTGAAAATTCACCTACCCTAGTCCACCCTAATCTTATAAAAGATTTCATTATTTATAGTTATGCATCTAAGCATACTCTATCAGCCATTCTCTTGAAAAAAAATGAACAAGGTATCAAAGCCCCAATTTATTTTATGAGTGCACCTCTTAAGAAATATGAGAGTAAATATTGACCTCTTGAAAAACATGCTTATGATGTGGTGAAATCATTGAAAATTTTCAGATTTACATTCTTCATACAACTATTTTTATTCTTAAGACTAGAGTTAAAGTTATCCTCTCCCAGCAAGACATTAGATGCAATAAAAGAGGATCTTGGATAGAAAAAGTACAATAATATGAGAATGACATTAAACCCACCAACCTAATAAGAGGGAAAGGTTTGGTCAAAATGATTTTAGAAAGCAAAACCACTAACAAAGAACAATTACCTTTGGTTCTTTTTACTAGTACTATAGATGAGTAGTTTTTTAATGTTGATTACTTCTTCACTTATGGTGATTGTCCATCACATTTATCATCCAAAGAAAAGAGAAATTTAAAACTTAAAGGTATAAAATATGTTCTTTGGGAAAGAAATTTGTACAAAAATGGTGTTGATGGGGCTTTCTTGAGATGTGTTGATAAGGAGCAACAAAGAAGATTACTAGAAGCTTTTATAATGAAGCATGTGGTGGACACTATTCAACTTTTGTAACTACTTTAAAAATATTGCATATAAGATTCTATTAGATAGGAATGTTTAAAGATGCCTACGAATAGGTATCAAAATCTCAAAAGTGTTTGATATTTACTAGTAGACCTCACCTTGCAGCCTTACCATTAAAGCCTATAGTAATAGATGAACACTTTCAACAATGGGGTTTGGATTTTATTGGTCACATCAATCCTAACTCTAGTGTAGGGCATACACATATCCTACCTACTATGGATGATTTCACTAAATGGGTTGAATCCATTCCATTAAAGTAAACTACTTGAAAGGTTGTGTGTAATTTCTTAAAGGAAAATATATTAGTAGAATTTGGTGATCCCAAGAAGCTTGTTATTGATAATGCTAGTCCTTTTACATCTATAAAAATCACTCTTTTCTATTATAATTATTGTATTAGTTTGTCTCATTCATCTGATTATTATCCTCATAGAAATGGGTAGACTGAGTCAAGTAATAAGAATTTTATTTCTATTATGAAAAAGCTAGTATAAGAAAACCAAAGGGGATAGCATAAAAAGTTATATGATGTTTTTTGGGTTGATAGAGTGACATACAAAAGGACTATTGGCATGTCTCCTTTTTAGTTAGAATATGGAATTGATAGTATCTTACCAACACCACTAGAACTCTCAACACTTAATTTACAAAAGGCTATTGAAAATGAGCAATTTCAATCTACACTGGAAAAGAGGGTCATGTACTTAAATAAATTAGAATAATAAAGGGAATTAATGATAGAAAAAATTGTAAATCACTAGCAGATGTTAAAAACAAATTTTTATTAAAAGGTAAGATAAAATAATTTTGTAGTTGGTGTTTTAGTTCTTCTTTAGGACAAGCGAAGAGATCCAAAAGGAGCACATAAGTAATTTGATTCTCTTTGGACAGGATCTTTCCAGGTCAAACAAATTATTGGTGATAACACATTCCTACTAGCTTATCTAGATGGTACCACTCTACCTCTTGCCTAATATGGGCAAGATTTGAAATTATTTGACTAATTTTGTTCTTGGGTTGTTATTTTATATACTTTTCCTTATTCTATTTTGGCTTGTTTTGTTTTGACTCTATTTTCTAATGAATAAGGCTTTAGGTCATGATTTCTGTAGATTCTCTATGTCCTGTTAGTCCTTGTCCCCATTCAAAGCTAATATTACCCCTAAATTTAAATTTGTGTTATGCATTTTTGATTTTCTTATTTTAGTTTCTAAGTCTTCATCCCATTCATTTTCTAAGTTTTGATTCCTTGTGTCACTCTCCATTGTTACTAAATGGTAGGTGTTCTATGAGTTTCATAATGTTATTATGAGGTTCTTAGAGTTTTATAACTTCTAGATCACCTAACATAGTTAACCTTTCTATTAGTTGTGAATCTTGGGTAGTCAGTAAGTCAGAAGTTTTTAAAACATCAAAACTCTTAACTTCTAGTTTCCAAGTTTCATGACCCCATGATATAGCTTTGGTTTCTCAATTTTCATGGCACCACCACCTCATTTAATTACTTGTATGGCATAACCTAGAGTTTTATATTTAGAATTTTTGAGCACTTTAATCTCAAAGTTCTTATTTTGAAGAGATAGAATTAAAAACCACACTAATGCAACATTAAAAACATGTCTTGTCTAGTTTTTTCAATTCATTTAGTTGCATTTTTACTCTTTATGACTATTTGTTGAAGACATAGGTTTTATCTCTTTCTAAGTTGGTGCTCATGTAGATAGGAATTGAAAGCCATTGGTCTAGTGTGAAAGATATAGAATTTGGAAGAACTCTGGGCATGCTTAAAATAGAACACTAGAACACCATTAGAGGATAAAATCTTGCATAGTGGTTTAGTGAGTGCTAGAGGTTTTCCTAAGGTTGTATAAAACATTGACTTGGTAATTACATACACAAGAAGGTGCATTCAAGAGATATAGAAGATAAATGCTATGGATGGGTCAGTTGTTACAAAAATCACTCCAAAGATAGTTTATTGTGCATTTAATCTTCCTAAAAGACAAACTATGGAAGAAATGTCTATAGCTATAGGTGATGAATTATTTCGAACATATGAAAATTGGTGTAAAATTCTATATAAAAGAATTGGCTAAAGTCTAAGAATAAAGGTAAGTCTCTATTACCTACTAAGATTAAAATAATGCATTTTAACGATGAAATATCAGATACCATTACCTTGTTACACCATGTAGTTGGGAATGCTCAAATCAATTCCTTTAAAGTTTAGATGTGTTGCTTTATTCTTGTTATTTTTAAATATTAATAGTTCATTGACTAGGGTAAAGTTATTAGTTATCATTTAAAAGAGCAATTAGTAAATTTTCAATAGAATACTTTTTTTCATATGTGTTCATACTTGGTATATATTATAGCGAATCAAAAGGTTGTTTGGGTAGGATTGGAGCCATAAATGCTTTTGATGTTAGATATGTCTGTGTATAAATATTTTCCATAGTTCACTAGAAAGGTTAGGATGAATGATTATTGCCATGCCAATGATGAGTTTTTGATAGAAGTTGTAAGGAAATTAGATGGAAAACTTGAGCTATGGATTTATTTTGAAACAACCTCTTTGATTATGAAGTTAAAAAGTTTTTATGTCTAGTTTGAAAGGTTAACCTTTTTATAGGTATGAGGTTTTGAGAAAAATCCAATGAAATTGCAATGATGTGTAAGTGATTTCCAGTTTTTTCTAGAAGTTTACAGATACATGTCCATATTTAATGTAAAATATGTGAATATGGGGAAGTGAGGCAATGTTTTTCCATTGTTAGTTTCTTCTTTTTCTCGTAAAAATAATCAAGGTAATAAGGGAGTAGAGAACATTATTAATGAATATAATATTCAATACTTGTTTATAAGAGCAAATTTTGATAGCAAGGGTTATGTGAGATAGAATTTGTATGGAAGTAACTCCTATGAACATCACCCTAATATTGAAGATTTATGGGAAGATTAAAATGATGAAAGGAAAGTATAGAAAAGGGAGTATATGAGGTTAACTTTGAAACAAATTAAATATTATGGCCTCTTTTTTTAGATTCTTGAGAGTTTCAAAGAAGATTATAAAATTGTAGATCCTGAGTATCAAGTTATCATTGCCAAACCTCTTCCTAAAATTATTTGGTTAAAAAATGAAATTTTAGATTTGAAAATTCAAATTAATCATGTGTTCAAAAATAATCAAAACTAGATAGATGGAAAGTGGTGACAAAATGCAGGGCCCACCCATGATCAAATGGCTCCATAGAGAAGTGAGTAAAGAGTTATATAGGGCTTCTGATGTCAACATTTCTTCTAGGAGACAAGAAACTAGTTTGTCTAACACTAATTCACAATTAGGTGGAGATGGTGAGAGGCCTGAGGAGGTGGTTAAGTTGAAAATAATTTTTGAATAGGATGGTATACCCTCACCTATCCCTAAAAGTAAAACTATCCAAGGGAAGTCAGTGATTGCTGACTCTGATAATATTTTAAAAAATGTGATAGATGATGGTTCTTTTTCTATGATTTTTGAAGTTCCTCCTTCCCCCATTGAAAATGTTACTATTTTTGTTTCTACAATTTAAATAGTTTAAGGTAAAAACATTGAAAATACAATTATGAAAACCTCTCCTAGATCGTTGAATAAGGTAGATGAAAAGAAGATAAAAAGGGTGTCAATAATGATAGTTAAGGTAGATACAGTCACCAAGTTACTACAAAGTTACTCAAAACCTAAAAAGGCCAAGAGAATGTCTAGGATGGTGACTGATGCATCTTCTAGGCATCAATTGTTGGAAATTGTTGATCCTATTAAGGATCTAAATGAGAATGAGATAACTAAGGTAGAGTATAAGATTACTCATGTTGACATGGGGCCTTATAATATAGAAAGTGATGTTTATATGTTGATTTCTCTATCAATGCTTTGATCAAAAGGGTAAAATAGTAGAGGAAAGAAAATTTGATGTTACAGTCATAGGCTTTGTCTCTTGATAATTTAATTTTATCTCTTATTACTCTTGCTCCTAATGAAACCTCAAGCTCTAACATAGAAGGTGTTAATGCTAAGGCCATACATAAAATCAAGAAGAATTTGGGTTATGATAAGGCTACTACTAAATTGAATGATGAAATCTCTCAAGATGGTTTGTTTTATCTTAATAGAGCAATCCATTTTTACTCCCATATAGCTGATAAAAGGAAGGGTCTTGTAACAAAACTTTATCATGTCAGAATATAACAAAGTAACACATGTCTACTCTCACAAGAGATTGTAAAGAATATTTCCATGGATTCCCTAGTGCTAATTAGAGAAAAAATAGTGAATGACCTTAAGTAAATTGATCTTTCCTAGTTTGACTCTTTGGATTAGAAGTTAAATATATATGATAATTTTATTATGGAAATAAACAAAGTACTTCAACAATATTTTGAGATGTTAGTTGAAATAAAAGGAAATTACAATGACATGGAAGTGGAAATAGTTGATGACTTTGATGAAAAGAACTTAAACATCTCATTAGTGACTTTGAAATTTGAAGAATTATTTCATAAAGTGATAGCTAATCCAAAAATAGTAAATGGAGATTCTTTGAAAAAACATGCCACTTTATAGGATTATTTGACTTTGTTTAATACAAAAAGGGACACTATGTTTGAATCTTTGATGGAAAATGATAAAAAACTTAGTAAATAGAGGACCAAGTTGAAAATCACAACCACACTAGGGAGAAAGAGAATTACTATAGTGGTTACCAAGTAATAGGAATATAGGAGTGGAATGAAATTATTAGAGGTGAGTCAGGAGCAATTAGAACCTGAGATAGTTGAAGATGAAGAAGCTAGAGTGAAGACCACTAATGCATGATAGTTTTTAATTGTTAGGATGTTTCATTTATATTGGCTCTTTTTAAACATTCCTAAAGACTTATTTTATTTTAATTTTTGATGTGGTTGTCTTAAAGAAACTATTATCAAAAGATTTTTGCTATGTAATATTTAAATATGAGTTAGATGAGAGGTGTAAGGATATTTTCGGCAAACTTTATTTTTCTTAGTAGAGAAAATTTCATGATTTTAGTTCTTACTATTATTATGAATATATAAGGTATATATGGTGAAGTTCATGTAATCATAATCTTTATGTTATAGTGTGTTAAATCACTATGTTTATACTTAATATATTGCTAGTGGTTATCTTTGTTGAAAATAATAGTTATTTAGCTGATTTTCATCATTATAAGATGTTTATCTTTCTATGAAGGTTTTATGTCAATGGATATTAGGTTACTATAAAAGATAATTTTATCAATATATAAGTTATTAAAGTATTTTAAATTTATGTGTAATGATTCAGAAATGTGTGTGTGTGTGTGTGTGTGTGTGTGTGTGTGTGTGTGGGCGCGCGTGCATGCGCATGCGTGCATGCGTACCTTTCAAAGCTTTTTGGTTAATAGCAATACCTTTTTCTTACTTTTTGGTTAAAAGTAACATAAGTTTCCATTTGTTGCATATAATTATAAGGTAGTTGAAACCTTGTAAAATAAGTAGAGAATCAGTATAAAATACCATTATAACTAGCTCAACTATTGATACATTTGTCACCTCTATGGGTGTCAAAATATAAATTCAGGTGACAATGTTTATAAACCAACATAATTTTGGTGACTCTGTTGGAGACTTTAAGTTAATAACATACAAGTTTGAGTTAAATTTTGAGTAACAATTATGATTCTAAAAGATACAATTTTAAGGATAATTCATATCAAATTGAAATTGTCTACTATCCTAGTATTATTGATAATGTGGATCATTGGAAAGTGTTTAATAATGATCAAAAAAATATTATATTTTTGGAAAAGGCTACATCTTTTACCAATATTTTATTTGAAGGTACTGATGAGAAGATCAATGAAATTTTAGAAGGAGATATTACTTCAACTGATGGGAAAGAAAATAAAGTTATCCAATTGAAAGGTAATAATATTACTAAAGGTTTTGTTTCCATTGAAGATTTATTCAACAGACATGATCAATATTTGAAGCAAAAAAATGAAGTTTATTTATAATCTTCTAGTGATTTTGATAAGGTTAATATTGGTATGAATGATGACCCTAAAATTATTTGTATTGGAAAATGGTGCTCTCCTCAAGAAAGGGAAACATTAATTTCTTTGTTGATCAATTATAAAGATGTTTTTTCTTGGTGCTACACTAATTTTAAAAAGTTGAGAAATGGATAATTGCAACACAAGGTTCCACTAAAACCTAATGCTACACCATATAGGCAGAAATAATAGAATTATAATCCTAAGGTAGTAGAAGCCATCATTAGTGAAATTGATAAGATGTTGAAATCAATAATTATTTGCCCCATCCATCATTCTACATGTGTAGCTAATATAATTCCTCTTATAAAAAATAATGGATAAATAAGAATATGTGTTGATTTAAAGAATTTGAATAAAGCCTCCTTAAAATATAATTATTTGTTACCTGTCATGGATCACATATTACA
Organism: Torreya grandis; assembly: GCA_037957365.1. Taxonomy (NCBI): domain Eukaryota; kingdom Viridiplantae; phylum Streptophyta; class Pinopsida; order Cupressales; family Taxaceae; genus Torreya; species Torreya grandis. The sequence goes on from JARHVA010002359.1 coordinate 867,042, forward strand.
CATAGTAGCTAGTTCTAAAATGGTGTCCATGCTTGATGGATTTTTTGGTTATAATCATATTGAAGTAGCCCTATAATATCAACATACAATAACCTTTACTACTCTTATTGGTGTCTTTGCTTACAATAGGATGCCATTTGGTCTTATAAATATAGGGGAAATTTTTCAAAAGGATATGGATCTATCTTTTAGCGATCTAATAAATAAAATCATTGTGATATTTAGATGACCTGATAGTTTGTTTTAAGAAAAGATCCAATCATTTTCATGATCTTGATGTGATATTACAACACTATAGAGAACAAGGAATTTATTTAGATATTGAGAAATCCATTTTTACTACAATTAAGGGGAAAATTTTAGGTTATTTTGTTTTAAAATATGGAATTGAAGTGTATACTAAAAGAGTTAAACCTATTATGCAGTTGAGGTTACTGGAGAACAAAGATGGCACTAGGTCGTTCTTTGGTCAATTGAATTCTATGAGAAGGTTTCTACTTGCTTTTGATGAGTTAACAAAGCCCATTTTTGATATGTTGAAAAATCATCTTATATTCAAGTGGAGTAATTAGGGTAATAAATACTTTGAAGATATAAAATTTTCCATCACAAATTCACCTACCCTAGTCCACTATGATTTTAAAAAAGATTTCATTATCTATAGTTATGCATCTAAGCATACTCTATCAGCCATTTGTTATAGTAAGATGAACAAGGTATTGAATCCCCAATTTATTTTATGAGTACCTATTAATAAATATTAGATTAAATATTATCCTCTTGAAAAACATGCTTATACTATGGTGAAATCCTTGAAAATTTTCAAACTTTACCTTCTTTATACAATTATTTTTGTTCTTCAGACTACGGTTAAAAATATCCTCTCCCAAAAAGACATTGGATGTAATAAAAGAGGATATTTGATAGAAAAAGTGAAATAATATGAGATTGAGAATAAATAAACCAACCTAGTAAGAGGGAAAGGTTTGGCCAAAATGATTGCAAAAAGCAAAACTGCTAAAAAAGAATAATTGCCTTTGGTTCTTTTTACTAGTACTAAAGATGAGTGGTTTTCTAATGTTTCTTACTTGTTTACTTATGGTGATTGTCCATCACATTTATCATCCAAAGAAAAGATAAATTTAGAACATAAATCTATAAAATATGTTCTTTGGGAAGGAAATTTGTACAAAAAGGATGTTGATGGGGCTTTCTTAAGATGTGTTGATAAGGAACAACAAAGAAGATTACTAGAAGATTTTCATAATGAAGCATGTGGTGGACACTATTTAGATTATATAACTACTTTCAAAATCTTGTGTCAAAGATTATATTGGCTAGGCATGTTTAAGCATGCCTATGAATGGGTATGAGAGTGTGAAAAGTGCTTGAGATTTACTAATAGACCTCACCTTGTAGCCTTACCATTAAAGCCTGTAGTAATAGATGAAGCCTTTCAACAATGGGGTTTGAATTTTATTGGTCAAATAAATCCTTACACATATCCTAACTACTATGTGTTATTTCACTAAATGGGTTAAATCCATTCTAATAAAGCAAACTACTTCTAAGGTTGTGTAATTTCTTGAAGGAAAATATGCTAGTAAGATTTGGTGTTCCCAAGAAACTTATTGATGATAATGCCAGTCCTTTTACATCTAGAAAAAACACTTTTTTGTTAAAATTATGGTATTATTTTGTCTCATTCATTTGATTATTATCCTCAATAAAATGGGCAATCTGAGTCAAACAATAAGAATTTGATTTCTATTATCAAAAAGCTAGTAGATGAAAATGAAATGGGATGCCATAAAAAGTTATATGATGCTCTGTGGGCTGATAAAGTTACATACAAAATGGCTATTGGCATGCCTCCTTTTTAGTTAGTATATGGCATTGACAATATATTAACAACACCACTGGAACTCTTAACACTTAATTTGCAAAAGGCTATTGAAGATGAGTAATTCCAATTTGCACTAGAAAATAGGGTCATGTACTTAAATAGATTGTAAGAACAAAGGGAATTAGTGGTGGACAAAATTGAAAATCACCAGTAGATGGTAAAAATAGTTCTTGATTAAAAGGAAAGACAGGAATTTTGTAGTTGGTGATTCAGTTCTTTAAGACAGGCAAAAAGAGCCAAAAGGAGCACATAATAATTTTTATTCTCTTTAGAGAGGACCTTTCTAGATTAGACAAATTATTTGTGATAACACATTCCTACTAGATTTTCGAGATGCTATTTCTCTACCTCTTGCCTATAATGGGCAAGATTTGAAATTATTTTAGTAATTCTATTCTTGGGTTGTTCTTGTATATAGTTTTCCTTGTATTATTTTGGCTTGTTTTATTTTGACTCTATTGCCCAATGAATAAGGATTTATGCCATGATTATTCTAGATTCTCTATGTCATGTTAGTCTTTGTCCCCATTTAGAGCCAATTTTACCCCTAAATTTGAATTCATGTTATGCATTTTTTATTTTATCTTATTTTAGTTACTAATTCTTCATCCCATTCATTTTCCATGTTTTAATGTCTTTTTCACTCTCCATTATTACTAAATATCACGTTCTTTGTGAGTTTCATAACCTTATTTGAAGGTTATTATAGTTATATAACTTCTTGATCACCTCACTTAGTTAAGCTTTCTATCATTTGTGAATCTTGGGTAGTCGGTAAGTCAAAGGTTTTTAAAACTTCTAACTTTTGGTTCCAAAGTTTCAAAGTTTCATGACCTCACAATATAGCTTTGGTTTCTTAGTTTTCAAGGCACTTGCACTTAAATTTAATGACTTGTATGGCATAACTTGGAGCTATCTTTTATAAAAAAATTATAGCCACTTAAATCTTAAAATTCTTATTTTAAAGAGATTGAATTAAAAACTACACTAATGCAAAGAGTTATACAAGCTTCTAATGTGAATGTTTCATCTAGGAGAAAGGAAATTAGTATTTCTAACACTAATTCATAATCAGGTGGAGATGGTGAGAGGCATGAGGAAGTGTTTAAGTTGTAAATAGTTTGTAAATAGGATGGTATACCCTCACCCATCCCTAAAAAGAAAACTATCAAGGTGAAGTCAGTGCTTGCTGACTCTGATAATCTTTTTCAAAATGTGATTGATGATGGTTATTTTTCTATGATTTTTGAAGTTCCTCCTTCCCCCATTGAAAGTTTTACTCTTTTTGTTTTTTAAATTGAAATATTTGAATGTAAAAACACTAATAATACAATTGTGATAGCCTCTCCTAGATGGTTGAAGAAGGTAGTTGAAAAGAAGGGAAAAAATGTGGCAATAATGATAGCTAAAGCAAATACAGTCACCAAGTTACTTAAAAGTTCCTTGAAACCTAAAAAGGCCAAGATAATGACTAGGATGGTGATTGATGTATCTTCTAGGCATTTATTATTGGAAATTACTGATCCTATTAAGGATCTAAATGAGAATGAGATAACTGAGGTAGAGTGTAAGATTACTCATGTTGACATGATGCCTTATACTATAGAACATGATGCTTATCATGTTAATTTCTTTAGCAATTCCTTGATCAAAAAGGTAACATAGTAGAGGAAAGAAAATTTGATTTTGTAGTCATAGGTTTTGTCTCTTGATAGTTTCATTTCATCTCTTATTACTCCTACTACCAATGAAATCTCAATCTCTAACATAGAAGGTGTTGATGCTAAGGCCATACATAAAATCAAGAAGAATTTGGGTTATGAAAAGGTTACTATTGAATGGATTAATGAAATCTATAAGGACAGTTTGTTTTACCTTAATAGAGGAATCTAGTTTTACACCCAAATAGTTGATAAAAGGAAGGTTCTTATAACATAATTTTAGTGTGTCAAAGCATACTCTCACAAGAGATTACAGAGATTATTGCCATGGATTCCATAGTTCTAATTAGAGAAAATATAGTGAATCACCTGAAGGAAATTGATCCTTCCTAGTTTGACTCTTTGTATTGGAAGTTAAATATATATGATAATTTTATTAAGGAAATCAATAAAGTACTTCAACAATATTTTGAGATGTTAGTTGAAATCAAAGGAAATTGTAATGACATGGAAGTGAAAATAGTTTATGAAAAGATTTTAAACATCTTAGAAGTGAATTTTAAATTTAAAAAAGTATTTCATAAAGAGATAGACAATCTATAAATAGAAAATGAAGATTCTTTGAAAAACTTACCACTTTGTAGGATTAGTTGACTTCATTGAAGACAATGATGGACACTATGTTTTAATATTTTATAAAAATGGACAAAACACTTTGTAAATGGAGGACTTTGTTTCAAATCACTAACACATGAGGGAGTAAGAGATTTACTACAAAGGTTACCAAGTATCAGGAATATAGGAGCAGAATGAAAGTGCTAGAGGTGAGTTAGGAACAATTGGAACATGAGATAGTTAAAGATGAATAAGCTAGAGTCAAGACCACTAATTCATGATGGTTTTTAATTTTTATAATGTTTCATTTCTATTGTATATTTTTAAACATTTCCAAAGACTTATTTTAATTTAATTTTTGATGTATTTATCTTCAAGAAACTATTATAAAAAGATAGTTGCTATGTAATATTTAAATATGGGTTAGACAAGAGGTGTAAGGATATTTTGGGTAAAATTTGTTTTTCTCATTTAAGAAAATTTCATGATTTCAGTTTACTTATGGTTATTATCAATATAGAAGACATATATGGTGATTTCATGCAAGCATAATCTTTGTGTTATGGTGTGTGTATTTATTCTATTTATACTGAATATATTGGCAATGGTTATCTTTATTGAAAATAATGGTTATTTAGTTGATTTTCATCACTATAAGATGTTTATATTTGTATGAAGGTTTTATGGTGATGGATAGTTGGTTACTGTAAAATATACTTTACTCAATTTAGAAGTTATTGAAGTCTTTGACATTTATATTGAATGATTCAAAAGTGTGTGTGTGCACCTTTCAAAGATTTTTGATTAAAAGCAATACCTTTTTCTTGATTTTTGGTTAAAATTAGTGTAAGTTTAAATTAATTTCATATCATTATAAGTTAGGTGTAACCTTTTAAAATAAGTAGAGAATTGGTATAAAACACCATTATAACCGGTTCAACTATTGATACAGTTGTCACCTTTGCGGGCATCAAAATATAGAGTAAGGTGACAAAATCTATAAACCAGCACCATAGACATAATTTATTTTGACCACATAATCAACCATGAAAAACATATTATCCCATGGAAAAGGTGTGTAAATATGTATATGTGGTGAAGTTGTGCCTCAATTGGTTGTCATGAACTGTGCAAGTAGAAAAGAAGGTTTAATAGTCAAACAAGGTAATTTTTATGCATTATCTCAACTCCAACACCTCCTTTAAGTTTTCAATTACCCTCTACTCTATCCCAATACTCATCAATTTGAAATAAATACAATGAAAGAGTTGAGTATGATGGTAGGATGCTCAAGGGTTTATGGTCTGTTTGATTGTGTTAGCCCTCAAGGGCATGATTTGCATGAAAACATAAAATTGATCACCCTCAATAGGTGTTTGAATACATGATAATTACATTTTTATTCTTCAAAAGTCATACCATTAATTTTTAACCATCTATCATAACATTAGCCTTCCAAGAAGGTCTCCTAGCTCCAACTCTAAATGTCAACAGATATGTAGGTAACTATAACAAAATAGTGGGTGGTTATACTAGTCAAGTGACCTCACTATGACCATATATAATTATAATCACTCATGAAAATAACCTCTACCAATTTTTATTATAAAATCTTAACTATTGATGTCTTAAGATGCATTTATCTAAAAACTAGCTTAGGCTGCCTATGTTTTTCAATATGCCTATGACTTAGTTTTCCTCCTTTGACCTTGTATTTGTGGTTGAGGATGATAAATATAATTTTATTATTATATAAAAAAAATTATTTTAATTATTCTTATCCTTCATTATTCACCTCTCAAACCATGTTACCCATCATCATACCATGCTTCTTAAGGAAACCTCATTATGACATGACTATCATACTATTGTATGTGGTTTTGTGAGAAATGGAGGTGATTAAGACTTATTTCACACTCACTTGGTACATTTAATAACTCCCAAGTCACTTGAAACGTCCTCTTATCCTTTTCTCTATCATATTCACTTTTAAAATATTTTTTTTAGGCGATACATAATCCTAATCCATACACAGGCTAGTGTATTGCACTTACTAACTTGGAAGTAATTTTCATGATCGTGATGAAAGTTTTATGATTTAAATTTGTCATTAAAATATAGAGATTATTTCACAAGTATCCTTCTTGAATTGAAGTATCTTAAACTACACTTGTAGAGTGTATGTGACTATGTCAATGTGATTGAACACTTAGTATGGCTACAAGTGGTCATTCAAAAGTTTGACCTTGAATGTAGCACTATTTTCATAAACTTTCCATATTATTTATATATCTCACCATGACTTGTTCTAATGAATCATCCATGTGACCACTCTGCTCTCTTCCTCTTTCAACTTAGAAATAAGCTTGTGTTTTTAATAAGGTTGTAGGTACATTCATAAGGTGAATGATTGTGTCATTATGCAATTTAAAGTTCATATATTGATATAACTCTTCACCATTCAATGTAACTCTCAAACCTAAGTATAAAACCTCATTGATATTAGAGACACAACAATCTTGCTCACAATCTTATTCTTGATCTTGGATTTGCATTGTTCAATAGCCTTCAAGGTTTGAAATGACCCTACTATAGGTGGAGATTATTCTGATAATATGAACTATTATGAGTTTTATTCTAAATTATTTTCTACCTTTGATCTTTCTTCATGTGCATCACTCTTCACACTCATTTCTCTACCTTTTAGAATTAGACATTTCCTTCACTATAATATTGACTATGATCCAAGTCTATATTTTGTATGTACTATGTTAGATGAGATTCTAGAGAGGATCTAAGATATATGCTATGAGCTTATCATTTACTATTTAAATGATTCATCTGAGTTCCATAACCTCATTTGAAACTCCAACTCTCCTAAATTTGATAGTCATGAACACCTCTACCCACTTCTTGGATTATGAATATGTGTTTTGAAAACATGATTATAGGTTATATTTCTCTTAGGATACTAACCATATATCAACCCAATGATCCTATTGATAATACCATGGATGGATCTTACTTACAAATAGGATTTGTAAAAATCCATTCACTCAAAATCTTCCTTAAGGTTTGAAGGTTAAGTCACCTTGTATTTGGTCCATCCCATTTAGCATGGTTGTAGGTGATCAATGCAACTTATATAGATAGAGGTGGAGTTATAACTTGATAAGGTCACAAAACATGACTATTATATTTTCATCCCTTCTAAGCAACTTGATGAGATGATTTAACCTTCTTAATTTGATAACCATTCTTTCTAGTCCTTCAAAATAGTACTTTCATGAAGCACATCCTTGACTGAATTTGTCATGGCTGTAGGTGGATGTTTTTTCTCTCTTTATCACTATTTTAAGGTCTAAAAACCACATTTTCATGACCATGATGCCCTTAAAACATATTTGACTCCTCTTAATAGTGAATCCATGATATGGTTATGAATAGATGGTTGGTAAGATGGCAATTGGCATGAAGATTAGAATGGACATGGAAAGATGGCCTAAAATAGTGATGTTTAGCAGAGAATAGACTGTGAAAAAGGATGAATCATTATGGTGGTGAAATGAAAATGTGAAGTTTATGTCAAGACCATCTTGAATGTGTATACACATAATATTTAAAGCTTTTATTGATTACTGATGCTTCACATCTTACAGGAACCCACCAAGACTCAATCTCTCTAAATGTACACCCTAAGGGGTATACCAAGAAAGAGTTGGGCAGAAATTTGGTGCTTATTAGTATTATTTTCACTTACTTCCAAATTATTACCAATCCAAACAAATCTAAAAACCATTCCCTAACCTATTTCTCCTCCCTTGAGTACTCTAGTTTTTTCCTCTTTCCATTCTTCCTTTTATTGTCTTAAACTCCTTTTTAACTATTATATGTACTTTATTGATTATGTTGATCTAGTATAGTTTAGGTCTATTATTTAATTTCTTAGATTATTATCCCTTTGGATAACCTAGATTAGACCTAGTAAATTATTTCTGAAAACACATTAGGTCAACTAGGTCAACCATGTACAACTAACATTCTCAAAATTATTTTGGGAGGTGTTATTTAAGGTGAAAAGTGATGTAATAGACATAATTATCAAAAAAGGCTCTAAATCATCACCCAACATGTTCCCTCCACCTTGATATGAAGATGCTCCTATTTGATATAAATCTAAACTTGATCCAGAGAGTAAGGGATGTGAATTTGCATAGTTAAGCTCTTCAAAAATTGGTTCTACATGTTTAGCCACCATTATAAATTATGTTTATCTTGGATTAATTTTAGTACCAATTTATATATTCCGATGCTCACCTATGATCTACTATGATTTTAATCATTTTCAATTATTCACTTACTCTATTTTATGTATTCTATACTATGCCCTTACTCAATATTTTAAGATTTTTTATTGGTTTTTTTTTGTTACTTAAGGCATTAACCTTATCAATGATTTAGATACACTCTAACCTAGTTATAGTGTATACCTATGCCATTATCTCTTCCTTCTCCCCCTTTACCTACTTGAGGCATGCATATATGACTGACAGCTAGTTAGATAAGCTATAAAAGATGGAATTAGATACATAGATACCCTCTTAAAGTTGTGTGAAGATATCTTCCACCTCTTTGAGCTTTGAAGTAACTCCTGCTTCATATGGCACATGGATCCTCCTCTTTTTCTAATATTAGCTTTGCCTTCAACCTTGGGAACATCTAATCAACTAGCATGTATACATTGTCAACCTCTAAGAGGTTTGAAGTGTCAATGCCATCCAATATGGATGGCTCAACTACCTTGATATGTTTATTTAGTTGATACAATTTAAAATTCATGGCCTTTGCTTCTTCTTCTGCATACAAGATGATCCTATTATATTTTGAATCCCTGACATCATTGATAATGTTTTTTAGTGATATTTCAAAGGTCATCTAACTGAGTGTGTTTATAGACCTAACTAGGTTCATGGGGCAAACATTTATGAGAAAGGCATCATACCCTTATTTTGGTTATTCTAAACCTAGTATGGCCTTTTGTGGAACCTCAAAATAAGGTTCATCTATATAACTATCAATAATAAATGATAGTTGTTGTCACATCCTTAGTTTGGTATCTCTAAGGGGAATGTACTCAAAAATTTAGTAATCTTCATTTATCCACCCCTTCTAGACCTTTTCTCTTAGGTTTGGCTTGACACCTTCTTCTTTAGTGATGGGCAACTCCATCTAATCTTCTTCCTTTTCATCAATTCTAGAACTCTCTTTAGTGCTTTCCTCTGAGGTTTCTTCTTATTATTCCTATACGGGTTATTCTTTAGACTTGTCCCTATTATCCTCTTCTTCTTATTCCTTGATGCCAACTTCAACCTCTTGTTTTTATTGGGTTTCTTAAGTGTTCTTAATTTCTTATTGTAAGGTTCCAACATTGCCTTCTTATCTTTAGGAGCCCCTTTATTATTTGGGCAAAACTGTAGTGTATCTTGGTATGTTGTACTAGTGAGGCTTCTAGGCACTTTTTCTATTATTTTCTCAATTAGTTTTTCACTAGAAAAAACCTTTTCTCTTCTTTCTCTTTCTTGGCATTTTCCTCTTAGGCAACCTTATTTCTCTTGAACTTCCTCTTCTTTTCTAGTGCTAAGGCCTTTTCTTCCTCATCCTTCATTTTCTAAACCTCAATATTCTCAATCTCCTCCTAGGTGATGACTTTTTCCCTTCATGGCATCCCTTTTATTTTCTAGTGCCAATGCCTTTAGAATTTATACCTCACTCATCCCCTATTTCCTCCATGTCTCTCTCTTTTCCTCCTCAATTTTCCAAGGTTGTGTGGTGGGTTTTTCTAGTGAGGAACTCACTAGCTTCTCTACTCATCCAAGCATGGTATTAGTGCCACCTTAGAGGGCCTCCTAAACTTCTTTGGTGCTAGGCTCTTCTTATACTACTTATTCCATGATGTAGACCTTCATTCCTACTTCTTCCTCCATTTATTCACATGTCTTTTTCACCTCCATTTCCTCATGTGCCTCTTGCACCTCCATATCCACCAAGGTTATTATGGGCATTACAATGGGCCCCTTGGACTTGTTGTTTTTCTCCTTCTTATAGGGAGAATTAGTCCCTTACATGAAGGTCACATAATTTTTCTTTGGGGCTGATGGGGTAGCTTCATTTTTGGAGGCAATATTAAACCTTATGCCCTCTTGAATTTATTCAAGTGTTTCTCCCCACTTTTTTTTGGGAGATTTCATCTATGATACTAATACAAGCTTCCCTTTATCAATGATCTAAAGGGGAGATAATCATCCTTATTAGGGTGTGTGCCATTATTTCATGGCTTCATCTCATAATATAATGTGTTTGTACCAAAGTATTACTTCCTTTTAGAGGGGATGGATGTCATTGAAATCTGAGTCATCCTCCTCATCTTTGGTATCTTTCCCTCTTAGGTGCATGTATGGGTGTCTAACTTCTTTCCAAATCCATGACCTTCATGAAGATGTATAGATGATATGTATTAGGAATTGTCCTTAGTTCATCCATGAAGTACTTGGTAAAAAATGTGTAAGGAAATTTTGGCTAGCTTAATCAGTTGTAATCTATGAGTACCAAGCACACTACACATAACTATTACATAATATTAAAGGCCACCATTCTAAACATATTTTCAGGGAGCTCCTTAGGGATGTGCCATTCTATTTCAAACACCTATATGTATTGGGTGTACCACCCCATCACTTGAGTTTTGTATTTCTAGGAGGAGGTGGTGGGAAGGGGCAGTATTGGTAATTTAGTGACAAGGAGTCTTTGTGCACTAGGAAGACCCAAAGGCTATCTTCATCACCATTAGGCATGTTGATCTCCTCCATCATAATTAAAATCAACAATAACCCCCACGTGAAGGTCTCTCATACTGTATGACACTGAAGCACATTATTTATCATTTATTTAGTAACAAATTTATAAATATTTAATTTGACCACCTATAATATGTGGTGAGTGATGCAAAGGTAGGCCTTGGTGATTTCCATCCATCGACCACTAGGGTACAAATTTGAAATTATAAGGTGCATATCTTCCTTCATATCAGGGTCTTTGATATCCTTAATGGGGAACATGATTCCTCCCTTATAGTACCCAAGAAGTTTCACAACCCTTTCAACTTTAGCATCATCCACCATCATCTAGTATATGTCTACACTAGATTCTAGGAGCCTAATGATTCTACTAATGAGGCTTGATAAAAATTGAATGAACCTCCCTGTAAAGTAGAAGTGGTATCCATGGACACATGAAAGTAAGAACTACATGAGTTCTTTTGGATTCCAAAGACATAGAAACTTATAGATGTAAGTTTTACCAGTCGTTCCAAGTCTATCCTAGATGAAGACATCAAACAATGTCATGCCTACTAATCTTTTGGACCCCATATCAACCACCTAGTCTTGCCATAGATATTGCACATTGCTTAAGGTAAGGTTGTTGTATTATTTCAATTAGTAGGTATTCATGAAATACATCCAGTTCTCTCCTCCTAATACCTCCATGGGAAACTACATTTCTTGATAGGACATATTTTTAAGCACCTCAATATCAACCTCAATAATGCTAACTCTTTCCACTGGATACAATTTATTATTTGTAGTTATCTTCAACTATTTGTATACTCTTTACATCCTTTTATAACTGGTGTAGACTATAACTCATTCATTTATTCCCCATCTTGAACTGGCTAGTGTTGAAACATGGTCTATTTAACTTTCCAAATAATGTGATGTTTGTTGGCATACCTCATAGTTGTGAGGTTCGTAACTACAACTTTGGATTTTGAGCTTTGCTTTATATTAATTATGGCCTTGGTGTCACTCAAATGTTCTATTATTTGGTTTTCACATAATTTATGCCCCCCACTTCTCTATTCCAATCTCAAAGGGAACATAATTCCTTTATTTGTTTAATCATTATCTTTTTATGTTTATGGGTGCTTAAGATTTCATTTTGGTAGTTTTTTGTTGCATAAAATCTAGTTCAACTCGAGTTATATGATCTAAATTTTTAGTTTAAATTAACTTAAGGTTTGTAACCTAAACCAATCAGACTTTCACTACTTCATACCCCTAATTCAGCTAACCTCTTAATTATAGGTGATTAATGACATGGAAGTGCCTAGATTTCTTGGAATTCACTAAAACCCATGAAATCCACTACCACTTATGCATTTAATATGTATCTTTGTGCCTTTACAACCACCTCATTAAATTATCTAAATAATATTTTTGATGAAGTGACATGTAGTTCAAATGGTCACTTCCTACCTAATATTGGGTGGATGTCAACTTATCCTAATGATATTCCTCTTATGCTTTTCTCACATGGCATGAACTTCACCTTCCTTAAGGAAACCTAGGTGCAGTGCTTCACATGTGCATGATTTAGCCTCCAAGGTTCCATATTCTCTTCCTACTGCACTTTCATTTCAAGTGTACTTTCTTATCTTGTTAATTTCTCTATACTTTCATCTCTTTACTTAACCTGCCCTACCCCATATAAATCCCTTATGTTGGTCATCCAGTGCCTCACTCTCTAGGTATATCGTGCACTTAGAATCTTGTGTGCTCAACTCTTATCTTAGATGCACTTTGAATTTTGTGTTCCTCTCTTTCAGCACTTGGTCCTCATATTTGTGCAAGTTTGGAAAACTCCATGTGCCTATAAACTTAGCTATCTAAACTCATGCACTTTATAAAGAATCCATGATCGACTCACCCAATTGGAGTTATGAATAGAGGTGACAGAATTGTTTATTTATAGGCTTAAAAGTACCTTTATTATTCATTTAACACCAAAATAATACAAAACAATGCAAAACATAAGAGTTTGGCTTGCACCAAACTTTATTTTGGTTAGCACAACACAAACAAATTGTGATTAGGAAGGTGGTGTCTTATGGAAAAAGAACCATCTTATTGATTATAAGGATTTAATCAGTTGTCATTGAAATTCCTATGGATCATTTCACCTGATAATGTGCACAACTTGTATGTGCTAATTTCTAATATACTGTGGATGACATATGGGACCATACACCTAATTTGTAACTTTCTTAGGTACTTGAGGTACTTGGAGTCATAGATCAAGACCAACATCCCTTCACTTAGTACCTTAATCTTAATATGCTTGTCATGTCATAAATTCTGGTATACCTTCTCTAACTACTAGCTCCACCTTACTTGGGCACACACCTCACCCAAGATCTCCACGTCATCCAACCTTTCACTCAATGATTATTAGTCATCTAAATGACTAATATGTGTAATATGCAATGATAACACCTTGAAATCCATCACTATAATTTCCTTTTTACTAAACACTAGTTAAAATGGTGTAGCCTTGTTCAAGCACTTGTAAGTTGTGTGATATGACCATTGTACTATTGACACTTGATCATCACAATCTTTATCAACAATGTCACATATATTAATGAGGGAAATTCACAATATCTTGTTAAATGAATAAATGGTACCATTCACTTGTGGATGTTAAGGTGTGGTCTTATGGTGCACCACCATGTATTATGTCAGTAGGATATGCATAGTTTCATTGATGAAGTGTATCTCTATCACTAGTCAAACTAAGTGGGTACCCATAGCGAATTATAATGTTATCCAATAAGAACCTTATGGATATGGAGGTTATGAAATATTTTTTGGGCATTATCTTGAACCACTTAGTGAAATAGTTAGTGGATACTAAAATGTATCTTATGCACATGTGCCTTGCTATAGGAGTGATCAGCTCAACAAAATTAATGGCCCATTTTTGAAATGGTAACTGGGAAAGAATGGGGATGAGATACATCTCATCTTTATGGTTGGTCTTCCCTATGTGCTAGCATATGTCACATGCCTTGACACAATCCTTGACATCTTGAAATAGACTTGACCACCACCTGCTTGATTTTAATACCTTGCATGCCGTTTCATCTATAGTGTAATGGCCACATGCTATCCCTTCATGTGCCTCACATACAATAGATTCCATTTCATGTTATAAGACACATAAATGTAGGACTTAATCTCACCCTAGTTTTTATATTTCCCCATTGATGAGATGAAAAAGGGTGACATGAACTATGAGCCATATTTTCTCTTTAGCTGTCATAGTCTTAAGTGCAAATCCATATGTTAGAAAAGTGGATATCTTTACCAAGTCTTTAAGGATGTGTTGGAATCTATATAGTTTCACATCCAACATGTCATCCTCAATAGTCACTATTACATTTCTAGATTTGATGCAGGGGAAATGGTCAATGCTCAAGTTTTATTTTTTAGGCTTGATGACAACTGAAATATCCATATACAAATGTGCCTATAGATAATGGGATTTTTTATTAGGTACTTAAATTACTGATGGTATGTAAAAAATATGAATGGTGTAACCAATAATCATTGCCTAAATTTTTATAGGGTGTAGACTATGGTCAGTGATTTTGACTCAATTATTGTATAATTTTTCTCTACTTAGGTCAATTTTCTACTTGTAAAGGAGATGGGATGATCCATTTTAACTTCACTATGTTTCTTAATAATGACACCAATTATAGAGCCACATGAATTGACATGGATGTGGAATGGGGTCCTACAATTAGGAAATTGTATAATAGGTGTGCTAGCCAACTTGAGTTTTAGAGTTTTAAAGGTATCTTGTTATGTTGCACCCAAATAGAATAGGACATCCTTGCAAAAGGGATCCTCTATTGGTGTCACAATCTTTTTATATCTCCTTATTTACTTTATATAATATCCATAATGGACAAGAAAGGCATAAATGTCTCTCTATCTGGAAGGAGTTTGGAATTGAATGATTATTGTAATCATTGTAGGATCGATGAGTAAACCATATTTGTAGATGATGTGCCTAATCAAGGTACTCAAAAGTATCATAAAGATTCACTTATTGAGGTTCAAGGATATTTATAAATGTTATCACCTCTCAAACATGAGGTGAAATTTGTCATAATGGTATTTCACAAGTGCATGCATAGTCTAATCATCAAGATACACTTAGGGGAACTTATGAATAAAATCCTTATATGTGGTGTTGATCACTCTAGAGAAAATAGTTGGCTCATTCTTAATTCCAAAGGACATCACATTATAGGTGAAAAAGCCCCATTCCATCATAAAGGTTGTTTTAGAACAATCCTCCTCTTCAAATTAGACTTGATGGTATCCTAAGAAACCATTAGTGAAAGTATATATTTTGCATCCTATAACACCATCTAAGACTTCATTAGTGAATGGATTTAAAAGGGGTCAGTGACACAAAACGAATTCAACATTATATAATTAATGCAAATGCAAATTTTCCTTTCTTTATTTATGTTAATCACCATGGTACTCACCCATTTAGATTCTCACATAGGATAGATAAATCCTATAGCTAGAATACCAATAAACTCAATTTTGAGCTTGGCATAGAGATTGAGGTTCATTTTATAGGTGTACTTCTTGGCAGATCATACATCCTCCAATATATTTATGCTCATTTTTATAAGGGATGGGTGGGTACACTTTATGTCTGAATAATTTCTAAGGAATAAATCTTGAAACTCCTTTAGGAGATCAACAATTCATGCCATCTCTACATCAAACCAATATGCACCTACAATAGCCACATTTGGTTCCCCCTTCAAACTGATGTCTACTTGGGTGGTTTTGAGTGGCACATGGTAGAGCACAATACTATCTTGTTGTGTGTCCTTAACTTGACTACTCCCCTTAATTGTTTTAATATTGATATGAGTAGGGTCTTCCTCATC
The DNA here is from genome assembly GCA_037957365.1 of Torreya grandis. NCBI lineage: Eukaryota > Viridiplantae > Streptophyta > Pinopsida > Cupressales > Taxaceae > Torreya > Torreya grandis. The sequence goes on from JARHVA010002359.1 coordinate 883,042, forward strand.
GAGGGTGTTATCATACACTTGGAACATGATCTTCCTTTTTCCTATCAAGGATGTCCAATTACATGCTTTTAAAATATATATATCTTCATCACTTGAATCACTGTTGAGTACCCATTCCTCAAAGAAAGTATAGAGAACTAATATTTTCTCCCTATAAATATATTTTAGGTGCTTGTTCAATATTAAAATGTCCTCAAACACTACCCTTTGAATTAATTGTAATATCTCAATCAATTCTATGTTATGTGAGGAAAAGGATAAGGTGTGTACCAAATTTTCCTTTAGGACATCCCAATTGGTTATCTTATGGTGCATTTCATTTACCACATACCAAGCTTGTGTCCATGTTTTCAAGTATCTATAGAAGGCATGCACCCATACATTCCTTAGGGCATTTATGCCATAATCAATCCATGTTTCTTCACATAAGCATATGTGGGCTATTGGGTTTGAATCACCAAAATATGTATAAATGTCTAGGTTCTCATTTCCTTTTCCAAATCTAATGCAAATGGCTACTTTTACATCTTTCTAAGTTAGTAAGCTAGGCCTCTATGCTACCCACTAGTGAATGGAAGTGCTTCTCAAAGTATAAAATATCTTTCCCATCCTATCTACCTCATTTGGGACACATGACTCAAAGTTGTGGACATAGTATTCCATAGGATTACTCCCATTGTATCTTAGGATCATGGAATGTTTACCTTCAATCAATATATATCTTCTCTTCCCATTTTTAATATTACAAGAGACCTATATCTTAGAACTACAATCAATCTAGAACCATCTAGTCCTCATAGGTTTTGGTGCCTTTGTGCTCACTGAGTGACACCTCCAACTAGTCATCTCATAAGCTTTTTCAACCCATCGATCATAAGAAACATTGGTGGTACCTGAGGCTGATTATCCATCTTCCTAAGAAATCATTCCTTGGTCATTAGGGTTAATATTCTTAATGCTTTACATCATGATGTTGTAGATATGGTTAATCTCAACGTCTAGATCAACACTGTCTACATAGGGGGGTCATTATTCACTTGAAAGGGGGATCACTACCCTATCCTTACCATTTTGAAAGGTCATATAGTGCTTATTGAAGCACATATCAAGTTTATTCTCATAGCACCATATCCTTCTTAGGAGTGATGGATACTTATCTTGTTCAACCAACTTTATTACCTCAAAGTTAACATAAAACTTGGTGCCTATGATATCTATAATGGTACTTTTTATAATCATAATTGGTTTCATCTTATATTTTTTGGCCATGAAAAGTATGTGAGTGGATGGCCTTAAGGTTAACCTACACATATTATCCCATGCATTCTTTGTCAATATATTGACCTTGACATTTGTGCCCATAAGGAACTCGTATATAGACCATCCATAAATGGTGGCACTCATTAGGAGTTCTTGAATGTACTCCACATTTTGGGTATGCCTGACTTCTCACACCCTTTCCATGAATGTCATAATAACTTCAACAAGATTCTACCCTACATGCTTTAAATTTAATTTTTTTAATAGGGGTAGTATCCCTTGTATTTATAGGAGGTGAAAGATATTTTTTAATTATTTTACCTCAGCCTATTGACCATCTTACTTATATTGAGAGGTGGAAACTTGCACCTCTAGGTCTTATGCTAGTTGGAGATCTCCTTTTAGGTTCTGAATCACACACATAGCCTACTACAATACATATTTCTAGCATATAGGGTATAGGTAAGGCATACATTTGGGTTTAGGCCACTATATATGCTCAATATGGATCTATTCCCCATATTCTAGGCATAACTATGGTATTGGTGCAACTAGTGATTGAGTGGAGAATTAACTATGAGTAGTTACCTACACTTTGATTGGATCCATGTAGGTTGATTACACCTTTAGAGTCTACTTCTATGCTTTAGGCTCAAAACTAATAATTCTTACATCTTTTTCTATACTAGGACTACCTTGGATCAATTTATTGTATAATTCAAGGATTTCCTCGACCTTATGTGTTCTTTGATAATACCCACATGTTAGATGTGTAGGGCAGTCTCACTAATAGTGCTCAATCAAACCATACTTGTAACATGATTATGGTAGGAATCTGCTTCCACTATGACCTCTACTATACCCTCTAGAACCTCTTTACATCTCATAGCCTACATTTTTTTACTATAGCCCTCATTACCTTTATTAAATCTCCCCCTAATTGTTGTCATGGCCTATCATGTACCTCTCTTTATATTCTAATGCATCTCATAAATCACTCAGTAGTCAGCCATGGTATGAGTGTAAGCATCACATAATTGATAATAGATGGTTGTGTTAATTTGACTGGCATATTACAATAAAGGGTACTTATGAACATCAAGTACCTCACAACAAACCTCATAAATTAGAATCAATGTGTGAATATTCCTTCAAGGGAAGTTATTTCTATTATGGCCTTTTGTTTCATTATCAATGTGCCATAACCCACTTTGAGCATCTTATGATGAACTAGTGGTAATATATTAGGGTTAAATAGCCATGGATGCAATTTATGCCTCCATGAATGGGTTGATTCTAGTGTCAACACTTTTAACTACCTTGGCTCTGAGCATGTATTAGATAACTTCATAGGTCTCTATGAATGTATTAATGGAAATCTCTCTTTTGAATGGTACTAACAATCCCCCAATAAACTATTATGCATGATCTGATGGGTGAATATCATAAGCAAGCTTAGAAAGAAGAGTTTTGAATCTATCATCATACAAGTACATGCTCTCTGATAGTCCTTTGTTAATTTCCTTGAGCATGGTGATGTTTTTTTGTTCAAACCTGGGTATATAAAATTCTTTCAAGAATGCTTCCTTCAGGGTGTCAAAATCGACCATAGCCTAGTCAGGATCAAATTTCCTATACCAAGTAAGGGCATAATCAAGCATAGTTGTCATGTATTGGGTTTCCTTGTGCTTAGATTGGGTTATACCTCAAGCATAACATTGTATTTAACATTTTAGCATGTGTTCTAAGGTATTTTCCATGCCATGGTTTTCTAACAAGTGCATGGCCATCTCATAGTATATTTTCTATGGGGGGTGCTAGCATATGAGGTGCTTTCCCCCTTGTAATTGTCCTAGTAGTGGTCTTCCAATGCCTTCATCCAATAGGTTAGGCATTGTCCATGTTATTACTATCAAAACCAAAGATGATGAAGGCATTATACTACTAACTTGTGGTGTCAAACCACTTCTTATGGGCTATTGACCAATATATGCAATTGACATCACCTAAATTAGAATGTTTGTGCTTATAGTTTGTGTTTCGAGCTAGTTCCTAAACATCTAGAGGTATCCACACTTAAATATTCATAATGAATGACTTGTTTAATCATAAAATTATAGTCTAAGTCTATAAAATGGTTAAAGTTGATGTGGATAATAGGGTCAATTATCACTCTTCTTTTTTCAAATGGGGGATCCAATGCATGAATTAGAAAAATAGGTTCAAAGGGGTAGGCACTTATGATGCATACTCAATGGTTAAATTCTACAGGGACTTAGTGCATTCTTTAGCCATCAACAATTGAGCTTGATCTATGGCTTTATTATTCCTCTCATCATGCTGCTACAATTCAAGAGATTATTTCCCATGCCCTTCCCACTCATTATGGGTTCTCTCAGCACTTTTAGGATCTATATCTTCCATTATCCTATGGCTCATCTTGTTATAAGTTTATCTCCTAAGCTCTTAGGTGTCAATTTGATCATCCCCCTCTATTTAACTTCACTTATACATCCCTTTCTCCCCTCCTATGCTACTCATATGTGAAAGGACTTTATCCTTCCATTCTCATGATTTCAAATCCATAATCCACCATTAATTTTTTAATCTATGCATTTAACTCTCTCATAAACATGTTTATAAGTTCATATAAAAAAATTAATGATTTGCTTCCTCAGGGCAGTAGTATGCCAACATACAAAAATTAAGTATATAATTGTTCAACATTCCTTGCTACCATGTGTCTACTAATCTAGTCTAAGTGGCATCTAGGTTCTTAATCCTCTCAAGGTACTCTTTCATCCACTTAAGGCATTTTCTATAGATTTCAATTATATGGTTTACATAAGTAGCCATCCATTGATACACATGCTCAGGTAGTTTTTAAAATAAGAACTCATATATAACATCATATAGGTTGTTTTAGACCCAATTCTTTAGCTTATATCCTTTATAATATGGATGCTTTATTGTAAAGTTATCTTCAACCTATTGCATACATCACTTGATGTTATTAATGGATATTTAAAGCATTACTTTGTTGCACCATTGTAGCAAAAAAATTTAATATGGATCCTAGCAATGGAACTAAAATGTTGTAATTTACTTGGGTTTCAATTAATTTACTTTATCCAATGTTTATCCCAATGTTTCAAGTTAGTTCTTTTATTATTACAACTAGGAAAAAATAAGGTATGTTCGTATAGTAATCAACATTTATCACTCAATTATGCTAGCATTAATTCACATAAGGCACAACCCTTATGTTCTCACCCAAAGTCTAATAGAGAAATAGTCGAGGCCTGTGTTAGGCTAGTTATGCCATGGCACAACTTATTCTTCATAGGACTTGGTCATTTAAATAATGTCATTATGAGGTTCATTGAAACAATCCATTTTGGGGCTAAGCTAATGGTCTATAGGCATAGAGCCTATTTGGAGAACTATTTTGGGTCATAAGGGCATAAACATATATGAGGTTGGTTATATTCTCTCTAGGGTACAAGCCTTTGTTTTGATAATCTTATCATCATATATCACTTGAGGGGTTAATGTAATTACTCCATATCAATGGTCCAAGCTTAGGCTATCACTCCTAGCATGGGTATCAAAGCTTGGGTGCATGACTTTTATTACACTTGGGATAATTCGTAAGTTATGATGATATCATCATTTAGCATAGACATGCCATTAATGACTTAGACCTAAGCTTAGTTGCAACTTAACATTAATATATTTAAATTAAACTATTATTATTATTGCATTCACTCTACATTCAAAGAATATTAATCAAATACATAACTAGATAGAGCTCAAATAGGTGTGACCCTATTCTTCATTAATCAAGGGTCAAATATAGGGCACAGTCTAGCACAAAATAGAATAAGCATATAATTAAAAATATTTAAAATACTAATGGCTCATAGGTGAGCATGTGCATATACAAATAGGACATAAAAGGTATATAATCTAAACATAAGTTCTAATGGTGGCTAAACATGTATAACCAATTATGTAGATCTTCATGTAGACATTGAAAATTCACACACTATAATTCTATGTGTCTAAATACCTGATGGACTAAATTAGGACCCCCTTGGGACCATTCAACCCTCTAACACTTAACATAGCTTACCCAAAGTTATTTTAACATAACTAACTTAACCTATTCTTTTACTCTTTTTTCATTATTTACCCTCAATCATCAATGATCAAGTTGACCATCGACAATTAGGGTCCACCTCTTCAACCAAAATAATGCAAACTACCCACTTTGATTTTCTAAATATAATTAATTTAAATCTTGTTATGATCAATTGCATGGATGATTTATAATTATATATCCTACTTGAACCTTTACTTCCACCTCTTTCTTGTGCTTATAATAAAAAGGAGCTGGGAGGTGAAACCCATCTATAATTATGATTAATAACTTGTGCATAGAAGAGTTTATTTCTTGTACATGAATCACCATCAATAATCTATAAATCCATCAATCATATTAAAGAGTTAATTTTCCACTGCCTCTACATTGGAATTCTTAGGTACCATTACTCTATCAAAATGAAGTTAGATTCCATCAATAAGTCAACTACCTCAACCACCCACCTAATCAACTTTTGGTAAGACATGTACTTGATTCTTAGTATTCATTTACTTTATTTAAATTTCACAATATATATATAGATCTTACCCATATCTTGAAATCCATCTTTTTAATCTCATCATTTAGACTTTTTACCAACCTAGATCTAGACATAGTAACTATCGATGGTTGATTTAACCATCGATGGTCTATCCAAATGTCGAAGGTCACCTTAACCATCGATGATCACCTTAACTACCAATGGTCACCTTAACCACTGATGATCACTATGGTAGTGAAAATGAACAAGCTAATTTCACTTACCTACACTCAATCAAACCTAATTATTTATGTTCCTACTTGTTCACAGACCCCTTTCTAATATTTTGAAGCATACCTCAACTACCTAGTACTATTATTAATTATCTTAATCTCTAATTTAATCATTTATAGTCTATTTTCTAAAAAATGACTCTTGTGTTTAATTATAGTACCTTTGATTTATTAATGTAAGTACCTTCTATTCCATTTATAAACTTAATTATTTAAAATCTCCAACTTTAGAGATCTAGCTATCACTAGGCAATCCACTTAGCTATCTATCTAACAAATAAGTTTGATTTAGTGATTTCTTATCTATAGGTCATCCTCCAAATATAAATAGGATCTCTTCACAATCTTCTAATTTTAATGCATGTGTATCAATTAGGTTTCTTAACCATACCCATACTTAGTTTCTTCTTTTCCCATTTCAAATAATAAGCAATAAATTCATTGAAACATTTTGGCATGCCTGATGGGACCCTTGTGTCTCTACTTGGGTTCTTTTTTGCTTGAATTATCTCTTTATTATATTCTCATTAATGTAATCAGATGTTTATTTTGGGCCTAAAATCAAGTCCACACATCAACTGCTTGGATGTTTAGTTCACATAGCTTAACTTAAAAGGCAAAGTGCTCTATCATAGCTTCACTCTTTTAACACACACTTAGCCAAACCAATTTCAACAATTAAACATCAAACAAACTTGAGACAATGCATGCCTAGGATTTTATCACCTAGTGTTTACCTTACCCTTTCTTGGTGATCCTACTTAGAGGTCATTATCAATGTGATGACCAACTCAGATCTATAATTGAGTATAATCTCTAGATATTAATATATATTGGATAAGCACCTGACACCATTATCAATATGGTGTGTGAAGTGAGGGGGTAGATCCCAATACCATTCCACATATTTATTCCAATACATATTAATTTTTGAATGCCTAAACACAACTTGAAACCAATGTTAGACTTCTTTTTTAGTACCTGATCTATAAACCAATCTCAGTCACACATTTTCTTAAGGTATAATCCAAAAGTGAGATTAATTAAAAAATATTGGGCTTAACATCCCTTTTAGAGTGTTAATTTATTTCTTTGATCATTTTCTTGTCTTCTCTTTATTTTATTAGTAAGTCTATTTATGCTTTTTATCTCCCCTTTCTTGTATAGTTCTCACTCACCAATAGTGAAGAGACCTTGCAAAGTAAAACCTATCACCAAGACAACCTACCTCTTCATCCATGGACTATGTTTAAAAATTAGAAAAATCTCCTCACCCCTCAAGAAGTCCTACTTTTCCTTGAGAGTTTCCTCAAAGAGATGAAGATTTTTCCACTTTCCTAGATAACAATCTCATGGCCTTGTAACATTACCTTATAACCAAATCTTACTGTATCCCAGTTTTGGCCCTTTTTATAGATCTTCCTTATGGCATGCCTCTCTACCTAATGAGGAGTACCTCTATTTCTATGCTTACTACCCTATCTTTCGCTACCCAAGCTTCCTCATCAACTAACAACCCCTTTGAGACAACCATTGAAAACCAACCAACTCAAACTACCACTTCCTTTATATCTTCTACTCCTACCAACCACTCCTCTACAATAAGAGTGCCTACCTATAGAAATAATAACCATCCTCTAAATATCTCAAACTAATCAACCACTACTCCACTTCAAATCCTTATGGTGTCTATAACCTCTACCTTGCCATCGATTAGTACAAGGGTCACCACCCTTCCATTGGTTACCAACCCAACTACCATGCATATGCAAAAATCACCCCTTAGAACAACCTTTAGTTGCATCCCTAATATACATGGGAATATACCTACTACCCAACCACTTAACTCTACTTATGATTATGTATCCTCCACCCAATTATTGACATTCACTTACCCATATGTGGAAGACTTCCAACCTTATACCCACTATCAATATGCTTCCCCACCATCCCAGTAGTATGCATATTATAACCCTTTGGGTGAAAAAATCCAATCCAACCTAATGAATATGATCATGGATAAGATGACCACCTTAGATTCATCCATTTTGGGTGTTCAAAACATCTTGTCATATGACCAAATTTGTAATGAGCCCATCCATCCATCCATACCTATCAAGCTATATCTTCCCCAATGGTAGCTTCCCAAGTTATCTAAATTTAAAATTAAGGAGGAACCCCAAAAACAACTTAGGTAATTTAGACATGCTTTCTATCTCATCACCTATGATGATGCCCTTCTTCTCCATACCTTCTCCATGTCTCTAGTTGGTTCGACGTTGGATTGGTATAGTTCTATACCTAATCACTCCCTTTTATCTTTCACCTAAATAAATAAAATATTATTGCACAACTTCTTAATCAATATCTCCAATAAATTTAATATTATTGACTTCTACTCTATCTAGGACTTCAAGGATGAATCTTTTATTGATTTTGGCTCATTGGAGGAGCTTGATTAATGAACTCTTCTTTTCCTTACCTTAACCTAAACTCATAGATATCTTTTCTTGTGTAGGTGCCAAGAATATATCCTCTACACTAAGTGTCCAAAGACTATAAAACTTTGATGAATCTTTTACCATGGCACATACGTTAGATAAATAACCCATTGATGAATGAAAGATAAATCTCAAAAACAAGAATTCAACCTATAAAACCAATGAAGCTTCCTCCTCCAAGTTAAGTAACTAGTCTAATACCAGCGCCAAGATCAAAGGATCTATGGATAAAAATATCCTAAAAGTTTCCCCTACACCTTTTGTCAACCAATCTAATTCCTCTAGTTCATAAAAGAAAAACTTAACGAACAAAACCTAGAAAACCAAAAGCAATTCACTCTAGTTGGAGAATTATATGCATCCATCTTGGATAAGTTATTTAAAGCCAATATCATTCAACTTCCTCCTATCAAGCCACCCTATCAATTTTATTCTTCTTTCCCTACACCTAGTAGGTATGATAATAATGATATGTGTGCCTTTCATCAAGTGATAGCACATGATGTCAATAGGTGAATCACATTCAAGAGCCTTGTCTAGTCATTCATTTACAAGGGGGATATTACATTGAATAACCCCAATGCACCATCAAACCAAGCCCCTAATATATTTACACAACCTTTCCTAAATGATGCTCCTACTAAGAATGAGAGTAATAATGTCATGTACTCTCATGATACCCATATAGTTAACAATGTTGTTGATGTACTTAATGTCAAACCATTTAGTATCCAATATTTCAATTCTCCATAGTACATTGAAATAATAAACCCACAATCCCTTATTTTAGATACCCAAACTAAGGAAATGCCATCCTCTTTCCCTCCACTTATTGAGGTAATGGATCCACTAGCCACTCTTTTAGCTGATATATCAGAACAACTAGACATTACCACAATATCTTTACCTTCAAATATAAAACAAACTACTCCCCCTTTGAATTTTTTTCCTAAGAAGGTAACCCACATGTATACTCCTTCCAAAAAGGAACCACTTGTCAAAACCTCACATCTTTTGATTGAGGAAGAGGAAGAGGTTACCATCCCTATGTCCCTACCTAGTAGCTTATATTTTAGTTCCATTATTTAGTGAATCAATCCAACCTACAAACCATTCTCTAGGTTAGTGAAAAAAATGGAATTTATCTCCAACCTTGACATGGATTGAAACACCTTTTGGTGTCAATTAGGGATACCTTATATCACCAAGCTAGAACCTCCAACCATGCCTTTAGTAGACCAACCCACCACTTATACTATCGAAACTCCTACCCTATCAACTAAACCAATAGAAAATTTTACCAATCAAACAATCTTTCAACTATCCAAGACACCTAAATCCCATGCAATCAAATTTCCTTCTCAAATCAAACCAACCAAACTAATCAAGAGCCTTGGCACCTTCTCTACACCAAGCCTTAGTCACCCATATATGAAATTAGACCTAACCTCTTTGAACCCACAAACCAAATGCCAAACCAAAGCAACCAAAGAGGTGAAACCACACAAAGGATGTAAGGCTTAAATTTTACATCCCTCAACTTTTCCCTTCACTTTGGGCCCTCATACCTCTACCTTAATTAGGAAGCCAATTACCTCTAACAAAACCCTACCACCTCTTTTGGTCATACCTTCATAGTTACTATTTAATGCACTTATTTTCACCATGTTGACTATACCTAAGCTACCTAGCTTGTGATCTTCCACCCCTATCTCACTAATCTCCTTGCCTAAACCAAATCCATAAACCAAGTGTACAATCTTACCTAACAAACCTACCACCAAACCTATTTCTAAGTAACCTCCTACATCAACCATCAAATTAAATACCACTAAACCTTTACCACATTTGATCAAATTTTATGCAGACATTTTATATAGTTTATTACAAACCTCTTGTTTATCCCTACCTCCCATCAAACCCTTTGATCCTCTATCTTTTAAACTTGTCTGATATAATGACCACCATATTGTTATTATCATTGGACACTAGACCATGATACAGAGAACTACAAATCTCTCCAAACCATCATCCACTAGGTTTAAGATGGGGATGATTTGTTAATATAAAAACCCCTTATGAGCCCCATACCAATCCAAACACCAATTATAACTACCCAACACTCACATACTCCTCCACTCTCACCTCAGAGTGAAGATGAATCTGACCCATCCTCTAACCTAACCTCTCCTTCTATCCATACTATCAATGTGAACAAAAGATCCCAAGAAAAGTATAAGGGGAAGGCTAAGGTTTCCATTACTTATACATACCCCTTTTAAAACTTCCAACCAACCTACACCCAACTATCTTGATCTTTGACCAAACCCAAGGTGTCTATCTTAGGTGCCTCCTAATCTAACCCCTCAAAATTGATCAAGAGAGTTATCCTTAGGAAACTTCATTAGACCCCATTAAAGATGAGATTGTATGAGTTAATATATACATCTCCCCCACACTCTAAGCACTAATAGAGGCTTTACAATCCATTGAGGTCTAACTCAACGACCCCCAACCTCTAGTCACCTTTGTCGATGCCTTTCAAATTTCCAACCTTATTACCTTTAAGGATTTAGAAATACACTCCATCCATATTGAGGAATTAGATCCTCATATCTTTATCACTACTTACATTAACCAAGCCCACATCAAGTAGGTCATGATTGATGATGGAGATATCATTTACATCATATCCTCTCACACATATAACCAACTCAACTTATCATATAATGTCATGTCTAGATCTTTGGCCATCCTTCATTCCTTCAATGATACCATGGCCACTACATTGGGAACTATCATCCTTCACATAGGTTAAGGACCCAAAATGATCCCCAAACTTTTATATATTGTAGAAGGTGAATTCTAATACAACATCGTATTAGGATGACCTTGTATTTTATATATGGGTTATGCTTCCTCTACCCTCCAGCATTACATTAGGTTTGAGTATATAGGAAAGGTCATTACCATCCAAATAGATCCAAGTCCTTTCTCAACATTCAATATTAATATCACCCCAATAATGTCCTCATACCCCCATCCAACAAACCCTTAGCCACTAAAACCCAACCTTCAACCATGAAAGTAAATATCATATCCCCTTCCACCAATGAGGCATAAAATAGTTACTATATACTTTTACACCAAATCCCTACATTAGACCCTTGGAATCCACATTACATTACCTTTTATTGGGGTAGTATCATATTTTATCACTTGACACTTTCCCTACTCCACGTGAATATGGGAAACTTACCAACCAACTATGTTATGACCCTAATGTTGGGATTGTTATTTCCTTTAGACCTACCCACTATCAGAGTCATTTTATATATGGGGGAATTGACAAATCCCTTGGTGATTCTACCATCGCTCTTCCATATTGACCATTTATTATCAATTTCTCTTACTTAGATAACCCAAAATTCACCAAGACATTCCTTCATCAGTGTGTTTGGAAAGGCTTCTGTCTTAGGTGATATTAGCATAGCCCATATGAATTGGTCACCATTGAAACTAATTATCCACATGATAATCATGAATTTGTTTTAATCTTACTTAATAATAATAAATCCAAATGAACCACCACTACCAATGTTTAAGAAGATGACCCTTCCTCATTGACCTCACCTTCACTTTCATGTGAGGATGACAACATCATCCACCCTAACTTATTTTTTCATCAATATGATTAGATTTAGATGCCTAACTTATTAGAAAGAGGGGGTGACCAAAACCATCCTTTTGAACCATCTTGAAATGATAGGATATGACTCTCCTACCATTAACAATGTTTAGTGCTAAGATGATGATTTTATTCTCACCTATCTTGGTGCCCTAGATTCTTAAATCCATAAATCCCTTCCTCTTGAGTCTTTGACCATGTTGAATGAATCCACCATATATATCAACTTGTGTACTCTAAATAACCACCACATTATCAAAATCATCCAATCATTAAACATTAATGAAATCCAAAACTTCACCTCTTTCTTCTAAGACCACAACATAGCCTTTACTTGGTCTTATAGTGATATGCTTGGAATTGACCTAGCCATTGCTACCCATAATATATTAATTCACCATGAATACAAACCTATCAAATAAAATCTCTGATGCATACATCCCCATATAGCCCTTCTTATCAAAGAAGAGCTTTAGTGTCCTTTATTTATAAATTTCATTCAACGCATTGACTACCCTCAATGGGTCTTGAATGTTTTACCTATCACCAAATCCATAGGGGGATTATGCATATGTGTGGACTCTCATTACCTCAACCTGGATTTCCCTAATGATGACTTCCCTCTACCTATCATATACCATCTTATTGATCTTATAGCTAGCCATGAGATGTTATCTCTTAGGGATGGGTTCCCAAGTTACAATTAAATCCTAATTTCATAAGAATATCATCACAATACCACCTTTACTACCCCTCGGGGAACCTTTCGGTATAAATTCATGCCATTCGAGTTAAATAACGTTAGTGAAACCTACCAATGTGCTATGACCTATATCTTCCTTGACCTTATCCATAATATTGTAGAGGACTATGTGGATGACCTTCTCAAAAAAAAACTCTAAAAAGATCACTTAACTAATTTTAAGATCATCTTTAAGGGACTTATCCATTACCATGTCCATCAAAACCCCAAGAAGTGCATTTTTGGGGTCTTGTCAGGAAAGATCCTTGGCTTTATTATCTCCTTTTGAAAAATTTAAGTTGATCTCACCAAGATCAAATCCATCCTTGACATGATTCCTCCTATCAGCTTAAAAAACTCTATAGCTTGCAGGGAAAGCTGCAATCCATTCATCATTTGATTTCCCAATTTTTAGATCGATGACAACCCTTCCACCACCTTATAAAGAAAGATGTCTATTTTAAGTGGAATGGTGACTATTAAAAGTATTTTTACTCTCTCAAAAATTAACTTTTGTCACCACCTATCCTCACCCTTCCCAAATATGTCTAACCTATTTACCTATATAACTCTACCATCATCCATTTCCTAGGGGCAATGCTAGCTCACCAAGATGAACAACATAGAGAGAAAGTCGTATACTAAATTCACTACACACTTGTAGAGTATGAGACTTGATATACCCATATTGAGAAAATTTTCTTGGCCTTAGTTTTTTTGGCTACCAAACTTTTCCAATACCTTCTTAACCATAAAACTTATGTCATGACTGACACTAAATCATTCAAGTAAATACACTCTAATCCATACCAAAATTAGTGTATGGCCAAGTGGCTCATCCTATTAATAAATTTTGACCTTGAGTTCCTTTATAAAAAGTTAATTAAAGGACAAGTAAATTCTAACCAATTAGCCAAAGTACCTTTAGTAGATAACCAACCTCTTCCTCTTAAGTTCCCTGATGATTCCATGGTGAACCTCTCACAAGAAAATTTCACCTCAAGTCACCATGTTATTCAGTGGATCAAAGTGTCAATGTGGTGGGGGATCAATAATTAACCTTATCCCCTTTTATGGTGAACCTCTCCCTTTATCCTTAAAGATTGATTTTGAATGTACCAACAACATAGCTAAGTATGAATCCTTAATGATAGGCCTTTATATTGCCTTAGCCCTAGAATTCAAAATGATCAATATCTTTGGTGACTCCCAACTTTTAGTCAATCAAATCAATGGATCTTATCAATTTAAGAATGATGTCCTATAATAGTACAAGTAACTAGTTGATAAACTGCTAGAATCATTAAAACACTATTACATCTAATCAACCCCATGATTTATCAATAAGTTTACCAGAAACATGGCTTCCCTTACCTCATAAATAATGTATATACCTTCAAAATCTAAGCTATATATCATTATCCATAGTATTACCCAACCATCCTATGTCAAACCAGATTCTCCCACCATTTTTAATGTGGAAGAGACCCATCCTGACCTTTGGTATCAACAAACCTTTGACTACATTAAAATTGGCATAGTTCCTTCTAGACTCTCTAGGGATGTGCAAAGAGTGTTTATCTAGAGTAATTATTGCTATACCATTATGGGGGGAATCTTTTATTATCATATATTTAATGGACTCCTCTTCCATTTCCTAGCTATTTAAGAAGCCTCTCATGTTATCAAGGAAACACATGATGGAATCTATGGGGGACACTTTAGTGGCCTCATTTTAGCTATGTGTATCCTTCACCTTGTCTATTACTAGCCTACCCTTAACCAATAGTATTATTATTATGTAAAAAGGTGTGTCAAATTTTAACAACATGCTAATTTTCATCATGCATATAGCTATAGCCTTCATGTTTCTACTAATTTTTGGCCCTTCTCACAATGGGGTCTAGAAATTATTGGTGAAATCAACCCTCATTCCTCACAGTGACATTCTTAAATCATCACCATGATCGATTCTTTTACCAAGTGGGTAGAGGTTATTCCTCTAGTCTCAACCAAAGTAGAAAAGACTGTCAACTTTATCAACAATCACATCATCTACTGCTTTGGTGTTCCCCATAATATTATCTTTAAAAATGGAAAATATTTTAAGAAAAATGAAGTATAGGGTCTATTTTAATAATTTGTCATTAATTTAAGCTTATCCTCACCATATCACCATCAATAAAATGGAAAATAAGAAGCCTATAATGAAAATATTGTTAACATGCTAACTAAAATGGTCAGTGCATCTGGTTGGGATTGGAATTTTCACATACCCTTCACCTTGTGGGCATATCATACTAGTATGAAAACCCGTATGGATTTTACCCCATTTTCTCTTGTGTTTGGAGTGGATGTTGTCTTGAATATTGAATTCCAAATCCCTTCTCTTTGTATATCTTTATAAGACCTCATTTTTGGATATGATTATTGTCAGAACCATTTAGCCCAACTTGAGCTACTCAATGAGCATTATTTAGAATCCCTTAGCCATATTCATGTCTATCAAGAACATGTCAATCATGACTATAACAAACACCTTAAATTTAAAGAATTCAATATTGGATATCTTGTCCTAAATAAAAACCAACATGTCACTAATATGGAGAAAAGCAAGTGGGGAAATTTTTCTTTCAATTGGCTTAGACCTTGTATCATAATCCATAAGTATAGACTAGGAGCTTACTAGTTCTATTTTCTTGAAGGTCACCCATAACCTGAGCCCCTTAATGCTTCACATTTGCATCCTTTCTTTTATTGAGAAGGATCATGTTCACCTTTTATCTAACTTAAGTTCATCCCTTTCTATCCACCCATATTTCATCTCCCTATTTAAGGGGAAACTGATTATAATTGAATCATGTGATTAACTATCACTAGAATATCCTTATCTTAAATAGTGGGTATTATGGCTCTACCCATGGCATTATTCTCATGGTACTTTCCACACCTTCAGATGATGGATTCCCATAATCATTATCACCTAAACCTCTTCACACCTAATCAACCATCTTGTGATTTTAGTTTTTCTTATATAAAGATGTGCCACTAAGCCAACCTAAGCAAGTATATGTCAATTAAAATCAAATCAAAATACAAAAATTTATATCACTAGTAATCATGGGTCATTCCTAGCATTCATAAACTACTCCATTAAATGACAACTATTGAAAATCCATTTAAAATTTCAAAAACATAAAGTGGATTTTTCCCTCAAATGGTAGATATCAAAAGCATTAATAAAATCACATAAACTTAGACCACTCCCTCAAAGGATGGTTTAGTAAGCATTTTTTTAAATCATAACAATTTCTGGGAAACTTCCCATATCGATCAACTTCTTATATATAGCAATCAACAAAAGACCCATTATCAAAAAAAAAAAAGAACACTAATCTTGAAAGACATAATCAAATCTAAAAATAAAATAATAATGTGAAAGCCACAATTGTCTCTCATAAGTAGACTTACCACATCAATAAGTCTACAAAATTTAGCATAGGCTTGTTTACCATAGTTTTTCTGGACACCTATAGAAAAGGCAAGCTAATCTCATAAGAAGGTTTCATTTTCACCCATCCCCCCTTTACACTATATGAAAGGAATTATTGAGCTTAATTGATATTATGTGGTCAATATACCCTTGTAACCAACTAATTAATTCTCATGTGAAGCATTCAAAGTGTTTACCTTTATTAAGTTAACCCAACTTCAATTCAATTTTAGTCCTTATCACCAAAAATGCATCATGCCTTCCTCCTATCCTATTGTGACTAGTTTATATTATAATTATGACATATGTCTCTTGATTTTATTCTTTAGTCTCCCATCTGATGTTGTTAATTACAATACCTTACGTGTTTTATCCTCCAAAATCAACAACCAAGCATAACCATTAATAACAAGCATCCTAAAGTAATAACATCCATAAGCATTTAAAAAATCAACCATTTTCCACCACATGTCTAAATACTACTAATGTAGTATATACACATTAATATTTAGCATGTCATAAGCATAACCACAATATCAATTTCATCTCATGCCTAGCCAATCAACCATAAGATAAGAAATAAACACCAAAAAATTGTCAAACATCACATCATAATCAATGAAAATCAATATAAAATCATTCACCATGAGTATGAGAATAATTAAATATCATATATATATATATATATATATATATATTTATATATATATATATGTATGTATATATATATATGTGTGTGTGTGTGTGTATATATATGTGTGTGTATGTGTGTGTGTGTGTGTGTGTGTGTGTGTGTGTGTGTGTGTGTGTGTGTGTGTGTGTGTGTGTGTGTGTATTCATAATTCATGAGTCAAATAACCATAGAAAAATGTGTACAAAGAAGATAGACATGGCTCTCTCTCAAAAATGTACATCTCACTGCATTAACTCACATGTAAGAATCAAAATGATATAAAAATGTCACATGTATAGCTATAGCTTGCCCCAAGGGCACCACTACCTCATATAACACCATTGGATTTTAGTTCCTACCTACCCATTATGCCTACTGATCCCTCAGCTATCCTTATCTACCTAGATACAAACACTTCCCACTACTCTACTATCACTAAATTGTGTTCACTTACTAACTTGACCCTATACTCGACCCATTGAAACTCATTTAGACATTATGGTAGAATAATAGGCTCATAGTACCATATCTCCTCCATTGTAGCTAGGTATCATGTTGTAGGGGTAAATCTAAGTAGTGTTGTTTATCCTGCTATTCCTCCTCCTCCTCTCTACCTTAGTCACTAAGTTACCTAACCTGCTTATTAATTCTTGCATCTAATCACAAATTTACCTAACCCACCTATCAATTCTTGAATCTACCCATAAATTTACCTAACCCACCTATCAATTGTTGAACCTACCCACAAATTTAACCAAAACAACCCAAAACACCTACTTAGGGAATACCAATTCAAAGCCACCTAATTAAATCTACCTACACTCCCATTCCAAATAAAATACATAAATTCAAGCTAAGTTATTGACTTAAAACACTACCTACCTCATTCCTCAACCTTTTTCATAGTCAGGGCTTGTATCTAGATGCTCAATTATGTCCTTTCCCACCCTACAACTCAATCATAGGAGATCACCTCCATATGCCTCCAACCAATGAACAATCACCAACTTAGTCCACCCTCATCAATATAGTCATCACTAGTACTAAAATTGCTATAACTCATGGATAAACACACACAAATGATAATGTGAGTAAAAATTAATTCACACTTTACTTTTATTCACTAGATTTTTAGGGTTTTACCCTAACTGTTTATGGTCAAGGTGACCATCAATGGTCACCCTTGGTGTACCTGGCTGCTAATGTTCATGTCACCTAAATGTTTTAGCCATTCCCTTCTATAAAATCACATTAATTAACCTTAACATCAACTCACCCACCCTCAAAGACTATCTTCTCCACCAACCCAACCACCTCATCCTCTCAACATTGGTCCATTTTATCCCAACTAGCACATATTTTGAAACACTTTTTTCCTGTTCCTTTGATCGCAGTGACAACACTACCATTTTGACAACATTTTAAATTTATGACACCTTACACTTACCTGACCCACTTATGTCTTTTTTAAGAGCACTTCCTACCTTAGATACCCATGATACTTGACATATTTGTGTTTTTCATAGGAGTACTTCCTACCTTGGATACCTACCACAAATACAAGCCTTGTCTAAGAGATTAATAGGTGTACCTAATTACCATGCCTAAATGTAGTCATATGGTACAATGGTAACTTTTCCCTTAAAACTAACCTTTATTTTTATCAACCATGGCAACCTTATCTTTGTTTAATATTAGCTATTTCACCTTTTACCACACTTTATGTACCTATTTATTCTTTAGTACACAATGATGTCCACCTTCATCATGACCATCACCCACTATGTCAAACCTATACCTAATTCTACTTTACCTCATTACCTCCTAGTTTTAGGTGGGAATACATCCTCCCATACTCGAGGTAATAAGTATACCTTTAAAAAACATTGATTTTTATTTTTTATTTGGCTGATTCTAGACCTCATAACAAAAATGGGTAAAATATATAGACCAAAAATATGCACACTATGATTTCGAGTGTCAAAATACCCCCTAGACTACCTTATGACCCCCTTAGGGCCATTTAACCCATTAAACCTTAATAGATCTTACCCATAGTTAGTTTAACATAACTAACTTTACCTAGTATTTTACCCCTTTTCACCCTATTCCCTCGACCATTGATGGTTAGGTTAACTAATGATGGTCACCCTAACCATTGATGGTCAGGGTCTACCTCTTTAACTAAAAGTATGCAAACTACCCACTTTGGTTTTCTAAATATAAATTGACTAAATCTTATTATGAGCTAGGATGATTTATAATTAGATAGCCTAGTTGAACCTTCACTTCCACCTCTTTATTGTGCCTATAAGAAGAGAGGATTTGGGAGGTGAAATCTATTTAAAATTATGATCAAGAGCTTGTGAATCAAGGATTTTTTTCTTTTAGGTTAATCACCATCAACAATCCAAAAATCATATTAGAGAGTCAATTTGACACTACCTATTCATCAGAGTTATTAGGTATCATTACTTTGTCATAGTCAAGATAGATTCCATCAAAAAATCAACTATATTAGCCACCCACCCAATCAACTTTTGGTAAGATAAGTAACAAATTCTTAGTATTCATTTACTTTATTTCCATTTCATAATCAATATAGATTTTACCCATATCTCATAATATATCTTTTAGATCTCATCAATCAATCTTTTTACCAACCCAAATCAAGACATTGTAAAAATTGATGGTTGACTCAATCGTTGATGATCTATCCAACTATTGATAGTCACCTTGATCATCAACCATCACCTTAACCACCAACAATCATTGTGGTAGTAAAAACTAGTAAGCTAATTTCACCTACCTATACCCAATCAAACCTAATTTTTTGTTTTCCTACTTATTCAAAGACCCTTTAAGTTTTTTTAAAGCATACCCCAACTCCCTAGCACTAGCATTAATTAGCTTAATCACTATTTGAATCATTTCTAGTTTATTTTCTAAGTAAGCACTCTTATGTTAAATTTCAATACCTTTGATTTATTTATGTAAGTACCTTATATTATTTTTATAAACTTGAGTATTTAAAACATGTGCATTGATAGACCATAAGGAAACTCTCACTTTCAAGATCTATCTATCACTAGGCAATCCTCTCAACTATCTATCTAGCAAACAAGTTTTATTTAATGTTTTTTTATCTACAGGTCATCCTCCTAAGCCAAAGAGGATTTATTCATAATCTTCTAATTTCAACATGTGAAAATTAATAAAGTTTTTTTAACCAGATCCATACTTAGTTTATTCTTTTCACCTTTTAAATAATAAGTAAAAAATTTACTGAAACATTCCGCTACAACAATTTACTTCCCTTGTTCTCTAGATTGAGTTTGGCTTTATAAAAGATAGAATAATATTTATGCTATGGTGGAAGGTACACATTAGGTGTTGAGATGGAGCTTTGGATAATCATTCTACTAGATCCATCACTTTATGCCCTTTTCACTATGGTTGGCATGTGCAACGACTCAAGAAGATGCCCTAAAAGATTGGACACCAAGTAACTACCTACAAAGTAGTGTTAGGTCTCTGATGATTCCTCAAAATGGTGTAAAAGATACCAAAATAGAAATCATACCAAGTGATTACCTCATTTTAAGATGTTTGATTAGTTGCATGGATTGATAATTAGCCAAAAAAGGGCCCAATATTTGTTAATTCATCATGGTGTTCTATCATGATGCCTGATATCATGTGTTATAACAAAAATTGGCTTAGGAATTTTATAAAGCAATTCAGCCATGATATATCTCCTTGACACCTAAATAATTATTAATCTACCCATCATATCACATACAGAGTAATTAAATAATGAACAAATTTTAACCCTTACTATTTTGGATGAGCATTTCCCTATTAGTAGATTACCTCAATTCATCTTTCTTCTAAGTACCAATTTACAATCATATTTGCCATCATTACGGTACCAATGATTATAACCTCTTATGGGAAAATCATTATAACTCATCCCACTTAAATTTTCAATGATTGTAACCACATTTGGGCAAATCATTATGTATTATCCCACCTATAAATCTAGAGATTATAAATGCCTATGGGAAAATCATGGTGTTTTGATCTATTTGGAGCTTAATGATTCTAACCACCTTTGGGTAGATCATCATGTTTATTATACTTAAATAAGACACATTTTAATTGTGTTAATTCTTATAACCACCTTTGGTAAAATCATTATATCTATCTTCCCAATTGGGGCATGTTTTCTCCTATTAATGATTATAACTGCCTATGGGGAAATCATTATTATCTATTTTAATGATTATAACCGCCTTTAGGAAAATCATTTTATTGTTACCCTAAGAATTTTTCAATGATTATTATCACCTTTGGGTAAGTCATCAAATTTTTTTTCCACCTATGCAAATGATTATAACCACCTATGGGAAAACCATCCTAATTGTCTACCCAACTAGGGTAACTCCATATACCACTGATTATAACCACCTATGGGCAAATCAATATTTTCCACCCATTTCATCTTTTTGGTCCCATCTTTTCCTCCTTTTTAGGGACCGATCACCAACCCATTTTTGTTAACCACTCCCTTGAGAGGGAACCTACATTTCATCCTTTTGTCATTAAAGTCAAAGGCACATAATACCTTTCCATTCATTGAGAAGATATTACTTTGCCTATATATTGTAATGCCTTGCCAAATAGGTGAATACTATAGACACTTAAAAATAGCCACAATTATATTTCACTTTCAATTTAGACTAATTCTTACCAACCATTGCAAATTAAACCTAGGAATCATTGAACATCCCAAATTTGATTATGTATCATTCATCAAAGCTTAGAATCATGTTAAGACATAACTAATTGGGGTATCCTATCATATGCAATAATAACCTCTCACTTATTCATCCCTAATCACCTTGTGGCATCACAACATTCAATTTGATCTATGAAACTATTAAGTGGGGCACATGAACAATTATCAAATCTTAAAAGAGCTAAAAGGCTAATCAAAATTAATTAACATGTTAAACATGATTAAATGCCTAGTTGAATTATACATTTTAAATTAATGATAATTCAAAATATCCTAGCCTTTCATCATTGCCTTTACGAATTATCAAGATCTTTGAAAATATCCTAAAATATATCATTTTAGAGAGTCGTGCCTAGTAATTGAAAATCATAATTACTTAAAACTTATTAACTCTATTTGGGTTATATTTGACTCACCTAGGTTAGGTTTGAGCCCATTTTAGGCCTTAACTCAACCCTAACACACCTTGGAAATGTAAATCCTTAGTTAATAAATATAATTCCATGCTTCTTCATTTATAATCTTGGATATTGTAGTGTTATTAAGCAGTATTTATTCCATGAGACTCATATCAATAGTCTTATAATGACAAAATCTTGAGATAATAAATCACAAGCCAAATCAAAGGTAATGGTTCCAAGGAGAGAAAGATCCAATAAAATTCATTTTCCAAAGACTTATTGATGCACAAGACAAGCAATCCACTAAAAAAACTATTTGGAGCCTCCAAGGGAGGTAAAGGATTTATTTCTTTTATGTTTTAGTTGTGCTTTCATTTGGTTTTTGTTACTAAACATTCCCTATGTTCTAGACTATGATTATAAGTATTAGTGTGTTTTTATTTGAGTTTTTCTTACTTGAAATAACACTATCCTAACATACCTTCTTGTATTCATATGCTCACACATTGTGCATAACTTGTTTTAAGTTTATTTGAGTATTTTACATCTAATTTCCATCTAGTGGATAAAGGGATAGAAGTCATGTATTTATATTGATTTGGTTTATTGTCAATGTTTTAAATAGGTCTAGACCAACCTTGGGTGTCTTTAGAGTTAAAAATATGTATGTTGGGGTTAATATTAAGTAAGGGAAATTAACACTAAAAATGTGATACTAGCATGGGGTGTTAGTGTCCAGGTGGTAGAACCTAAGGCACTAGGTGATTGGATCCCTAGGGGAGGGTCTAAAACTAATTTTAAGATGCTTAAGGATATATAAAGGCTTACACAAAAGTTGTATAAGTGTTAAAAGATTACCTAAGATAAGTATAGGGATAAGTTATGGATAAGTTGTCTCAGATGATACTCATTTCACTCAAGTGACATTTTCTATGACTACATTTAATCCACTTTAATATAAAAATGTAGTAAATTAAAGTGACTAAGATAGAGGAAAAAGAAGCATACCTAGACTTACCAATGAGGGGAATGAAATGAATCTAATTTTTAGTGTGAAAAACATGCTCCATTGTGTATCCTTCAAATGAAACATGGATGAAACTAGTCCATGTGAGACATCAAAATCAAAGACAAGACTAAGTAAAGAGATGAGAGAGAGAGAGAGAGAGAGAGAGAGAGAGAGAGAGAGAGAGAGAGAGAGAGAGAGAGAGAGAGAGAGAGAGAGAGAGAGAAAATGAACAAATACACCTCACTAGGTATGTGAAATAATTCAAAAACATAATGACATCTTATGTGTTCATGTAGATAATGATCAAATGGTAAATATTTTAGACTAAGATTATGGATTACTCAATCCACATGTGTGGGTGGCTCAATAACTCAATATATTTTAGACTATCGTTACCCACCCCTACTTGGTAGATCATATATTGTGAATAAATTTGATTGGACTAATGGCTTGTCTGACCCCCCTATGTGGGTGGCTCAATAAATCAAGTAATAATTACTCCATAATTAAATACCTATGTGTATTAGATGCATCTATAAATAAAATTATGAAATGTAACTGAAACTATGTAAGATGGTCTTGGGGCCATTTAGAAACACTAAAATGAAAAATGGCCAAGGGGCCACTTGGGTGTTTTAGAATGCTCTCAGGGACTATGTAAAAATTACAACTAATATAGATCAAATAAATCATCAATATAGTGTGATACCTTGTGAAAATGGGTTTTTTTACATGGAGTCTACCATTCTATCTGAGATGAGCTAGTAAAAAACTAATCATGTGGAAACAATGTCCCACACACATGCCCCTAATTTTGATATCTATGTATATGGATTCTAGATTGAGTTGTAGAAATTTGTGTCTAAGTATTTGAAACTAAAATGGGAGTGATAATTTCATGCATGATTCCATGATTTGAGAAAACCTAGTATGATTTTATGCAAAACCAATCATAAAATGATTGAATATGATAACTTAAACTATGCAAATATGGGTTGTAACTTATATGTTATTATGTCAAATTTGAATTTCCCTCTTTATAGGATAATATATAGTATCATTTTACCTTAGACTATAGAATGAGGTGATAGTGTCTCATTTTTAGTGTTAATGTCCTTTTGTGCTTTTTGTATGAAAATTAAAATTAGTCTGTGTCTAGATGTTTTTCATTGTGTTTTCCTAATTTTGAGCTCTATACTTATAAATATATGTGATAAAAACTATACTCTAAGTGAACTCATATGACCTGATATTTGTGACAAACCCATGTGAATTCCCCCTTAATTGAGGGAATTTTTTTCTAGCTATGTAATAACTATCATCAAAATAAAATATCTGCATGATGCATGTTAGGCTAAAAACATGTATCATATTTATGTAATAAACCAATGTAATGTGTATAAATGAGATTAAAATGTAATACAATATGATCATAAGTTTGTAATGTATGATGTATGTTAGATATAACATTGAAAAGTTTGTCAAGATAGATATAACATTGTAAGCATGTGTTTAAACTACATAATCTAATTAATAATGTAAGTAACTACCTAAAGGGATGGGGCCTTATGTCTATAAAGTATCCCAAAGAGGAAGGGGAGATGAATGAGGGGACTCATGGCATATAAAATTAGGTTAAAGTTTAAAAATAAATAGACATGTGTCATGGCCATGATGCATACATGATATCATACATGCAAAACACACGAGGCACACAAAGTAGTTCAAGGGGCCATAATACAAGGGACATGGGCATATGTCACTAAATATGAGAAAGAACAAACATACAAGGACATGTTCAAATGTCCACATATACATACAAAAAGTAAGGTTGTATTAGTTACACATATAAGTACATGTTTAAATGTCCACATATAGAATAACAAAGGCACATACAAGTACATGGGAACATGTCAAAATCATACATACAATAAAATGAATTGACATCGAGCTATATAATAATGGCACATTCAAATACCCTCAAATAGATGTAGAAGCAAAGAGACATAATCAAGTCAAAACTAAGAAATATATAAATGAAAGTATTTATAAACATTTGGTTAAAATTAGTATAAGATCAAAGATATACATAAACTGAGTCTATAGTAATAGTAGTCAGCCAAAAATCTGAGTAGTATAGAATGATATAACTTGGTAAAGTAGAACTTATGTATATGATCCCCAAAATAGGAAAATTCATCAATGTTAAATATATATATGTGCCACCAATGGGTAGATAATAGAAAATCTAGATCTGTGTGAGGGATCTAAGTGTTATAATAATCTACAAACACTTGATAAGAATAAGTGAAGCATGCATGTATGATAAACACTGACTATACTAAGATAACTAGTATATGTATTACCTATCTAGTATATAAAAAATGTAGACATGGATGTAAAAATGATAACTTTTTTGTATTTTTGAGAAATATTTGAATGTTTTTATGTTTTGAATATATTATATTATTTTTGTGTTTTTTGAGAAATATGTGAATGTACAAGCAATCATGAAAATTAAACTATATACAAGTGAGAAAGGTAAGATAAGTTGTATGATACTAATGTATAATTACATATGAGTGTGTACAAATATAAATTAGTGCCTCTAGAGACCTTAGAGAAAATATAAAGGATGTGGATAGTTAAGTGGTAGATATGATGTGAGATCATCCAATCTCAGATAGTGAACCTACCCAAACTTCAATAAATCATCATCACTATTATCATTATACCATGTTGTCGGTAATAGTATAGCCTTATTCTTGGCTATATTATAGAGTTTGTGCATTCAAATGGAAATTTTATCTACTATGTAATAATCCTATAGTGTATTCCTAGGTTAAAACATATTTCACCTTGAGGTGTATGTGTGAAACCTATGGTTCTCATCTGTGCCATCATATACAATGTGAACTATGTGTCCTTCATGACTAAGTGTCAGAGACCTATATATCCTATCAATTGTGAAATAAATTTCCTATAATCATGTAATACCAGGTGTAACCTATATATTAGTTCCTATGATAATGATAAAAAAGGAGTCTATTGACCACCTTAGGGCTACATGTAATTGGCACTAAATTTTAGCCACTTGTGTTCCTAAACTAGGATTTAGTTTAATTTATAGAAAATGACATAATTTAAGCCTTGAAATCACCTAAATTCCCAAATTAATCAACATAAGGGATTTAATTTCTCAAAAATGATTTGAGGCTTGCTTATTTGGGTTATTACTCTATATTCACTAATAACCTAGTTCAGTTTCAACCTTAGTGAAATTACAACCTAGTAATTTGACATTATTGGCCTAATCTATTAATGTAAACACATTTGAAAATAATTGCAAAAATCCAGAAAGCACTAAGTAAGATTAATTAAAAGCTAAATCTCAATTAACTTTCCTAAATAAAAATCCCAAGTTGAATTAGTGAATTTCATTTATAAAAAAAGGATTTTTATCCAAATATAAAGTAAAGGTAAAAGGAGATAATAAAATTATATATTAATTCCTAATATTCCAAAAAGGTGAGTCACAACGTCATAAACATCTAATGTGAGTTGTCATCGCTCATAAATATCTGAAAGTGAGTTGTTAAGACTTCATGAGTGCTTTAACCCAACCTAGGGTTAACCTAACATAACTTAGGTTATTTTACACTCAACAAAAATTATAATTAAACCTAACCTCCCTAATATTAGAGTTAGTTCTAAGAGTTTTAAATACAAGTGCCCTCATTTCACCCAAACAAGAATTTATGTGTAAGAATGTTTTTATAGGAATGCCTTCAAGAATCCATAAAATTAATGTTATAATGCCTATTTGATACCAAGCTTCACACCAAGCCAAGAAAAACCTATAAAAGCCACAAGTGGATATTAGAGAAGTGCTACCAACATGGAAAAATATTGACAAAATCCTCTAATGCCATATACTAGACATGAACATCTACTATGCTAATAAGTAAACATCAATTTTGACAAGGGAGGTAAAAACTTTATGCATTTTTATCTCTATTTTTTTTGTCTTATTTATTATGTTATGCTCCCCCTAGTTCTTAGGAAAGAGATTTTAGTTTTATTGTATTATTATGCATGGATTTTTATTATCTTCACTAACAAGGAAGTTATCAACATTTGTGTTCTATTTAGACTCTTAAAGTACATAATGGCACACTAGTGGGACCAATCATCTCGTATGACCATTAATAATTATTTGGAACCTTTAGATTTCCTAAAAAGAGCATTTAATTCTTCAAGTATAGAGTTTTGTACTTAAAAATCCCATCATTATATTTTGTTTATAATCAATGGATTC
The DNA here is from genome assembly GCA_037957365.1 of Torreya grandis. NCBI lineage: Eukaryota > Viridiplantae > Streptophyta > Pinopsida > Cupressales > Taxaceae > Torreya > Torreya grandis. The sequence goes on from JARHVA010002359.1 coordinate 910,846, forward strand.
ACTCAGTGTAATGACAACTTTTCCATTTATATACCATGTTTGTGATACTTTTTTTGTATAAATAATGACTTTGAAATGTCTTATTTTACCAATGTAATGGAAACATTGACCTTTGTAATGATGACATCAATAAAGTGAAACAATGATATTGACCCTGCTAAATGGTAGATTTGATAGGTATATTTGCAAATCATTTTAGTGACTTCACCTATTTTTGAGTTGTATTCAGTGACTTCATCTAGACTATTCAAAAAATTTGCTATTGTTTAATGATTAATTCACCAAAAATTGGTTTTTGTCTATGTTCACAAGGAAAACAATGACTTCACTGAAATCAGTGGCTTCACTCTATTGCAGAAATGATAATTTCGTTCTATGTTTTTAGAAACATGAGAGCTAAAAATAGAATGTTTTTTATAGATTTAATTTTTATATTATAGAAAATATAACCCCATAACATTTTTTTAGGAAACAACATGGATAAAGAGAGGCTCAAACACTTCTAATTCTCATACATAGTTTCATTTTAGTGCTTATAATTAACCTAACCAGACTTTTTGTCTTTTTTTTCTCATTTCAAATTTTTACAAGAGCAAACAAGGCCAAGGAGTCAAAATTTAATTCATATTTGAGTTTGTGATTTTAAAAAGAACATCCACATTAGTTCAATATCTTAAAATATTTTTATATTTTCAAAGTTCCTAAATAAAATTCTTTATTTATGGAAATCTAAAAATATTTGCATGTATGTACTGCCCTTATCCCCTATAAGGAACGTAGGTGACCAAAAATGCTTTATTTATTTCCTTGTTCATTTATCCTATAATTTAAATAATTTCACATATGGTCTCCCAAATAATCAAGTGAATTGGGTTACCCATAAATGACCTCTAAATTCTTTTGAATTATTAGTTATTTATTTTCTTACATTTGGCTTGTCAAAGGGAATTCATCACCTCCTCACACGTTTTTTATGGATGCATTGACTTGGGGTTTCATCTCCTAGAATCTTATCAACCCTAATCCATGGTGGGGTATATAAATTGGGCACATTATACTAGGATTTATAGGGGATTAGGGTTTAACATTCCAATTATAATGGAAATCTAGGTCAGTTCATGATAAACATAATACTTCACTAAGTAGTACATGACTTAAGTCATTGTGCAAAGGGGTAGACCTTTTCATAATAATTTAGTGAGTTTAAACAAATTTACATGATGTGACCTTGTGTTGGCCACACTTGGGACTATTTAGTTCATTTTGGAGCTTATAGATTCTAGTCAACCCCACTTACCATGGAATATCTTGCCAAATGTCAAGTTCTTCACACTCTGTGTTCATTCCATGTACTAATGTTTGAGAAATATAAGAGAATTAAAAACTATACTTACACATGTTATTTAATTTTTGGATTAACACTTAATTCATTTCTATTATTGGTATATCAATGGAAAAATTGGTAGAAGGTACACACATCTCATCATTTTTAGAGATAGGATGATCCATTAATGTCATTTATTTTTTACATGTGTGTTTGAAACTAAAATTATTTTTTTATTTGTCAAAATCAAAATAAGTCATAACCTTCACGTATTTTTGCACCACTTTATAGTTAATAGGTGTTACTCTACCCATTTTGTTTCACAAATTTATCATAGAGTTTTATTCCAAAACTATTTGTGTGTCACTTTTTCAATAGGGAATTGTTATGTTGCATGTTTCATTTCTAACATTTGCCTTAAATTTTTATCCAAAATCATTATCATACCATTTTTTTGAAGGGGAATTATTATGCTACCTAAATTTTTCCAAAATACTTATCATATTTTGAAACCAAATTATATAACCATGTATACATTTTGTTTTAAATGTGTGGTTACACTAACCATTTTTGTCTAGCCTCTTTGCCTTAGAAAATCTGAGTCATTTTACATTAAACTTGATATTCAATCTTTTAAAGTACAAATCCTAAATTAATCACATTTATGCCAAAGCATCAGCTAATTTGGGCTTAGGTAGTCTACCTTTTGTGTTTTGATTATGATACTATTATTGATTTCTTATTTAATTTAAAGACCCCTTCCCAAGACTTAATGGTTATTTGTTGTCATGTTCCTTTTTTCAACATCCTTTGTATCGAGTTTTTTTTTCCATATGCCTTGTTTGAAATTTGTTGTGTTGAGTTCTAAAATGTCATAGTATCATTTTCAAAGAGTCTCTAGTGAGACAAATATTGAGTATTTTTTATTCAACTATCAAGTGTCTTCCAAGCCAACTACCCTAGAATTATATTATTTTTAGAGCTATTTTCCAAGTTTATCCAAGCCAATTATGTTATTTTAGATTGAGTTTTCAAGATTTTGTTTTAGTTTGAACTTTATTTTTGAGTCTAGCCTTATTTTTCATGATATTTATTATAACTACCTTTGGTCAAATTATTATTTATCCTTTTGACATAATTTATGATCTATTATAACTTTTTTAGATACCTTTGCCATTGACTATAACTACCTTTGGGAAAATCAGTACCTTTGCTAGACTAGTATCACATTTGTTGTTATACCTTTGCCTTAGACCTAGATTAGTTTTTTTATCCTTTGGGCATCTTTTTAAGATATAAATGTTATTTATTTTAGACCTTGATTATTTTCCATTTTATACCTTTTATTTCATTAGACCTAGTCATATATCCAAATATGCCTCATTATACATGTAGTAAGACTATGTGTTATATGGACTATGATAACTTTATGACTAGTGACCCTTTCATTCAAGAACCATATGGTGATGACATATAATATGATATGTATCATTATCCCTCATGTAATATTCTACATTTTAAACAAATGTTAGACCTATTAACATAATATTTATTAGTGTACCATCCTATCCAAGACAAGAGTAAGATCAAATGGCATAGTAACTTTCTCATGTGATGCGTATTATTAAACAAAGCTAAAAATAATATCCCTACTATGTAACAACACCAACATATAAAATTTATGATCCATAATTGTTTAGTCAATATTTATTAGAAAAATAAAGATGAAATTCTAGTTAAATTAATAAGAGATAAATTCCCACCAGACTTCTGACATGAAAGTCTGACTAGTTTGATTAGAACCCCTAGTAATGTGCCTAATAACCAATAGTTCAAACAAGATTCAACTTGTTATAATCAAGATTTAGTGAAAATAACTCAATAGATCCAAATTTATGTTATGAAAGGGAAAGGTATTAAGGATGTTCAATTGGAATAGGTATAACAAATATACTAAAATTACCTTAACCTAGCTCATAAGTTTAATGTGATGGCTATTTTAAACTCACCACTTATAGATATATCTCCTTAAATAGGGACACAACTATATTCTTAGATATATACAAATCATAACATATACCTCTTTAGATAAATAATATTAATTAGAGACATATATAATTTGTCAATTTTGTCAAAAAAACTATCACTTAAATAGAAGACCTCACTCAAAGTGTAACACATAGAACACAAGTGCATCCTAATGTAAGTCAAAGTGGATATAATATACCAATATGAAATACAAATTATATTCATCTAACTAATGCCTCAATTGGTTTGAAATAATAATGGATAGGTATGTGTAGTTCTAAAACATAACAAACAAACTGCACTCCTCAACTAACTAGTTTTTCGAGTACAGAATAGGAGGAAATAAACTAAAACTAATAAATCAACATACTAAATAAATAAGTGTATAACACTACACCACCTCAATGTGGGGAACCAAATGTTTTATCATAATAATAGCAAACTGTTATACCTAAATAATCACAAATATTGCCTAATCTATAATGTGTTTATATTGGTCAAAAAGTGCTAGTTAGTCAACAACAACAAATTCTAAACCCTCAATAATTGCCTAACTAATAATAGGTGTTTAATAAATAGCAAGGTTATAATGTAAAATAGATAGGATGTGTTTGATAATATTTTCCTTTCACCCAGTATGTATTGAACATAAAATAGGGATACAAATTTCAACACCTTTAAAAAAAGGTTATATTCAATAACATGTTCCCTATATACAATAGGGCTTGATGAGTAGATAACAAATTCCTACCTAAACCCAAAAATACTATAATATCTAATGTAACCAAATGTCATTACCATAACTAAAATTTATCAATCAAGGTATGTATCCAACCCTACCCAATTTTTTTTCCAACAATAGTGTATTTTGTATCAATAATACATTCATAATGCATGGATATGTATACCTAGTCATCCAACTAATCAGACCAACATTTTACAATATGTTGATCAAGGTAATAAACCTTTGAACATGAAACCCCAATAGAAATAAACCATTCTATTAAACTTCCTATCATAAAAGTTATAGAAAATGAAGGATACAATTCAATCCATTCAAACCAAAAATCAAATAAATAGGTTCAAGCTAGATGAAATCTACTCATATATATTAAACATGGATTAAATTCAAATACCATTTACTTTAGATTAATAACCACCCATATTTAATAAATACAAGGGAAAAGGTGACCCCAAAGAGCATATGAAAGAACACTTTGTTGCCTGCCAACTAGTGGCATATAGTGACATATATTTGTTTCTACTATTTCCAAGAAGTCTAGCTAAACAAGCCTTGAAATGGATTTTTAAATTACTTAAGAATTATGTACCTAATTTTGATGATATTTTTGATAATTTTTCACATAATTTCTCATATAATATCAAACACAATATTATATTTGTGTATTTGTGCCAAGCAAAATAGAAGAATAGTGAAAGCTTCACTACTTACCTATAATGATGGAGAACACTTGCAAGTTGTTTCGCTCATAATTTTCCAGACAAGAAATTGACTATGATATTTATTAGTAGCCTACATAATGAAATATCTTATCATTTTGATCTATAATGTACTCATACATTTAAATAGTTTATTGAAAAAGTGATGCATGTTGAAAAGGGCCATGTTAACAAAGGCATCATCAAGCTATCTTCTACCAACTAGAGATAAAACTAGAATCAAGGCCAATCACAAAACCAAAACCAAAGACAACCAAAATTAGAACCCTATCTAAATACCAGCATCAACATCAGCTTAGGTAAACAATAATGAAAAATAAAAATCTTGTAACCATAACAAGAATGTTTTTAGCAATGGGATCATTAAATTATGCCATGTTAAATCATACAAACACTGAATATCTATTTAACTCCTCCCATTCAGATACCACTAGTTCCATACATTCATATAAGGCCTCAACAAAACTAATAGCTACAAAATCAAGCACAATTATAAGCCCCTCCTCCGAATATAAGGTCACCCATTATCAGATAATTTAGTGACCTCAAGGAGCCTACTGAGTTTGTATTATATAAATTAGATTAGGAGAATATGATTATCTAGATAATATCAAACTCATTTCCTAAAGGAATTCTTTTTCTTGATTAGTAAAATGAGTATGAATGTTGATATTACCATCATTTCAAAGTACATTCTATATGCCAATGTATTCAATTAAGGCATGTAATTGAGAATATGCTAGAAAATAAAAAGATTCAATGAGATATCCATGATCCTATGATCAATAATAACTTGGGCATCTATTGGAATCCATTTCCTCAACATAACAACAACTACTAGTAGTACCAATATAAACAACAATGGTAGATAACAAAATCAACAACAATAATGTTATCCACAACAACAAAATTAGAATGGTTAAAACCAAGGGCAAACTAACCTAAACAACCAAGGAGGTCATCATGTCATTGCATATACCTATAAAAATGTTGTAGGACATGTCTCAAGTGGTCATGTTTCCACCATTTCCATTAAGACCTAAAAAAATGCCAATAGACCTAAAATCTTACCTAATAATTCCTATCAATGAAAGAGTTCCTATCAACCCCCTTATGATGGTAATTCTCCTTCAGACATTTTTAGCATCTAGACTCAACACTACCCTAGAATTACCATTATAAGCATGTTTACCTCCTTATTCAATTACCAAATCCTTATACCAAATTGATATTATGTAGTTTTAACTTGATGAGCCAAGATTACCATCATAGGACCATAGTCAAATACTACAAATGAGCCCATTTAGACCTCTATGACTACCAAAAACAAGACAATTTTCAAAACTAATGTGAAGATCTATGATATTATTAAGTAGCTAAAGAAGATACATGCACAAATATCCATCATGGGTTTATTGTAGGTATATAGCATCCACAAAGACATCTTGAATTAGTACCTAAGCCAATCCCTCATACTTGATGACATCATGTTAGCTACATTTTAAGCCATGGTAGGATACTTGGACCCACACCAACATATTAAATTTGATGAAAGTGACATGTCTCCTTTGGAAAATTACATAATAACCCATTGTATATCAAAGTAAGTATAAAAAAACATAAGATTAAATGCATCCTTGCAGATAATGGTTCAAGCCTCAACATCATGTCTCTAAATTTGATCAAGTATATTAGATACACAGAGGATGACCTATAGATAGATACCATTATTATCAAGGTATATGAAAATGAATAATGAGAATTAAAAGGCACCATCAAATTTTTAGTGTTAATTGGTCCTTTGACCCATGATGCTCTATGCCATGTTTTAGACAAGGAATTATCTTACAATTTGTTACTATCTTGACTTTGGATCCATGAAATCAGAGCCATACCTTCCACATTGCATTAATGTACTAAATTTAGACATTTAGGGAATGAAGTGACTATAATATCTGATCTCTAATCATATCAATATTATAAATGTCTAGAGGTTAAGTACAAGATTTATAACTATAATTTTGGCTTGAAACCTATGCCCAAACTTGATGGAAGAAGAGTCGATAAATCTAAAGCCATTAAATCAAAACTCAAAGACAATTATATTGATCTAGATAGCATAACTTCTACCTCATCTACACCTCTACTAGACTTTAACAATTACTTCTATAAATATCATGAAGGTATAGGAGGAATACAATACCCATGAATCCTTCCACATCACAAAATTTCCACAAAATCTAAAAGCCTGTGGGAGACCCAAGGACAAAACTACTTACATAGAGTGACAAACCAAGGGAAAATCTCATCTTTCCAAACCCATTATGTTAAAACCAATCTCTAGCCAAGAATAGGACCCCATATCCAAACATGATTCATGGCTTTATAATGATGAACTAGCTGACTATTACCAAAGTACAAAGTATCATATTCCTAATCAAATTATGGATCACTTATATTATGAATTATGAGGCTTGGGGATACATAAAGAGGGGAAATCGATCCAGTCTCAATGACTAAGTATCAGGGAACTAATGGTATTGGAATTTAAATTACCTAGGGGTGACCCCATATACCTTATTTCAGTTCTAACACCATCGACTAGTGAAGTTGATAATGACAATGATGCAAGGTATGATTATATAATCTATGATGACCTTATTGCCATGAATTTGTTTAATACATATGCCATTTTTAATTATATCCCTATTTATCACCCTTTACCACTTATCCTTTGTCACCCACATTTGATAGACTAGGACCAACAAGAGTCAACAAACCATTAGACAAGTTGGAAAACAATGAGGCCATCTACAAATTTATAGGTTTGAGAGATAAAATTATTCTTGGAAATCATAAGGATTTTCTATTAGATTATATCTTATGGCATATTTTTGGGAATGGGTGAAATTCCTTGGCCAAAATAAAAAATAAATTCACACATTGAGGTTAAAAATGAAAACCTCTTTGAGGCACTTTCAGACTAGGGTAAAAGTAAAAGAATGTAAAATATCTTGGTGAAAACCTATTTTATATTTTATTATATCGGGATGTTCACCCCTCTTTGTATGAAGAATAGGATACCAATAGTCTAAGGCTTATTTATGGATCTAAAATTAGTATTGAGGAGTGGCATGATTTTTCACAAATTATTAAAGAGTTCCCCAAAGTATTTATTTCATGGCTTTTAATAGCATTAAGATATTTTTATTCCTCATGTTTGGGATAATTAGACAAGATATTTTGGCTTGAGGACTTTTAAAATTCCAACTAGTTTACCTCCTTGTCGAATATTTTAGAAGACGGTTCTACACTTCTTGTGGAGGACACTTATAAGGTTAACATTAGGATGCTAGATAACCTAATGTGGATTAAATTAGGCACATCCTTCATTAAGGAGGAATGTGTAGCCTTTAAATCCCTTATGAAGGAGTTTATTGACATATTTTCATGGGATTATTTATATATGCCATGTTTAGACCCTACCTTGGTTATACACCATCTTATTATACATCCTAATGCCAAACGATTTAAGCAAAAGTTGAAAAAAAAATGCATCCTACTATTGTTATGTTAGTGAACAAAGATTTGGAGAAATTTTTAGATGTGAGATGCATTTGTTGATATGGAATGTATAGAGGGAAGATTAGTCTTGTGTTAGTCCAAGAAATAAAACTAAAATAAACACACTAAATTCATAACACCTCTAACCTAGACACTAGGGAGAGCATATGTAAAAAAACTACATATGAAAGAACAACTAAAACATAAAAATAACACATTCTTTTACCGTCCTTGTAGATCCAAATTGTTTTTTGCATGGCTAACTTAGTTTATGCATCAAAAAGTCTTTGACAATGAAGCTTTATTGGATCCTTATCTCTTTGGCACCTTGGATTTGATTGCTTGGCTTAATATTTGGGAATGGTAACATTAATTGCATGAGGCTTATGTAGGAAATTTTGCATAATAACTCAACAATATCCAAACTTAGAAATGAAGGAGAATGGCCTTGTATTTATAGTCTCAAGAATTAACTCTCACCTAATGTGAGTTAAGGCTAAGTTTAACCATGGAATGGGTTCAAACTAAACCCAGGTGAGTTGAGTCTAAATCCAATGGAGTTAAAAGTTATCATGTAATTATGATTTTAAATTAATAGGCATGGCTCTTAAATTAGATATTTTATGATATTTTGGAACAGCTTGAGAACTCATAAAGGCAATGATGAAAAGGCTTGATATTTTGACTTTTGGAATTTTGATTTTTAAATATTTATTAATTATGAATGGATAATTAAACTAAACATTTAATATTGTTTAATTAGTTAATTTATTTTTATTAGCATTTTTTCTCTTTCAAGATTTTTTCAAGTACCCCACTTAATGGGTCCATAGGCCAAATTGATAGTTGTTTTCCGTAAGGTAGTTGGGGGTGAATATATGAGAGATTAATGTTGCACATGAGATAGTAGCGAATATAGGTATGCAAAAATATGATTTTAAGCTTTTATGAATTATGCATGACCAAATTTGGGATGTTCACTAATTTTAGGCTTAATTTCCAATGGTTGGTAGGAATTGGTTTGAAGTTCAATTAGGAGATAGTTATCGATATAATTGGGTGTCTAAATTTTCCCCTATTTTGGAAGGAATTTCAAGGTATAGGCATAATAATGTCTTCTCAAAGAATGAAAAGGTAATGTATGCCTAATACTTCAACAACAATGGATGAGATATAGATGCCTCCTCAAGGGAGTGTTCAACAAAGAAGGTCGATGATTGGCTCCTCAAAAGAAGTAAATGAGGGGACCATAAGTTAAAATGGGGTATAAAATACTAATTTTCCTATATGAAATTATAATCAACAATATAGTGAGATGCCCTAAGTAGGAAGATAAACAATATAATTTTCCCATAAGCAATTATAATCATTGGTATAAGATGGATGAAAAGGATAATGATTTACCCATAGGTAGTTATAATCACTAGCTAAAGTATAAAGATAGAAAGAGAATGATTTGAACAAAGGAAGTTATAACCAATGAAAGGGAAAATAATGATTTACCCATAGTAATTTATAATCATTAATAGAATAAAAATATGCCCTAGTTGGGTGGATAGAGATAATGGTCTGCCAAAGGCAGTTATAAGCATTATCATAATGAAAATGTGCCAAAGTTCGGTAGAAGCAATATAATGATATGCCCAAAGGTAGTTATAATCATTAGCCTTTAGATAAATAAAAACACAATGATTTACCCATAGGAAATTATAATCACTGGGGTTGTTGGTGGGATGATATATAATGATTTGGCCATAGGCAGCTATAATCACTAGTACTATGATGGGAGTAATATGGAAAATTGGATAATGGGTCTTACAAATCGAATCTATACTCATAGAGTAAGAGTAAGATAGTAAAGAGGAGAAATTTGAATTTGGGGAACCTACTAGTATGAAGATGAATGCTCTAACTAAAAATTATTAAAATTATATAATGATTTAATTGCTATGTATTTGGGTAATGATTTGGATACATCAGGAAGTGTATAACTGCCAAAGAGAAGTTTTATAGCCACATTTATTTTAAGATTATTTGATCTTATTTTTGATGTAGCATGTGATGGTAGGAATCATGATATAAAACACCATGATAACTCAGATGAAATATGTGTAAGGATAAACATACAATCCAATAAAAAATTAAAAATAATGCACTGATGATCAAAACCATGATGACAATGTTGATGTATGAATATGGATGGACTTAAGTATAATTCACAAAGAATCACCCCATGAACGCAAATATACTAAGTCAAATAATAATAATGAAAGAAAATAAAAAGGAAAATAAATAAATAAATATAAATTTAAAACACTAATAAACAAATGGCATATAATTAGAAAAATAATAAGAGGAAACAAAAATGCCAATGGTTAATCATAATGTTAGAGAAAATAGAGAATAAATAATATGATGAACATTGACCCTAGATTATAATAAATGAAAAAAATAAATAAATAGAATGGGGGAATATAAGAAAAGGAATGCGGTGGCCAAGATGACTCTATATGCACTAGGAAAGTGGGTGTTGCCTACGTAGTTCCATGGATGCAAGTTCCAACATAAAATTTAGGCTAAATTTAGTTCTCCTAGGAGATGGGATAGAATAAAATGATGAACAAGAAAAACATGATTGAAGAAGTAGAGGATTATGGGTAAGGTCTCACAAAAAAGTAAGAGCATGAGATGAAGCCTAGCAATCATTAATGGATTAAAGTTGAATACATAATGCATAGAACATGGACTCATAAAATAGTGAGAGCATAAGGCTTAAGGTCCAACAAGGATGGGGAAACTAAAGGACAAGTGGTTTTTTAATGAATTAGTGAGGGTTCCTAGAATCCTTAAAGAAAATCAGTGGGTGATTTGGTAATTTTTAGGTGTTTTTAGATTGTTTTCAAATGTTTTTCTTGGATCTTCTAATTATCTCAACTCAATTGATAATGAAGAGATACTAAACCATCCAACTTGAAAAATGGTGAGAGCATTCAAAATTGGAAAATGACTGCAAAATGGTGATATCATGGTAAAGGGTGACCAAGCTGACCTTAATGTGAATTGAGCACTACCTATATATTCACATTAGGACCTCAAGTCACTATAGTTATGCCTTGTAGTAGAAGAATCGACTAGGTATCATGAAGTTCTAAAATTAGGCAAATAGAACAATATGACATATGAATGACAAGGTGGGACTTCAAGCAATGAGAAAGGTGTTGTTCCTAGTTTACCCATACATGGTTATAATTAGGAAATACTAGCATAGGCCAATGATACTAATTTTCCCAAGGTATTTATAATTAGGATCAAGACATGAGATATTCATTTGCACAATGACAATTATAATTTGGAACACTCAAAATGAAAAGAAATAAGAAATGAAGGATGCAACTACCAGACCACTATCATATTGGTCCAAGATAATGCCTCTATGTAGAATATAGAATGAAATACTAAAAATTGATTATAATCCCCTTGATGAAGGATCCTGAAGAACTAAGGGAATGAAACCAAGCTCAAAGGGATGGGTAGGGAGGTTAAAAATAACTTTGATCAATAGGAAAGGTATGGTATAATAGAATATGGTATGGTAAAAATAAGATCATAATATGGAAAAATGAAAATAAGCGTGATAGATAATACTTCTAGTATCTCAAGAGAAGTGATGATTGATGCATATGATGTTCATCAGCTCATTCAATTCATCCTCATTTGGTGTAGCAAGCATGTATGCTCTAGATCCATAATTTTAAATGATGATATAGGGGCCTATTTAATTGGGTTTGAGCTTGCCCTTATTCTTCTTCTTTGTCATGATGTTATTTTAGGTTTCTATAAGAACATGATCTCCAAGTTCAGACTATTTTTTTGACCCATCAGTTAAAGTGGCCATGGAGTCTATTTTTGTATGTTTAATGTTACATCTTAATTCCTCACTAAGAAAATTATTTGATGATCTATGGATATTTATAGCTAACACATTTGATTTGGTTAATCTTGACTGATATTTGAGATATATGATATTATGTTGTGGTAGGATATTTCTTAGGTTATATGTTTACATTAATCTGAGTTTGATGTAATGTATATGTTTACATTACAAACATTTTTGTTTGTTATTATAGCTATATTTTATTATGTAAGATTACTATGTTGTTATGGTCTAAAAAATTATTTGGTGTGAGGTTTATGTAGGTGAAATCATCCCTCAGAGTGTGAAAGAAGGAGAGCATCATAAGAGAGGGTGGCATAGATGAAGATGTCAGAGGATGATAGAGAAACCTGGATAGAACCCTACACACACCACAATAACTAGCACATGTTAGATGCATAATGAATGGCTAGCATAGTGTGTTTAATGTTTCTACATTTATAATTGATTGCACATGGCTAGTTTAGCTTAATGGCTATTTGGGATTCATCTTATGTGATTGTGTGCTAGTCATATTTATAACCATTAATGTTTTATAATTTATGAAATTAGAATAAATTTAAATTTATTATTTAATGGATTTATTAATAAGTCATATTATTGTTATTAATTAGTGAATATATTATAAAAAGTGTATATAGCAAAAAAAGAAATAAATTCTCATAGAAAATAGAATGGAATAAAACTTAAGAAAAGAAAATCAAAAGAATAGTAAATTAAGAGAAATGGAAATTTTAAAATTTAATAAAAGTAAAAATAAATAATTCATAAATATAATAAAGAAAAAAAATAAGGAAAAGATAAAAAGCTAAAAATAAAATACCATATATTTTAAAAGAGAAGTGTCACACAATAGGACAAGGGGAGACACAACAAAAGTATATAAGGAGAGAAGAAGAGAGAAGATATGAAAGGAGGCTACATGGGAAAAAAAAGGACCTAGTTTTGAGGAGGAAATTGGATTGTAAGAGGAAAGAAAATATTCTAATATGGATTGCATGCCAAAAAAAGGTTAGTTTTGCCTTAATTAAAGAGAATCTTATATTTGTTGAGTTTTGATTTAATCAAAGGTATGCAAATTATAGGAACAAATAATTAATTACTAGTTTATTGAAAATGCAATGGAAGTGTATGTTGGTGTTGTAACACTCCATTGTATGGTGTTTTTACCCTACTATTTATTGATGATTCTTTTTAATTATTGGTTATGGAATATCAAATTCCTAATCCTATATATTAGTATTACACTTATGTAGACACCCATAATATATCAAGCTTAGTGAGAATCGTGACCTAGAAGAAATCAATGGTTTGGGTATTTAGTTACAGTGATCAATTTAGAGAATACTTAAATGTCATATAATATAATTAAGTATTTCAAAATAATTGATATTTATTTGACATGTCAAATCAATTATTATTTGATAACATAGTTTTCTTATCAAAGGAAATTCCTTAACTATTCCTATAGGCTACACCATAACCATTAATCATATTGTTACTTTAATTATGTCAAGAATCATGTTATAGTCATTTTTAATCTTCTCCTAATGTCCCACCTTGTATATATGCAATGATTTAATTTTTTAGTGCCTTATCTTTGTATGTAGAGATTAAATTGAGGACCCTTTCATCTATATATATATAATTTAACCATCTATTAATAATATGATGGAGACTCATTTTGCTATTGTAAATGTTGTTACTAAGATGATATAGTTATTACGATGATAGTTGGTGACAACTACAAGAAATCAATTATTGAAATATTGAAGTATCTAAATACAGTGATCTAGCCATGGTAATAACTAATATATGATTTATATTAACACCATGTGTCAAATGTCAATAAGTAGATACTTATAACTACAATCCAACTATTAATACTATAATGTTAATTAGTAATCCAATTGTGTTAACTATTAACCAGAGGGTGACTATATTTATAACTATTATAATGGATCTAATTTAAGTATTAAGTTTAATATGTATGTAGAATTGCCTTTATTAGGTTGTTATAGTTAGTTGGTGAATTACTTAATCATTTAGTTAAATTTATATGGTAATCTAAATTGTTGTAGCTAATGACCCTATGCATGATATTATAAATGATACAACAATTTATGGTAATATAAATAAATATGGTAATATGATGACAAGTAGGTTTAAATGATATATTAAATGTATCTTAGATTAAATCATTGTAGTATGAATGTTATGTGGTAATATAATTTGTTTGACATCAACAAAATAAATTAGAGAATCATCTAAAGGTGTCTTCATATTAATCAAGTTTGGGTGGGTCACTTAATATTGGTGTTTAATTTGAGCCATAACATATAATTAAGTCTATAAATTATATGTTGCATATTTTTAACATGATATGTATTAAGTAGATTATTTGGAAGAATGCTACTAAGAAAGTAGATACTCTTATTTAAACAATAAACATAGCTTGGGATGTGTGTCCATATGAATGGATTTATTCATGAGTATATACAAATATAGATAAAACTTATCAAAAAGGGCAGAAGATGGAGTTGATTTTGTAATTAGACTATATGTGTTTGCATGTGGTTATAGCATATCAAAAGCCATAAATGACACTTGGTAAAACCTATTTATAGCTCAACATAGCTTTTCATTATCTTGAGGTAAACTATGGGATTTGAGATCCTTATTTAAAGTTATAAATGAATGTAGAAGTTCATATGCCGTGTTTATTACTATGAGAACATGTGCATGGTGCCTATTTTGGGTAGATTAAATTTTACATATGTAAATGTACATATAGTATGTATTGGCATATTGTGGTGTGTGTCCATAGTTCCATTAATTATTTTAATCAAGTCATGGACTCTAGAAGAGTAGGACAACAACTACATATATACTCAGTTCCCTAAAACATAATAAAAACTATGAAAGAGAATTACAATGTAGAATCCTTAATCTTCTAGAGATCATCAACATACTCTATGAGTAGGGAAGTTTTAAGGATAGATGAAACACTAGGTAGTTATTGATTAAGAGATATAAATGAACATTGGTATTATATTTATATATCATTTAAGTAATTACATATGGTGTATGTTATGGTATACAATTACTCATATATATAGATTACACCTATAGTTAAATAAATGGTTAGAATGAGTCATTAAGTGTCCAAGGGACCGAAACAATAACCATGTGAAAATAGTCTTCTATAAATGAAATCAAGTGTCAAATGTAAAGATTATAACAGGTTTATAAGTTATCTACTCTCTATGAGTATTATGACTAACTTCCTAGGAGTACTTAATGTGTACATAAAATAGTAGACTGTATTATTATTCCTTCTATTATATACTTGGATCTACTTATAGAGATTAGATTAAGTAGTTTAGCCATAGGGTATACCTGGGTGGTATAAACCTATACTTTCTTGATAATTATCTATAAGTGTGGGTCATTTGATAATTGAAATCTTAAGTTTGGTTATATGTAAATATTATTAGAAACCCAAGTTACACCCTAATAAATTATATTTCTTAGATCTCCTTCAAACTTGGAGTAACATTGGATTGGTCTAAAGGTTATGGGATACTTGTATCTTAGACCAAACATCTAGATTATGAGGCTAGCTCCTCTAAATATATGAATATTGGGTTAATTACTAAAACTTACTTGAATATGGATAAAAAGAGTTATAAAGATAATTTTAAGAGAAATCCCATTCTAGTTATGGTGATACACCTATATTGTTGGTTCATCCACTCAAATTTGTACTTATACAACACTAATTAACCAAAAATGGACTAAGAAATTATCTTTCAGGCTTCTTCTAAAATAATATTTCACATGGAGGTGTTGATGTATGGCTATTTATTCAAGGTAAAGGAAGAGAGGTCAACTTTGAGACACTATTAAACCTTGTTAAACTTTAAATTTTATCACCAACCTTTGACACTTCATATAACCTACAAAAGATAATTCATCAATACATATGTGTGATAAGGACATGCTAAGGGATGATTCAAACCACTTATACACATATGAATGATCATATAGACAATATAATTCAATCATTTTTATGTTAAAATAGTCCATTTTATTGATTAAAGAGGTTACAAAGCTCAATCTTGGTAGAGTTTCATCATGCCCAAGAGAGGGAGCCTAAAAATAGGCCTAAAATCTTGAATATATAGAACATGAGAAGAGAAGAATCTAAGAGAATGGATTAAAAGTGAGAAGTATAATTCATCCATATATAAATTCAATATTAATTTCAATTATAAACTAGTTTCCATTAGTCCTCCATAAGATATCTTTATGTTTGATGACCATGCATTCTCCTGAATGAGCTCTTTGGCAATGAAAACAAGGTGGTAAGCCATACTTTACTTGTTCAAACTCCTTTAGAAACATGTTATTCCATAACATATCAAATTAATAATCTTAACATGAGATATATCTAAGTTAATGACTTCTTCATAATTAAATACTTGGAACATGCACTTAGTTAAGGATTAGCTAACTCATGATTGGCACTAAAGGCTCAAGTATGCATGTTATTAGCATTTGTAGACCAATTACATAATCATAAGGGCGATTTAAGTATGATTTTAATCTCAAGGATTAGTTTTTAATGAATTATATTAGTTTTATGGTGTGATAACTCTATATTATCTCTCATCAATAACCTTTTATGCCATATTTCACTTGATTGAACAAGTCTACTAGGCCAATTAGGCCTAGTAGCCTAACTTATTGCACTTGATAGCTATAAAAACATACATGAATGTTTGAAAACATAAAAATATTGTGAGTTTGAGACATTAATTAATTCTTCACATCTTTAATTGGGTCCTCTTGAACAAGAAACATTTGTAAATTGGTTAAATTAGTTGACTAGGTCAATCTATCTTGAATTTCTATAGACTAGATATTTTGAAGAGAATAATAGAGGCATTTTTGTGTATTTATTTGATCATCTGATGAATTGAAGAGGTATAAAAAGTGTCAATATTAACTCTCTAATGTTTTTAATTTCCTTTATACTACCTTGTACCTCTTTTCTGCACTTTCTCCTCTAAAAATCTTGTTTTCTACCATGTTCATACATCATCTGTACAAGAAATTATCATGGACATGAATATATTAGATTTTAATTGATTATATAGGTGATATTCAAGTGAATTTAATTATTTTTTAATCATTCTTATTCAATTCTTCATAAAAACGTTTGTATTAGGGTTTTTGAAGGGTTTTTGAGTGCTTAGGGTTCCTAATAATGATTCATAAATCTTGAACCTTGAATTCATGAACCAATGCCACAAAAAATTAGTTTATTAATCCCTATAACTATCACAAAGTAATTAAATTCCCATTAAAAATATCCATACCATCATGAGGATGTGAAATCACCTCTTAGAGTGGAAAACAAGCTTTGTAAGCATGTTTGGTATTCTAAGGCTAAGATGATTAGTCATAATGCATATCCCTTGGATAAAATTTAGTTTATATATATTTTATATACATATGATGATGTTAATATTGATTTTAAGTTCTCTAGTAACCTTTATTTATCTCTTAATACCCCTTATTGGTGGCTTTGTCTAGTGATGTCAATAGATAAGCATAGGTGTATGTATAGTTATTCAATATTCTAACTTTATGATGAGTTTAAAGCATATTCTATAATATCTAGAACATGAATAAACTGTATTATATATTTTTGATTCTTTAAATGGTCTAGATCAAGCCACTCTTCATCTACTTATATTCAAATAATTCTTTATTTTGACCTGCATACCTATCTGCCTATGGAAATGACAAAAAATACCCATAAGATGATTATATAGATGTTTTTCTAGGAATATTGAGACCCCATATTTATTTTTAAATTAATTTAATGTGAAATTAACCTCAATTTATTTTCTTATAGGTTCAAAACAACATTATTTAACCTAGTCCTTATAGCAAGAGTCTTGCACGTGACATCTAATAAGACACGAAGGTGATAAAGGGAGTTCATAAGAACATCAAGGTCATTTAATAGTTAACAAATACCATTTTAATGCACATTTAGATATTTTTACTCCATTGGGTAGGTTTCAAGGTTTCTCAAGGGTTTTAGGGGTCCACAACTTTGTAGAAATAGTTCATAGTGTATAGACCCCTAATAGAAAACCAGTTTCCATATGTTACCCCTAAATTTGAATTTGTGTTATGCATTTTTGAATTTCAGTTATTTGAGTTCCTAAGTATTCATCCTATTCGTTTTCCATGTTTTAATGCCTTTGTCACTCTCCATTTTTACTAAATATCATGTGTTTTATGAGTTTCATAACCTTATTATGAGGTTCTTAGAGTTATATAACTTCCCAATCACCTAACTTAATTAAAATTTCTATCTATTGTGAGTCTTGGTTAGTTGGTAAGTTAGAGATTTTCCAAAATTTAAAACTCCTAACTTCTTGTTCCAAAGTTTTAAAGTTTCATGACCCCACGATATAGCTTTGGTTTCTTAGTTTTTAAGGTGCCACCGCCTCATTTAATGACTTGTATGGCATAACCTAGAGCTATATTTTCAAAAAAAATTAGAGGAACTTAAATCTTAAAGTTCCTATTTTGAAGAGATAGAATTGAAAACCAAACTAATGCATGATTAAAAACATTTCTTATCTAGTTTTATCAATTCATTTAGTTGCACTTTTACTCTTTGTAACTATTTATTGAAGACATAGGAATTCTCTCTTTGTAGGTCTATGCTCATGCAGATAGGAATTGATATAGTGTGAATGATACAAAATTTATACATCTAATTTTGGAATAACTCTAGGCATGCTTATAATAGAACACTATAATGCAATTGGAGGATAGAATTTTGTAGAGTGGTTTAGCTAGTGTTGGAGGTTCTCTTAAGGATGTAAAAAACATTGAATTAGTAATTACATGCACAAGAAGGTACATTCTAGAGATGTAAGAGATAAAGGCTACAGATGGGTTAATTGTTACAAAAATCACTCTAGAGATAGTTTCCTATGTATTAAATCTTCTTGAAAGAGAAGCTATGGAAGAAATGTTTGTAGCTGTCAGTGATGAATTCTTCAGAGTAAATGTAAATTGGTGTAAAAATTCTATAGCAAAGAACTCACTAAAGTTTGAGAAGAAAGGTAACTCTCAATTATCTGCTAAGCTTAAAAGAATGAATTTTAAGGATGAAATCTCATATTTCATTACCTTATTATACTGTGTAGTTGGGAATGCTCAAACTAACTCCTTTAAATTTTGGATGTGTCAGTTTATTCTTATTATTTATAATGATAAATAGTTCATTGGTTGGGGTGAAGTTATTAGTTATCGTTTAAATGAGAAATTAACAAAATTTTAGTAGACTACTATTTTTAATATGTGCTCATACTTTGTATATATTTTAGCTAGTGAGAAGGCTATCTAGGTAGGATTAAAACCACAAGGGATTTCAATCCTAGACATTCTTGTGTACAAATATTTTGTACAATTTACTAGATAGGTTAGGATGAATGATTATTTCCATGTCAATGATTCCTTTTTGATGGAAGTTGTAAGAAAATTAGATGTAAACCTTAGATGCAAATTTATTCTAAAATAACCTCTTTTATTATGAATTGTGGAAGTTTTTATGTTTATTTTGAAAGGTTCACATATTTGTAGGTAGGAGGTTTTTAGAAAACTCTAATGAAATTGCCTCGATATGCAAGTGATTTCCTAGTTTTTCTAGAAGTTTGTAGATAGATGTCCATAGTTAATGTAAAATATGTGAATATGGGGAAGCGAGGCTATGTTTTCCCATTGTCAATGTCTTCTTTTTATTTTAAAAATAATCAAAGTGATAAGGGAGAAAATAAGATTCTTAATGGATATAATCTTTAATATTTGTTTATGAGAGCAAATTTTTATATCAAGGGTTATGTGAGATATAATTTATATGGAAGTAGCTCCTATGAACATCACCCTAATATTGAATATTTATGGGAAGATTTCAATGATTAAAGGGAATTATAGAAAAGGGAGTATATGAGGTTAACTTCAAAACAAATTCAATATTATGGCCTCCCTTTTCAGATTCTTGAGAGTATCAAAGAACATTATGAAATTATAGATCATTAGTATCAATCTGTCATTGCCAAACCTCTTCCCAAAATTAATTGGTCAAAAAATAAAATTTTACATTTGAAAATTTAAACTACTCCTATGTTCAAAATAACTCAAAACTTGTTGGATAAAAAGTGGTGAAAATTTTGGGCCCCACCCATGATCAAAGGGATAAACAAAGAAGTGAGTAAAGAGTTGCATAGGGCTTCTCATGTGAATGCTTCTTCTAGGAGATAAAAAACTAGTTTGGCTAACACTAATTCATAATCAGGTGGAGATGGTGAGAGGACTAAGGAAGTTGTTAATTTTAAAATAGTTTGTGAACAAGATGGTATACCCTCACCCATCCCTAAATATAAAAATAGTGAGGTGAAGTCAATGCTTGCTTACTCAGATAATATTCAAAATGTGATTAATGATGTTTCTTTTTCTATGATTTTTGAAGTTCTTCCTTCCCCCATTAAAAATGTTACTATTTCTATTTTTTAAATTAAAAGATTTGAAGGCAAAAACACTAAAAATAAAATTGTGAGAGCCTCTCCTAGATTTTTAAAGAAGGTAGTTGAAAAAAAGAAAAAAAGTTTGCCAATAATGATAGCTAAGGTAGATGCAATCACCAAGTTACTAGAAATTTCCTCAAAAACTAAAACTACCAAGAGAATTTATAGGATGGTGATTCATGCATCTTCTAGGAATTAATTTTTGGAAATTTCTGATCCTATTACGGATATAAATGAGAATGAGATAACTGAGGTAGAGTATAAGATTACTCATGTTGACATGGGGCCTTCTACTATAGAAAGTTATGTTTATAATGTTGATTTCTCTATTAATACCTTGATCAAAAGGGTAAAAGAGTAGAGGAAAAAAAATTGATGTTATAGTCATAGGTTTTGTCTCTTAATAATTTCATTTTATCTCTTATTAGTCCTACTCCCAATGAAACTTTAAGCTCTAACATAGAAGGTGTTGATGCCTAGGCCATACAAAAAATCAAGAAGAATTTGGGTTATGCTAAGGATGCTACTCAATAGATTGGTGAAATCTATCAAGATGGTTTGTTTTACCTTAATAGAGCAATCTAGTTTTACACCTAGATAATTGATAAAAGGAAGGGTCTTGTAGCAGAACTTTAGCTTGTCAGAGTAGAGCAAAGTTACACATGTCTACTATCACAAGATATTGTAGAGATTATTGTCATGGATTCCCCAATGCTAATTAGAGAAAAGATAGTGAATAAAATCAAGGAAATTGATCCTTATTGGTTTGACTCTTTGGATTGGAAGTTAAACATATATGATAATTTTATTAAAGAAATCAACAAAGTATAGCAATATTTTGGCATGTTAGTTGAAATCATAGGAAATTGCAATGACATGGAAGTGGAAATAGTTGATGAATTTGATGAAAAGATTTTAAACATCTGAAAAGTGTTGAAATTTAAATAATTATTTCATAAAGAGATAGCCAATACAAAAATAATAAATGGATATTCTTTGAAAAAACTTGCCATTTTGCACAATTATGAGTTTATTCAAGACAAGGAGGGACACTATGTTTGAATCTTTGATGGAAAAGGTTAAAGCACTTAGTAAATGGAGGACCAAGTTGAAAATCACTACCACACCAAAAATAAAGAACATTACTATAGTGGTTAACAAGTACCAAGAATGTAGGAGTAGAATGAAAGTGTTGGAGGTGAGTTAGGAGCAATTGGAACTTGAGATAGTCAAAGATGAAGATGTTGGATTGAAGAACACTAATGCATGATAGTTTCTAATTGGTATGATGTTTAATTTATATTGGATATTTTCAAACATTTACAAATAATTATTTTATTTTAATTTTTGGAAATTATCTTCAATAAACCATTATCAAAAGATAGTTGTTATGTAATATTTTAATATGGGTTAGACAAGAGGCGTACGGATCTTTTAGGAAAACTTTAGTTTTCTCATTATAGAAAATTTCATGATTTTAATTTACTTACTATTATTCTAAATATATAATACATATATGATGAAGTTCATGAAATCATAATCTTTGTGTTATGGTGTGTGGATTTATTCTATTTATACTGAATATATTTCCAATGGTTATCTTTGTTGAAAATAATGGTTGTTTAGTTGATTTTCATCACTATAAGATGTTTATCTTTGTATGAAGGTTTTATGGTGATGAATAGTTGGTTACTGTAAAAGATAATTTATTTAATTTAGAATTTATTGAAGTCTTTAAACTTTTTGTTTAATGATTCTGAAGTGTGTGTGTTTGTGCACCATTCAAAGCTTTCTTGTTAAAAGTAATACCTTTTTCTTTCTTTCTGGTTAAAAGAAACATAAGTTTTAATTCATTGCATATCATTAGAAGGCATCTATAACCTAGTAAAATAATTACAGAATTGGTATAAAACACCATTATAACTAGTTCAACTATTGATAGACTTGTCACCTCCATGGGCATTACAATATAGAATCAGGTGATAGAATCTATAAACTAATAGATTTTTGGTGACTCTGATAGGGACTTTAAGTTAAGAAAATACAAGTTTCAGTTGATTTTTGAGTAATAGTTATGATTATTCAAGGGTATAATTCTCTAATATCATGAAGTTAATGTGGTGTTAGAAAAAGAAGAGGGAGAATGCCATGCATTTTGAAAATGTTAGGAGTTAGAGTGCATACAGTACAATAAAAAAACCAATTAAAAAATGGACAAAATCTTCCATGAAATGATTAGTAAGTGAAATTTGGTGACTCTAAAAATTATTAGTGTTTTTTTCAAATCTAGATTCTAAAATATACACAAAAGGAGATAAAATGAAAGGAATTGTAGACAAAGATTTTGAATTACTAGAATCACTCAATTTTTATTTCCTTCCACCTAATCGAAAGGTTAAGTGTACTAATAGATCATATCGACCTAAAAAGAGTACCTTAAATATTTTTGAAGTCCTTTTATTTGGTGTTGTTCTTCCTCTACAAATAAAATTTCTTAGTTATAATCTTGTTATAATGGCTCAACATCAGCCTCCACTTGTCCCATGGGGGGTTGTAATAGGTCCTATCACTTTTGGAGTTGGAGTTTAGGTTCATGACTTACCAAAAGGTTCAAGAAAGATTATACCCAAATTTAGAGATGGTAAGTTTATCCAGAACAACACATGGAACCTTTCTTTGTTTTTTCCTCTGTCTTTTCACTATAGCATGAAGATGTTGCAATGAGGATTTTTGTATTCTTTAACTGACATTATTGCTAATTGGTTTAACCAACTTTGACATGGTTCAATTAATAACTAGGTTACCTTGAGATCTAAGTTTGAAAGAAAATTTAAATATATTGAAAATGACCATATTCTAGTTGCTCATCTAGGTTCAATGAAGAAATAAATCCATGAACCAATGAGGAAATTTGTAGCTAGGTTTAAAAAGTTACACAATATAATTTCTGAGAATATGAAGCTTGGAGGATATTTTTTAAAAGAATTCTTTGTTAACTCTCTACCATTGGATGTGAGATTCACTATCAAAAGGGAAGGTGCAGTTGATATTGATGTTACTCAAGAAAGATCTATATCCATTGAAGATGATCTACTTAATGCTAAAAAATGGAAAAAGGAATTATATAATAGAAAAACTTCACCAATAAATTCTACTGATCTAGTCATACAAATATTGGTCAATGACATAATCACTCTTCAAATACAAATGCCAAAAGGCTCACCACCACCACTATATCAGGATATACCAAGAAAATATTATGGTTATCAAGGAGGTCATAATAAATCATTACCCTTAACTAGTCCTACTCAAATATTTTCTACTGAAGAAGCACCTTCTTTAAGTAAGAGTAATCATATGATATGTAATATTCATTTGACCTTAGACCATTATGGAGCCAGCTATCTAGAAATGATCAGATTCATGCAAATGCTCTCAACTAATGAAGATGTTGAAGAGCCATATGTGAAAGAACCTAATAAATCTAATTATTTTGGTATCAATTTATTTGAGTATGTACTAGAAACTAAGGCAATATAAGATGTCTATGTTGAGATTAATGATCTTGATTGTGTTATGTTCACTAGAGCACAACAAGCCAAAGGAGAAACAACTGGTTCATCACCAACTCTTAAGTACATGTTGACAAAACAAAATAAACCAAAAAAAATTGTATCTAAGAGTGAAACTATTGAGGAACCTTCCACTTTTCCTCCTATTACTGCTGTTTCCATTTCATTTGATAAAGTAGAGTCATAAAAAAACAAAAAATCAGATTTCACAAGCTAAATATTTAAGGCTCAATCATGTAGAACTAGATAGGTTAATCAAATATGTCAAACAAGATCCCTCTCCTTCTGAATGTAATACTCACGTGCCTCCTAAAAGTGGAATTTATATTGAAAATCAAGTTTATTTAAATTCTATAAAGAAAATTCCAAGACATCAAAATCCTTTTGTAAACATAGAATCTTTTTATGTATCATTATACATTGTTGGTTTTAGTTTAGGTAATTATATTATTGATTTTGGAGCCTCAAAATGTAATTCCATCTGAAATAACTAAGACCCTAGATCTATATTTTACTTCCTCTCATGGTAAATTTTATTATATAGATGGTTCACCTATTCCCATCATAGGTCAAATAAAGGATGCCCAAGTAGATCTAGTTGATTTACCTAAAAAGAGATTGAAATTGACTATACTTGTTATTCATATCCCTTCTAGCTATGGCATACTCTTGAGTAGAATTTTTTTATAAATATTTAGGTGGGGAAATATAAATGGACTAGTCTCATTCCTTGATACCATTAGATGGGATGAAAGTGTGTCTTAATCCTGACCCTAAAGCTAAATTCATAGTCCTACAATTTGGTGATCCAAGAGAAAACATCTTGTTTATGTATATTGGGTTGGGTAATTATGTGTTCCTCAATCTAAGGAGAAAATATAAATTTAGTCAATTGTGATTTGATCAATGAGTTATGGAAACTTGAATTTGACGGAAGTTATTCTACTACTAGATCAAGTGCATGGATTATTTTAGTTTCACTAGATGGTTGTAAGTTTCTTTTCGCTTTTAAGTTATAATTTTCCAATACCAATAAAACAATAGAGTATGAAGCTGTACTACCTGGTCCTAATTAGATGTTGATAAAATAAAACAAAATAGAATAAATTGTATCTAAGAGTGCAACAATTGAGGTACCTTCCACTTTTCATCTTGATATTGCTATTCTAATTTCATTTGATATACTAGAGTCATGTAGAAACACAACAATTCAGATTTCACAAGATAAATATTTAAGGCCCAATCCCATAGAATTGGATAGGTTCATCAAATATGTCAAATAAGGCCCTCTCCTTTTGAATATAATACTCAAGTGCCTCTTGAAAGTCAAATTTATACTAAAAATCAAGTTTTTTAAAATTCTATAAAGAAAATTCCAAGTTAGCAAAATCCTTTTATAAATCCATAACCTTTTTATGTATCGTTATACATTACTACTTTTAGATTAAGTAATTATATTATTGATTCTAGATCCTCAAAGAATGTAATACCATATCAAATAACTAAGGCCCTAGATCTATCTTTTACTTCCTTTCATGGTAAATGTTATTCTATGGATGGTTCACTTATTCCCATAATAGGTCAAATAAAGGATGCCCAAGTAGCTCTAGTTGCTTTCCTTGAAAAGAGATTTAAATTAGTATATTGGTTTTTCATATCCCTGCCAGTTAATGGCATGTTCTTGAGAAAAAAATTGTAAATATTTAGGTGGGGAAATATAAATGGACTAATCTCAATCCTTGATACCATTAGATGGGAAAAAAGTGCATCTTAATCCTGAGCCTAAAGCTAAATTCATATTCCTAAAATTTGGTGATCTAAGAGAAAACATCTTGTTTATGGAAACTAGGCCAGGTAATTATACGTGTTCCTCAATCCAAGGAGAAAATCCAAATCTAGTCAGTCCTAGCTTGAATCATGAGTTATAAACACTTGAATTTGATAGAAGTTGTTCTACTACTGGATCAGGTGTAGGGATTGTTCTAGTTTCACCAAATGGTTTTAAGTTTCCTTTTTCTTTTAAATTATAATTTTCCAATACCAATAATATAATAGAGTATGAAGCTCTACTACTTGGTCCTAATGTAGGAAAGAAAAAGGTATCAAACAATTGAGGGCCATAGGGGATGTAGAATTAGTTGTTAAACAAATCAAGAAATTTTATATTAAAAAAATGGTAAAATTAAGTATTATAGAAATAGAGTGTGGGATTAAATTGAGGATTTTGATGCCTTTTCTATAAAGTCAGTCCCAAAAGACAAACACTAGAGCTGATTCCTTAGTAGGTTCAACATCACTACTTTTTCCACACCTTGATTTTAAGGATAAGTCATATCAAATTCAAATTATTTACCATCCCGATATTCCTAATAATGTGGATCATTGTCAAGTGTTTAATAATGATCAAAAATTTATTGCATTTTTGGAAAATGTTGGATCCTTTACCAATTTTTTCTTTGAAGGTATTGATTAGAAGAGTAATTAAATTTTGGAAGGAGATATTACTTCCCTCAATGGAAAAGAAACTAAAGTTATCCAACTAAAATGTAATAATATTCCTAAAGGTTTTGTTTCCCTTGAAGATTTATTCAATAGACATGGTCAATATTTGAAGTAAAAGAATGATTTTTTTGTTGAATCATCTATTGATTTTTATAAGGTTAATATTGGTACAAAAGATGACCCTAAAATTATTTGGATTGGAAAATGCTATTCTCCTCAAGAAAGGGAGAAATTAATTTATTTGTTGATAAATTACAAAGATTTTTTTATTTAGTGCTATGCTAATTTGAAAAAGTTGAGAAATGGAGATTTGTAACACAAGATTCCACTAAAACTTGATGCTACACCATATAGGCAGAAACAATAGAATTACAATCCTAAGGTAGTAGAAGCCATCTTTTGTGAAATTTAAAATATGTTGAATGAAAGAATTATTTATCCCATACATCATTCTAAATGGGTAGCTAATATATTTATTTTTAGAAAAAAGAATGGATAAATATGAATATGTGTTGATTTTAGGAATCTGAATCACGCCTCCTTGAAAGATAATTATCTACTACCTATCATGGATCACATATTACAAATAGTAGTCAGTACTAAAATGATGTCCATGCTTGATGGATTTTTTGGTTATAATCAAATTGAATTATCCCTACAAGATCAACATAAAATAACATTTAATACTCTTATTGGTGTCTTTGCTTATAGTAGGATGCCATTTTGTCTTATAAATGCAAGGGCAACTTTTCAAAGGGCTATGGATCTATCTTTTAGTGATTTGAGAAATAAAATCATTGTGATTTATTTAGATGACTTGATGGTGTTTTCTAAGAAAAGATCCAATCATTTCCATGATCTTGATGTGATATTACATTGCTATAAAAAACAAGGAATTTCTTTAAATCCTAAGAAATCCATTTTTGTTGTAACTAAGGAAAAAAATTTAGGTCATTTTATTTAAAAATATGGAATTTAATTTGATCCCAAAATAGTTAAAAATAATATATATTTGAGGTTATCAGTGAATAAAAATGGCACTGGGTCTTTCTTTTATCAAGTGAATATTTTGAGAAGGTTTTTGCCTGATTTTGTTGAGTTAATAACGCCCATTTTTGATATGATGAAAAATCATCTTTTATTCAAGTGGAATAATGAGGGTAAGAAATCCTTTAAAGATATAAAATTTTCCTTTGAAAATTCACCTACCCTAGTCCACCCTAATTTTATAAAAATATTTCATTATTTATAGTTATGCATCTGAGCATACTCTATCAGCCATTCTCTTGAAAAAAAATGAACAAGGTATTGAAGCCACAATTTATTTTATGAGTGCACCTCATAAGAAATATGAGATTAAATATTTACCTCTTGAAAAACATGCTTATGATGTGGTGAAATCATTGAAAATATTCAGATTTACATTCTTCATACAACTATTTTTCTTCTTAAGACTACAGTTAAAATTATCCTCTCCCAACAAGACATTAGATGCAATAAAAGCGGATCTTGGATAGAAAAATTAAAATAATATGAGATTGAGATTAAACCCACCAACCTAGTAAGAGGGAAAGGTTTGGCCAAAATGATTTTAGAAAGCAAAACCACTAAAAAAGAAAAATTACCTTTGGTTCTTTTTACTAGTACTATAGATGAGTAATTTTTTAATGTTGATTACTTCTTCACTTATGGTGATTGTCCATCACATTTATCATCCAAAGAAAAGAGAAATTTAAAACTTAAATGTATAAAATATGTTCTTTGGGAAAGAAATTTGTACAAAAAGGGTGTTGATGGGGCTTTCTTGAGATGTGTTGATAAGGAACAACAAAGAAGATTACTAGAAGCTTTTATAATGAAGCATGTGGTGGACACTACTCAGCGTTTGTAACTACTTTAAAAATATTGCATCAAAGATTCTATTTGATAGGAATGTTTAAAGATGCCTATGAATAGGTATCAAAATCTCAAAAGTGTTTGATATTTACTAGTAGACCTCACCTTGCAGCCTTACCATTAAAGCCTATAGTAATAGATGAACACTTTCAACAATGGGGTTTGGATTTTATTGGTCAAATCAATCCTAACTCTAGTTTAGGGCATACACATATCCTAACTACTATGTATTATTTCACTAAATGGGTTGAATCCATTCCATTAAAGTAAACTAATTGAAAGGTTGTGTGTAATTTCTTAAAGGAAAATATATTAGTAGAATTTGGTGATCCCACGAAGCTTGTTATTCATAATGCTAGTCCTTTTACATATATAAAAATCACTCTTTTCTATTATAATTATTGTTTTGGTTTGTCTCATTCATCTGATTATTATCCTCATGGAAATGGGTAGACTGAGTCAAGTAATAAGAATTATATTTCTATTATGAAAAATCTAGTATATGAAAACCAAAGGGGATGGCATAAAAAGTTATATGATGTTTTGTGGGTTGATAGAGTGACATAAAAAAGGAGTATTGGCATGTCTCCTTTTTAGTTAGAATATGGAATTGATAGTATATTAACAACACCACTAGAACTCTCAACACTTAATTTACAAAAGGCTATTGAAAATGAGCAATTTCAATCTACACTGGAAAATAGGGTCATGTACTTAAATAAATTGGAATAATAAAGGGAATTAATGGTGGAAAAAATTGTAAAGCACTAGCATATGTTAAAAACAATTTTTGATTGAAAGGTTATATAAAATAATTTTGTAGTTGGTGTTTTAGTTCTTCTTTAGGACAAGTGAAGAGAGCCAAAAGGAGCACATAAGAAATTTAATTCTCTTTGGACAGGATCTTTCTAGGTCAAACAAATTATTGGTGATAACAGATTCCTACTAGCTTACTTAGATGGTACCACTCTACCTCTTGCCTAAAATGGGCAAGATTTGAAATTATTTAAGTAATTTTGTTCTTGGGTTGTTATTTTATATAGTTTTCCTTATTCTATTTTGGCTTGTTTCATTTTGACTCTATTTTCTAAAGAATAAGGCTTAAGGCCATGATTTTTCTAGATTCTCTATGTCCTATTAGTCCTTGTCCCCATTCAAAGCTAATATTACTCCTAAATTTAAATTTGTGTTATGCATTTTTGATTTTCTTATTTTAGTTTCTAAGTCTTCATCCCATTCATTTTCTAAGTTTTGATTCCTTGTGTCACTCTCCATTGTTACTAAATGGCAGGTGTTCTATGAGTTTCATAACCTTATTATGAGGTTCTTAGAGTTTTATAACTTCTAGATCACCTAACATAGTTAACCTTTCTATTATTTGTGAATCTTGGGTAGTCAGTAAGTCAGAAGTTTTTAAAACATCAAAACTCTTAACTTCTAGTTTCCAAGTTTCATGACCCCATGATATAGCTTTGGTTTCTCAATTTTCAAGGCACCACCACCTCATTTAATTACTTGTATGGCATAACCTATAGTTTTATATTTAGAATTTTTGAGAAACACTTTAATCTCAAAGTTCCTATTTTGAAGAGATAGAATTAAAAACCACACTAATGCAACATTAAAAACATGTCCTGTCCAATTTTTTCAATTCATTTATTTGCATTTTTACTCTTTACAACTATTTCTTGAAGACATACGTGTTATCTCTTTCTAAGTTGGTGCTCATGTAGATAGGAATTGAAAGCCATTGGTCTAGTGTGAAAGATATAGAATTTGGAATCCTAAATTTGGAAGAACTCTGGGTATGCTTAAAATAGAACACTATAACACCATTAGAGGATAAAATCTTGCATAGTGGTTTAGTGAGTGCTAGAGGTTTTCATAAGGTTGTATAAAACATTGACTTGGTAATTACATACACAAGAAGGTGCATTCTAGAGATATAGAAGATAAATGCTATGGATGGGTCAGTTGTTACAAAAATCACTCCAAAGATAGTTTCTTGTGCATTTAATCTTCCTAAAATAGAAACTATAGAAGAAATGTCTATAGCTATAGGTGATGAATTATTTAGAACATATGAAAATTGGTGTAAAAATTCTATATAAAAGAATTGGCTAAAGTCTGAGAATAAATGTAAGTCTCAATTACCTACTAAGATTAAAATAATGCATTTTAATGCTTAAATATCAGATACCATTAACTTGTTACACCAGGTAGTTGGGAATGCTCAAATCAATTCCTTTAAAGTTTAGATGTGTTGGTTTATTCTTGTTATTTTTAAAGATAAATAGTTTATTGACTAGGGTAAAGTTATTAGTTGTCATTTAAATGAGCAATTAGTAAAATTTCAATAGAATACTTTTTTCATATGTGTTCATACTTGGTATATATTCTAGTGAATCAAAAGGTTGTTTGGGTAGGATTGGAGCCACAAATGCTTTCGATGTTAGATATGTCTATGTATAAATATTTTCCATAGTTCACTAGACAGGTTAGGATGAATGATTATTGCCATGCCAATGATGAGTTTTTTATAGAAGTTGTAAGGAAATTAGATGGAAAACTTGAGCTATGGATTTATTTTGAAACAACCTCTTTGATTATGAAGTTCGGAAGTTTTTATGTTTAGAATGAAAGGTTAACCTATTTATAGGTATGAGGTTTTGTGAAAAATCCAATGAAATTACAATGATATGTAAGTGATTTCCATGTTTTTCTAGAAGTTTATAGATAGATGTCCATATTTAATGTAAAATATGTGAATATGGGGAAGTGAGGCAATGTTTTTCTATTGTTAGTTTCTTCTTTTTCTTGTAAAAATAATAAAAGTAATAAGGGATTAGAGAAGATTAATAATGAATATAATATTCAATATTTGTTTATGAGAGCAAATTTTGATAGCAAGGGTTATGTGAGATAGAATTTGTATGGAAGTAACTCCTATAAACATCACCCTAATATTGAAGATTTATGGGAAGATTACAATGATGAAAGGAAAGTATAGAAAAGGGAGTATATTTCGTTAACTTTGAAACAAATTAAATATTATGGCCTCTCTTTTTAGATTCTTGAGAGTTTCAAAGAAGATTATAAAATTGTAGATCCTGAGTATCAAGTTGTCATTTCCATACCTCTTCCTAAAACTAATTGGTGAAAAAATGAAATTTTAGATTTGAAAATTCAAATTAATCATGTGTTCAAAAATAATCAAAATTGGATAGATGGAAAGTGGTGACAAAATGTAGGTCCCACCCATGATCAAATGGCTCCATAGAGAAGTGAGTAAAGAGTTATATAGGGCTTTTGATGTCAACATTTCTTCTAGGAGACAAGAAACTAGTTTGTCTAACACTAATTCACAATCAGGTGGAGATGGTGAGAGGCCTAAGGAAGTGGTTAAGTTGAAAATAATTTTTGAATAGGATGGTATACCCTCACCCATCCCTAAAATTAAAACTATCTAGGGGAAGTCAGTGCTTGCTGACTCTGATAATATTTTAAAAAATGTGATAGATGATGGTTCTTTTTCTATGATTTTTGAAGTTCCTTCTTCCCCCATTGAAAATGTTACTATTTTTGTTTCTACAATTAAAATAGTTTAAGGTAAAAGCACTAAAAATACAATTATGACAACCTCTCCTAGATGGTTGAATAAGGTAGATGAAAAGAAGATAAAAAGTGTGTCAATAATGACATTTAAGGTAGATACAGTCACCAAGTTACTACAAAGTTACTCAAAACCTAAAAAGGCCAAGAGAATGTCTAGGATGGTGACTGATGCATCTTTTAGGCATCAATTGTTGGAAATTGTTGATCCTATTAAGGATCTAAATGAGAATGAGATAACTAAGGTAGAGTATAAGATTACTCATGTTGACTTGAGGCCTTATAATATAGAAAGTGATGTTTATCATGTTGATTTCTCTATCAATGCTTTGATCAAAAGAGTAAAATAGTAGAGAAAATTTGATGTTACAGTCATAGGATTTGTCTCTTGATAATTTAATTTTATCTCTTATTACTCTTGCTCCTAATGAAACCTCAATCTCTAGCATAGAAGGTGTTAATGCAGAGGCCATACATAAAATCAAGAAGAATCTGGGTTATGATGATGCTACTACTAAATTAATTGATGAAATCTCTCAAGATGGTTTGTTTTATCTTAATAGAGAAATCCATTTTTACACCCATATAGCTGATAAAAGGAAGGGTCTTGTAACAAAACTTTATCATGTCAGAGTAGAGCAAAGTAACACATGTCTACTCTCACAAGAGATTGTAAAGAATATTTCCATGGATTCCCTAGTGCTAATTAGAGAAAAAATAGTGAATGACCTTAAGTAAATTGATCCTTCCTAGTTTGAATCTTTGGATTAGAAGTAAAATATATATGATAATTTTATTATGGAAATAAACAAAGTACTTCAACAATATTTTGAGATGTTAGTTGAAATCAAAGGAAATTACAATGACATGGAAGTGGAAATAGTTGATGAATTTGATGAAAAGGATTTAAACATCTCATTAGTGACTTTGAAATTTGAAGAATTATTTCATAAAGTGATAGCTAATCCAAAAATAGTAAATGGAGATTCTTTGAAAAAACATGCCACTTTATAGGATTATTTGACTTTGTTTAATACAAAAAGGGACACTATGTTTGAATCTTTGATGGAAATCAATAAAAAACTTAGTAAATAGAGGACCAAGTTGAAAATCACAACCACACTAGGGAGAAAGAGAATTACTATAGTGGTTATCAAGTAATATGAATATAGGAGTGGAATGCAATTATTAGAGGTGAGTGAGGAGCAATTAGAACCTGAGATAGTTGAAGATGAAGAAGCTAGAGTAAAGACCACTAATGCATGATAGTTTTTAATTGTTAGGATGTTTCATTTATATTGCCTCTTTTTAAACATTCCTAAAGACCTATTTTATTTTAATTTTTGATGTGGTTGTCTTAAAGAAACCATTATCATAAGATTGTTGCTATGTAATATTTAACTATGAGCTAGATGAGAGGTGTAAGGATATTTTGGGCAAACTTTATTTTTCTCAGTAGAGAAAATTTCATGATTTTAGTTTACCTACTATTATTATGAATATATAAGGTATGTATGGTGAAGTTCATGCAAGCATAATCTTTATGTTATGGTGTGTTAAATCACTATGTTTATACTGAATATATTGCTAGTGGTTATCTTTTTTGAAAATAATAGTTATTTAGCTGATTTTCATCATTATAAGATGGTTATCTTTTTATGAAGGTTTTATGTCAATGGATATTAGGTTACTATAAAAGATAATTTTATCAATATAGAAGTTATTAAAGTATTTGAAATTTATGTGTAATGATTTGCAAATTTGTGTGTGTGTGTGTGTACGCGCGCGCTCGCGCACATGTGTGTGTGTGTGTGTGTGTGTGTGTGTGTGTGTGTGTGTGTGTGTGTGTGTGTGTGTGTGTGTGTGTGTGTGTGTGTGTGTGTGTGTGTGTGTTTGTGTGTGTGTTTGTGTGTGTGTGTGTGTGTGTGTGTGTGTGTGTGCGTGTGTGTGTGCGTGTGTGTGTGCGTGTGTGTGCGTGTGTGTGTGTGTGTGCATGCGCATGTGTGCATACCTTTCAAATATTATTGGTTAAAAGCAATACCTTTTTCTTACTTTTTGGTTAAAAGCAACATAAGTTTCCATTCATTGCATATCATTAGAAGGTAGTTGAAGCCTTGTAAAATAAGTAGAGAATCATTATAAAATACCATTATAACTAGCTCAACTGTTGATACATTTGTCACCTCTATGGGTGTCAAAATATAAATTCAGGTGACAATGTTTATAAACCAAAATATTTTTGGTGACTCTGTTGGAGACTTTAAGCTAAGAACATAGAAGTCTGAGTTAATTTTTGAGTAACAATTATGATTCTAAAAGATACAATTTTAAGGATAAGTCATATCAGATTGAAATTGTCTACTATCCTAGTATTATTGATAATGTGGATCATTGGAAAGTGTTTAATAATGATCAAAAAATTATTATATTTTTGGAAAAGGCTGCATCTTTTACCAATATTTTATGTGAAGGTACTGATGAGAAGAGTAATGAAATTTTAGGAGATATTACTTCAACTGATGGGAAAGAAACTAAAGTTATCCAAATGAAAGGTAATAATATTACTAAAGGTTTGGTTTCCATTGAAGATTTATTCAATAGACATGATCAATATTTGAAGAAAAAAACTGAAGTTTATATTTAATCTTCTAGTGATTTTGATAAGGTTAATATTGGTATGAATGATGACCCTAAAATTATTTGTATTGGAAAATGGTGCTTTCCTCAAGAAAGGGAAAAATTAATTTGTTTGTTGATCAATTACAAAAATGTTTATTCTTGGTGCTACACTAATTTTAAAAATTTGAGAAATGGAGAATTGCAACACAAGATTCCACTAAAACTTGATGCTACACCATATAGGCAGAAATAATAGAATTATAATCCTAAGGTAGTAGAAGCCATCTTTAGTGAAATTGATAAGATGTTGAAATCATAATTATTTACCCCATCCATCATTCTACATGTGTAGCTAATATAATTCCTCTTATAAAAAGTAATGGATAAAAAAGAATATGTGTTGATTTAAAGAATTTTAATCAAGCCTCATTAAAATATAATTATTTGTTACCTGTCATTGATCACATATTACACATAGTAGCTAGTTCTAAAATGATGTCCATGCTTGATGGATTTTTTGGTTATAATCATATTGAAGTAGCCCTATAGTATCAACATAAAATAACCTTCACTACTCGTATTAGTGTCTTTGCTTACAATAGGATGCCATTTGGTCTTATAAATGTAGGGGAAATTTTTCAAAAGGATATGGATCTATCTTTTAGCGATCTAATAAATAAAATCATTGTGATATATTTAGATGACCTGATAGTTTTTTTTAAGAAAAGATCTAATCATTTTCATGATCTTGATGTGATATTACAACACTGTAGAGAACAAGGAATTTATATAGATCTTGACAAAGCCATTTTTACTATAACTAAGGGGAAAATTTTAGGTTATTTTGTTTTAAAATATGGAATTGAAGTGTATACTAAAAGAGTTAAATCTATTATGCAGTTGAGGTTACTGGCGAACAAAGATGGCACTAGGTCTTTCTTTGGTCAATTGAATTCTATGAGAAGGTTTCTACTTGCTTTTGATGAGTTAACAAAGCCCATTTTTGATATGTTAAAAAATCATCTTGTATTCAAGTGGAGTAATTAGGGTAATAAATACTTTTAGGATATAAATTTTCCATCACAAGTTCACCTACCCTAGTCCACTGTGATTTTACAAAAGATTTCATTATCTATAGTTATGCATCTGAGCATACTCTATCAGCCATTTTGTTATAGAAAAATGAACAAGGTATTGAATCCCAAATTTAATTTATGAGTGTACCTCTTAATAAATATGATATTAAATATTATCCTTTTGAAAAACATGCTTATACTATGGTGAAATCATTGAAAATTTTAAAATTTTACCTTCTTTATACAACTATTTTTGTTCTTGAGACTACAGTTAAAAATATCCTCTCCCAAAAAGTCATTGGATGTAATAAAAGAGGATATTTGATAGAAAAAGTGAAATAATATGAGATTGAGAATAA
The DNA here is from genome assembly GCA_037957365.1 of Torreya grandis. Lineage (NCBI taxonomy): Eukaryota > Viridiplantae > Streptophyta > Pinopsida > Cupressales > Taxaceae > Torreya > Torreya grandis. Next base: position 947,411 of record JARHVA010002359.1, read on the forward strand.
ATAAACCAACCTAGTAAGAGGCAAAGGTTTGGCCAAAATGATTGCGAAAAGCAAAACCGCTAAAAAAGAATAATTGCCTTTGGTTCTTTTTACTAGTACTATAGATGAGTGATTTTCTAATGTTTCTTACTTATTTACTTATGGTGATTGCCCATCACATTTATCATCCAAAGAAAAGATAAATTTAAAACATAAATCTAATAAAATATTTTCTTTGGGAAGGAAATTTGTACAAAAAAAGATGTTGATGGGGCTTTCTTAAGATATGTTGATAAGGAACAACAAAGAAGATTACTAGAAGATTTTCATAATGAAGCATGTGGTGGACACTATTTAGATTATATAACTACTTTCAAAATCTTTTGTCAAGGATTATATTGGCTAGGCATGTTTAAGCATGCCTATGAATGGGTATGAGAGTGTGAAAAGTGTTTGAGATTTACTAATAGAGCTCACTGTGTAGCCTTACCATTAAAACCTATAGTAATAGATGAACCTTTTCAACAATGGGGTTTGAATTTTATTGGTCAAATAAATCCTAACTCTAGTGTAGGGAATACACATATCCTAACTACTATGTATTATTTCACTAAATGGGTTAAAGACATTCCAATAAAGCAAACTACTTCTAATGTTGTTTGTAATTTCTTGAAGGAAAATATGCTAGTAAGATTGGTGTTCCCAAGAAACTTATTGATGATAATGACAGTCCTTTTACATCTTAAAAAATCACTTTTTTGTTGTAATTATGGTATTATTTTGTCTCATTCATTTGATTATTATCCTCAATAAAATGGGCAATCTGAGTCAAACAATAAGAATTTGATTTCTATTATCAAAAAGCTAGTAGATGAAAATGAAATGGGATGCCATAAAAAGTTATATGATGCTCTGTGGGCTGATAAAATTACATAAAAAATGGCTATTGGCATGTCTCCTTTTTAGTTAGTAAATGGCATTAACAATATCTTAACAACACCACTGGAACTCTCAACACTTAATTTGCAAAAGGCTATTGAAGATGAGTAATTCTAATTTGCACTAGAAAATAGGGTCATATACTTAAATAGATTGTAAGAACAAAGGGAATTAGTGGTGGAAAAAATTGCAAAGCACCAGTAGATGGTAGAAATAGTTCTTGATTAAAAGGAAAGACAAAGGAATTTTGTAGTTGGTGATTCAGTTTTTCTTTAAGACAAGCAAAAAGAGCCAAAAGGAGCACATAATAATTTTGATTCTCTTTGGAGAGGACCTTTCTAGATTAGACAAACTATTTATGATAACACATTCCTACTGAATTTTCCAGATGTTATTGCTCTACCTCTTGCCTAAATGGGCAAGATTTGAAATTATTTTAGTAATTCTATTCTTGGGTTGTTCTTGTATATAGTTTTCCTTGTATTATTTTGGCTTGTTTTATTTCAACTCTATTGCCTAATGAATAAGAATTTATGCCATGATTATTCTAGATTCTCTATGTCATGTTAGTCTTTGTCCCCATTTAGAGCCAATGTTACCCCTAAATTTGAATTCATGTTATGCAGTTTTGATTTTATCTTATTTTAGTTCTTAATTCTTCATCCCATTCATTTTCCATGTTTTAATGTCTTTTTCACTCTCCATTATTACTAAATATCACGTGCTTTGTGAGTTTCATAACCTTATTTGAAGGTTATTAGAGTTATATAACTTCTTGATCACCTCACTTAGTTAAGTTTTCTATTATTTGTGAATCTTGGGTGGTTGGTAAGTCAATGGTTTTTAAAAATTCAAAAAACTTCTGACTTTAGGTTCCAAAGTTTCATGACCTCACAATATAGCTTTGGTTTCTTAGTTTTTAAGGCACTTGTACTTAATGTAATGACTTGTATGGCACAACTTAGAGCTATCTTTTATTAAAAATTTATAGGTACTTAAATCTTAAAGTTCTTATTTTAAAGATATTGAATTAAAAACCACACTAATACAAAGAGTTATACAAGCTTCTAATGTGAATGTTTCATCTAGGAGAAATGAAATTAGTATTTCTATCACTAATTCATAATCAGGTGGAGATGGTGAGAGGCATGATGAAGTGTTTAAGTTTTAAATAGTTTGTAAATAGGATGATATACCCTCACGTATCCCTAAAAAGAAAACTATCAAGGTGAAGTCAGTGCTTGCTGACTCTAATAATCTTTTTCAAAATGTGATTGATGATGGTTATTTTTCTATGATTTTTGAAGTTCCTCCTTCCCCCATTGAAAATTTTACTCTTTTTGTTTTTTAAATTGAAATATCTAAAGGTAAAAACACTAAAAATACAATTGTAATAGCCTCTCCTAGATGGTTGAAGAAGGTAGTTGAAAAGTAGAGATAAAATGTGCCAATAATGACAGCTGAAGAAAATACAGTCACCAAGTCACTAAAAAGTTCCTTGAAACCTAAAAAGGCCAAGATAATGACTAGGATGGTGATTGATGTATCTTCTAGGCATTTATTGTTGGAAATTACTGATCATATTAAGGATCTAAATGAGATTGAGATAACTGAGGTAGAGTATACGATTACTCATGTTGGCATGATGCCTTATACTATAGAACATGATGCTTATCATGTTAATTTCTCTAGAAATTCCTTGATAAAAAAGGTAAAATAGTAGAGGAAAGAAAATTTGATGTTATAGTCATAGGTTTTGTCTCTTGATAATCTCATTTCATCTCTTATTACTCCTACTACCAATAAAACCTCAATCTCTAACATAGAAGGTGTTGATGCTAAGGCCATACATAAAATCAAGAAGAATTTGGGTTATGAAAACGTTACTATTGAATGGATTAATGAAATATATAAGGATGGTTTGTTTTACCTTAATAGAGGAATCTAGTTTTACAGCCAAATAGTTGATAAAAGGAAGGGTCTTATAACATAATTTTAGTGTGTCAGAGCATAGCAATTTCATACATGTCTACTCTCACAAGAGATTATAGAGATTATTGCCATGGATTACATAGTTCTAATTATAGAAAATATAGTGAATCACCTTATGGAAATTGATCCTTCCTAGTTTGACTCTTTGTATTGGAAGTTAAATATATATTATAATTTTATTAAGGAAATCAATAAAGTACTTCAACAATATTTTGTGATGTTAGTTGAAATCAAAGGAAATTGTAATGACATGGAAGTGGAAATAGTTAATGAAAAGATTTTAAACATCTTAGAAGTGAATTTTAAATTTAAAAAATTATTTAATAAAGAGATAGACAATCTATAAATAGAAAATGAAGATTCTTTGAAAAACTTACCACTTTGTAGGATTAGTTGACCTCATTCAAGACAAGGATGGACACTATGTTTTAATATTTTATAGAAATGGACAAAACACTTAGTAAATGGAGGACAAAGTTGAAAATAACTACCACATGAGGGAGTAAGAGCTTTACTACAAAGGTTACCAAGTATCAGGAATATAGGAGCAAAATGAAAGTGCTAGAAGTGAGTTAGGAACAATTGGAACATGAGATAGTTAAAGATGAATAAGCTAGAGTCAAGACCACTAATTCATGATAGTTTTTAATTTTTATAATGTTTTATTTCTATTAGCTATTTTAAACATTTCCAAAGACTTATTTTAATTTAATTTTTGATGTATTTATCTTCAATAAACTATTATAAAATGACAGTTGCTATGTAATATTTAAATATGGGTTAGACAAGAGGTGTAAGGATATTTTGGGTAAACTTTGTTTTTCTCATTTAAGAAAATTTCATGATTTAGTTTACTTATGGTAATTCTCAATATAAAAGACATATATGGTGAAGTTCATGCAAGCATATTCTTTGTGTTATGGTGTGTGTATTTATTCTATTTATACTGAATATATTGCCAATGGTTATCTTTATTGAAAATAATGGCTATTTAGTTGATTTTCATCACTATAAGATGTTTATATTTGTATGAAGGTTTTATGGTGATGGATAGTTGGTTACTGTAAAATATACTTTACTCAATTTAGAAGTTATTTAAGTCTTTGAAATTTATATTTAATGATTCAAAAGTGTGTGTGTGTGTGCACCTTTCAAAGATTTTCGATTAAAAGCAATACCTTTTTCCTACTTTTTAGTTAAAATCAGTATAATTTAAAATTTATTTCATATCATTAGAAGTTAGGTGTAACCTTGTAAAATAAGTAGAGAATTGGTATAAAACACCATTATAACCTGGTTCAACTATTGATATGATTGTCACCTTTGTGGGCATCAAAATATAGAGTAAGGTGACAAAATATATAAACTAGCACCATAGACATAGATTATATTGACCACATAATCAACCATTAAAAACATAATATCCCATGGAAAAGGTGTGTAAATATGTATACGTGGTGAAGTTGTGCCTCAATTGGTTCTCATGAACTATGCAAGTAGAAAAGAAGGTTTAATAGTCAAACAAGATAATTTTTCTGCATTATCTCAACTCCAACACCTCCTTTAAGTTTTCAATTACCCTCTACTCTATCATAATACTCATCGATGTGAAATAAATACAATGAAAGAGTTGAGTATGATGGTAGGATGCTCAAGGGTTTATGGTATGTTTGACTGTGTTAGCCCTCAAGGGCATGATTTACATGAAAACATAAAATTCATCACCCTCAATAGGTGTTTGAATACATGATAATTACCTTTTTATGCTTAAAAAGTCATACCATTAATTTTTAACCATCTATCATACCTTTAGCCTTCCAAGAAGGTCTCCTAGCTCCAACTCTAATTGTCAATAGATATGTAGGTAACTATGACAAAATAGTGGGTGGTTATACTAGTTAAGTGACCTTACTATGATCATATATAATTATAATCACTCATTAAAATCACCTCTACCAATTTTTATTATTAAATCTTAACTATTGAGGTCTTAAGATGCATTTATCTCAAAACTAGCTTAGGCTGCCTATGTTTTTCAATATGCCTATGACTTAGTTTTCCTCCTTTGACCTTGTATTTTTCGTTGAGGATGATAAATATAACTTTATTATTCTATAAAAAAAACTATTTTAATGATTCTCATCCTTCATTATTCACCTCTTAAACCATGTTACCCATCATCATACCATGCTTCTTAAGGAAACCTCATTATGGCATGACTATCATACTATTGTATGCGGTTTTGTGAGAAATGGAGGTGATTAAGACTTATTTGACACTCACTTGGTACATTTAATAACTCCCAAGTCACTTGAAACTAACTCTTATCCTTTTCTCTATCATATTCACTTTTAAAATAGTGTTTTTAGGCCATACATAATCCTAATCCATACACAGGCTAGTGTATTGCACTTACTAACTTAGAAGTAATTTTCATGATCTTTATGAAAGTTTGATGATGTAAATTTGTCATTAAAATATAGAGATGATTTCACAAGGATCCTTCTTGAATGGAAGTATCTTAAACTACACTTGTAGAGGGTATGTGACTATGTCAATGTGATTGAACACTTAGTATAGCTACAAGTGGTCATTCAAAAGTTTGACCTTGAATGTAGCACTATTTTCATAACCTTTACATATTATTGATATATCTCACCATGTCTTGTTCTTATGAATCCTCCATGTGACCACTCTGCTCTCTTCCTCTTTCAAATTAGAAATAAGCTTGTGTTTTTAATAAGGTTGTAGGTACATTCATAAGGTGAATGATTGTGTCATTATGCAATTTAAAGTTCATATATTGATATAACTCTTCACCATTCAATGTAACTCTCAAACCTAGGTATAAAACATCATTGATATTAGAGACATAACAATCTTGCTCACAATCTTATTCTTGATCTTGGATTGTCATTGTTCAATAGCCTTCAAGGTTTGAAATGACCCTACTATAGGTGGAGATTATTCTAATAACATGAAATATTATGAGTTTTATTATAAATTATTTTATACCTTTGATCTTTCTTCATGTGCATCACTCTTCACACTCATTGCTCTACCTTTTAGAAGTAGACCTTTCCTTCACTATAATATTGACTATGATCCAAGCCTATATTTTATATGTACTGTGTTAGATGAGATTCTAGAGAGGATATAAGATATATGCTATGAACTTATCATTTATTATTGAAATGATTCATATGAGTTCCATAACCTCATTTGAAACTCCAACTCTCCTAAATTTGATAGCCATGAACACCTATGCCCACTTCTTGCATTATGAATATGTGTTTTGAAAACATGATTATAGGTTATCTTTCTCTTAGGATGCTAACCATATATCAACCCAATGATCCTATTGATAAGACCATGGATGAATCTTAGTTACAAATATGATTTGTCAAAATCCATTCACTCAAAATCTTCCTTAAGGTTTGAAGGTTAAGTCACCTTGTATTTGATCCATCCCATTTAGCATGGTTGTAGGTGATCAATGCAACTTATACAGATAGAGGTGGAGTTATAACTTGATAAGGTCAAAAAACATGAATATTATATTTTCCTCCCTTCTAAGAAACTTATGAGATGATTTAACCTTCTTAATTTGATAACCATGCTTTCTAGTCCTTCAAAATAGTACTTTCATGAAGCACATCCTTGACTGAATTTGTCATGGTTGTAGGTGGATGTTTTTTCTCTCTTTATCACTATTTTAAGGTCTAAAAACCACATTTTCATGAACATGATGTCCTTAAAACATATTTGAATCCTTTTAATAGTGAATCCATGAGATGGTTATGAATAGATGGTTGGTTAGATGGCAATTGACATGAAAATGAGAATGGACATGGAAAGATGGCCTAAAATAGTGATGTTTAGTAGAGAATAGAATGTGAAAAAGGATGAATCATTATGGAGTTGAAATGAAAATGTGAAGTTTATGTCAAGACCATCTTGAATGTGTATACACATAATATTTTAAGCTTTTATTGATTACTGATGCTTTACATCTTACAGGAACCCACCAAGACTCAATCTCTCTAAGTGCACACCCTAAGGGTTGTACCAAGAAAGGGTTGGGTATAAATTTGGTGCTTATTAGTATTATTTTAACTTATTTCCAAATTATTACCAATCCAACCAAATCTAGAAACTAGTCCCTAAGATATTTCTCCTCCCTTGAGTACTCCTCTAGTTTTTTCCTTTTTCCATTCTTCCTTTTATTGTCTTAAACTCCTTTCAACTATTATATGTAATTTATTGATTATGTTGATCTAGTATAGTTTAGGTCTATTATTTACTTTCTTATATTATTATCCTGTTGGATAACCTAGCTTAGACCTAGTAAATTATTTCTGAAAACACATTAGGTCAACTAGGTCAACCATGTACAACTAACATTCTCAAAATTATTTAGGGTAAGATCTACCTATATATTCTATATCATTTTTATCATTATTCATATGTGTCATAAAGAGTTATTATTCTCTTGTGATTCTTAAAAATCTACTTTTACACCATTCTAATTGAGGAGACTTATCGTAGGAGTCTTATTTGGAGAAGCTAGTCTTGTGTATAAGTCTTGGATGCTTTGGCCTTTCCTAGTGATCTTTAAAAACTACAAAAACCTCTAAGAAACCCATTTGGTCAAGGGAGATATTGAATTCCAATGGGTTCACATTTAGGTAAGTATATTCTAACATTGTTCTCCTCTATTTTTGTAGATAAAATTAGCATAAGTGTTGACTCAAATAATAATATCTTTCATATTTTTTGTATTAGGGTGTTACTCATACTTAATTTAATTAAAGTTCCATATACATGTTTGTTTTATTGTTTCTAACCCCCACACTATGTGTCATAAGCTTTGGTGTACACTAGATTATATTTTAATTTCTTTCTATTAGAATAAAGTGAATTTATTAAACCTTAAGACTCCATTAGGGTTGTTGTATGATTGTGTTAGACTATAAGATTTATAACCCTTCCTAACATGATGTGTTATGACAAATGATCCCCTAATCATGTCTAATAGATCCCTATATTTGTCATGCTCTTGCTTGATAAGTGTATCCCCAATCAGAAGTATAGGTATGTTTTATCTTCTCTAAGCCAAGATTGATTTATAAACATGATGCATATCTAATTACATACATTCCAATTAACCTAATTTGAAATTAACCCTTACAAGATTTATTTCATTTTTTCATTCTTTTCGTCATTATTTTGATCATAATTTTTATCATATATTTTGACATACTAGATCAATTATGTCAACCCAACTATCTTTACTTATGTGTAGGTTTCCAAGAATAGGAAATTAGATCAAGCCAGTTGACCTAGTATAGATTTCCATCCTTTCGGACACCCAATTCAACCTACTAAGTCAACCTAGTTGACCCCATAGAGTTTTAGCACTTTTTTAGTAGGTACCTATACATCTTGATTGATTCTATCGACCTAATTTATAAGTTTATCAAGCATACTTCAAGGTTATTCGCAAAAAATATTTCTTCATTACATCTCTGATCTACCAAGGTTCCTTTTTACTTCTCTATTTCTTTATTTTCTATCATTCCTTTGATAATTTTCAATCTTTAAAACTTCCCTTGCATATTCAACTAGATCAACACTAGCGACCTAGTTCTTTGTTATGTATACTGTCTAAAATAACTAGAACGACATCACTGACCTAATTATTTTTATACTTTGATTTCATAGTATAGGTTTGACTTTATTAATCTTGTTCTATATTTTATTCATATAGTGTCAATAATATACCTCATTTTAAATTGGAATTAACCTAATATTTCCTAGTAATTAGTTCACACCTTTCTTTTCCTATTACTTTTATGCTTAAAATAGTACATAGTCTAATTAAGGGATTTTTAATTAATCACTTATTTTTACTATTTCTATTTTATGCACACACAACCAAATCACATTATCTAAACAAGCACTTTACCATTTTATCTACCCTAGGCCAACCTACTTACATTTCATCACCAAAGTGGAAGCTGACTTGATGCTCTAGTCAAGTATAAAGCATGGTTAATGGTATATTTTGGCTAAATACCTGACACCCTTATGTTTTGGTGTGTGAAGTGAAGGGGTAGGCCCCAATACCAATCATGTATCATTATCACTATAGTCCCTTTTAGCTAAAACTACCTAAAACCATACCTAGATTGTTATATAGTACCTTACTTATTTCCAGCTTCCAATCACATTTAAAATCATATCTTAATAATATAGTTACCAATCAAGTTGACCAATTAGTTAGCTCTTTAATTTTCAAGTTGATTGCTTTCTCTTTTATCGATTGTGTGTGAAAAAAATTGCATTATCTAGAATTTGTACAATGTTTTATTTTGGGTGTCTTAATTGGCCTAGCCAACATTGATCCAATTGATTATTTGTTTCCTTTCAGCTCTTACTTTCCTATATTAGCTACAATTTTTTTTATTTCAGCTCATAACTTTTTATCATCTTTCTCCTCCTCCATGTCTATTTTACTAGATTGACCCAGTCAACCTTGTATATTTTTCATCCCTTGTTCATTGTACTAAATCAACCCAATTTACCTTGTATAGTTTATATCTCCTTTTTCATATTTTCCCTACCTCTATTCACTTGCCTTTACATTTTACAGGCCTTTTTTCTATACTAGATCAACCTAGTGGACCCTGTACTATCTTATGTTTTCCCTCTTTGTAAATATAATTCCTTATCCTTAAAATTTTACATTTTGTTCATCTATCTTCTATCAGAATGAAATATTTTATTAGAATATTCTTTAGATAACTTGAATCCTTTTAGATACTATATTGGATGTTCATTTTTTCCTCTCTTTTCCCCTCAAGAGCACCATCATTCTTGGGTCACCTCTTCTCCTCCTTAATCTATGAAATACAATATGGTATAAATAATACCTCAAGATTAAGTTGATGGATCTGATTCTTTCTATACCTACCAAGAAACTTCTCAAAATCTTCAAACTAATGTGTGAATCATTAATACATGTTTACTTAACAATCCCACTAATAATCCTTATTATAACAATCCTCCCCATAATACCAATATGGTGATTAATCCTAAAAACACCAACCCACCTCACAATACAAACCAAATTTTATCCCAAGTCATTAAACAAATGAACATTATGTAAAATTCAAATACCAACCAAATCATACAACTTCAACAACATCTAATCAACATGGCTAATCAACTTCCAACTATTCATCCTCAAGCTTATCATAATTCTATTCCTCAACCTCTTAGGGATGCCTCAGGTAATATTATTACTCAACCCATAATGAATAACAAGATGCTTTAAACCATTCAAAATTATCCTTTAGCTCCCAACATTATTTTCATTGATATTGGTAACATATCTCCAACTATCAAATATGATGGGACTAAGGACCCTGCCTCATTTCTTAAAGGCTTTAAAAATATTTACAAAGAGTGGATCCAAACTAATACATTCACCACTACTAAAATTTTAGTCAAAAATTTTATCGATGATGTATTAGAATGGTATAATCAATTACACCAACATTCTATTTGGCAACTTGAAGATTTGGGTTATCCTTTGGTTAAAGAGTTTTAACACAATGATATTCCCAAAAATTGTCCTAGTCAGTTCGATAACACTCAATAATATCCCATAGAATTAGCTCATAAATTTATCGAAATATGGAAATATTTAGCTCATAAATCTGATCATAACATGACTAACGATAATCTATTTAAACTCTTTATCATTGATTTAACTCCCATTCTCCAATATAAGGTCTGAACCTTTGATCTGCAAACACTTAATGAAGCTCTTGACCAAGCTAAGTTCCAATAATTTATTATGAACTTATTCAAACCAAATCCTAAATTCCTTAAATGATCTTTCCAAACATCTAATGCTATCACTACTAATGATCCAGAAACCAAACAAGGAGTTACCACAATTGATATTTCTTCACCTTCTCATACACCTCTTTCAGTTCAAAAAATGAAATAATTTTTACCACCCTCAAAACCTTTCATCTATCCCAATGCTCCCACTAAGTGGTATGACCCTAATATCTTTTGTTGGTTCCATGAAAACATTGGTCACTCTCATGAATCTTGTAGAGGTATCAATAAATTTTTTATCTCCTATATGCTTGGTGATTCATTCAATCATGAAGCTTTGATCAATCTTCATCATCAAGAATACATTTATGCTTCCTAAAAAAGAAAAACTTTCAAATATTCTACCTCCAATAACCAAAAGTCTTCTTCTAATAATCAATAAAATATCAAGAATTTTTATGGCATCGATGCCGATTATGATCAATATTATAACGACTCTAAATATGTGAACACTACCAAGGTCAATTATCATCATAAACTAGCTCACAAAGATCTCGTTACCAAGCCTAACAATCAATCTTTAGAAGAATAACTTCTTAAAAATACTATGACATCTAATGTTAATTAGGAAGCACCAGAGGAATGAATTCCTCCTTCTAATCCTCCAACCACATATATACCTTCCAAAACTAAATTACCTTCTAAGAGTCATGTTGGTTCTTCTAAATCTCATTGGAATTTTTTTGGAGAGCTCAACTCTTTGCCTTTTAAGATTTCTCTTATGGAGTTGGTTCAAACTTCATCCTATCATCATAAATTCCTTATGCAACAACTTGAAGAAATTGAAGATCCATCCTCCATTGATGAAGAACCACCTTCTATCAACTCTCAACCTACTAATCTCAACACCATTGAAACCTCATGTCCTTCTTCCAAGCCTTCTATTGAGTTTCTTGAAGAGGACATGATTAAAGATGAAATTATTTTTCATGTCGATGATCTGCCACTCTTTGTCAAAGTAGCCATTAATACCACTCTTATTCAAAAAAAATTAGTTGATGAGGGCTCTAGTATTAATGTGATATTCTTGTGGCTTATACAAAAACTTGGTTATAATAAGGATCATCTTAATCAAACTCAACTCACTTATCATGGTTTTGATAAGACTAATCCAAATCCACTTGGTTGTATTTAGCTTCCATTAAGCATAAGATCTAAGACCATTCAAACCAATATTATGATACTTGATCTTCCTTTATATTAAAATATCCTTTTTGGTCATCCATGGACCCATTGAATGTGAACCATTGCTTCTTTTGGTATTCAATGTATTAATTTATTTCATAATGTAAAATGGTACAAGCATGAAGTTGATAATAATCCATGGAGTATCCATCTTCCTAATCCTAAACCTCAATATCATATTCCTGAAAATACTAAGATTAATAATGCTCCTTTACCTGAGTTCAGGAACATGAGTCTTCATCTACAAGTTACTCTTGTAGATTCTGATGATGATGAGCTTAATTAATTTCAACACACTTGTAATACTACTAAGTTACCTCCATATAATTCATAATGTCTTCCTCTTTTCTATTACCATGAGACTATATTATTCCTCTTATTAATGAGATTACTAAATTTCCCCCTCCATGCAATGCTCAGGAGCCTTATTTACTACAATATGCCTTCACTTGTAATGATTTTGGAGTGGCTAAATTTTTTTAAGATCCTTTAATCATGTATCCTTGTACATTCAACACTATTTGGATTTCATCTTTTGAAACTCCCCCTAATTCTCAATATTGTACAATTTATCCAACTTATGATGACAACTATATCATGGCCCAACCTCAATCTAGAGATTTGGATGTCCATCATTACCAAAAAACTTTATCCCAAATACATGATTTTAATTGGGATGTGCATACCATTTCTATGGATCATACCTTAGATCTTGAGGGTCATGTGCCTCTTATCAATCCTCCTCTTATTGATACTCGTTGGGTGGTAGAAAAAATTATGCCTTCTAAATCTCTAGAATATCCTACACCATTAGATCAATTAATTACATCCAATCCTTATCCCATAATTTAATCCATAAATATACCAATATCTTCTACTTCATTTACTTCTTTTTATCCTAAAATTACACTTGATGCCAAGGTCACTGATGTCTATCAGATTCATTCTGATTATGATAACCATGGTAATTAATTTCTTCATCTTGAAGTAGATGTTGAATATTATGGTCCTTTTCATACCTTACCTAATGATGAAGCTATTCTTGAGTTAATTTATGCTTGGGAACCTTAACTTCCTCAAAAACATCATAAACTTGGAAATTTCAAAACTAAGACTCCTTACTTCAACAACCTTATTTCTATCATAGATCCTAAAATAAATACAATTTTGAGCCTTACCTAGTGCACCATACCACTTTCAAGATGGTAATTCCATGTTTAGTGAAGAAACCAATCACATGGAATATGGTACCCCATCTTGTCCTCGACCAATTATAGTTTCCTAATAGATTTCACCTATTGAACATGATAATTTTAGCTTATTCTTTGATAAATATCATTAAGTTTTTGATTGGTCCTATGAGGACATGTTTTTCATTAACCCTAGTATTATGGTACATAATATCATTACTTATACTAATGACAAGCCTATGCATCAAAAACAAAGAAATTTTTTTCTTGAATTTTTAACCCTATGTCATAAGGAAATAATCAAATTACTTGATGCTAAATTTATCAAACCAATGGATTATTTTGAATAGGTATCAAACATTATTCTTATTTGAAAGAAAATCATTATGTTTATTTACATTTGTATTGATTTCCACAACCTTAATCTTGCTTGTCCCAAGGACAAATTTCCCTTACCTTTAATAGATGTGATCATCAATTCCATGGTTGGTTACAAAATGTCATCTCTCATGGATGGTTTCTCAAGATATAATTAGATTTATATAGCTACTAAAGACTAACATAAGACTACTTTCACCATGAAATGGGGCACCTATACTAGGTCAAAATTCCCTTCGGTCTCAAGAATGTTAAATCCACTTACCAATGTGTAATGACTCACATATTTCATGATCTCATTCACAGAATTGTTAAAAACTATGTGGATGATCTCATTTCTAAATCCAAGAATCATAAGAATCATATTTTTGATCTTACTATCATCTTTGACCATATCCTTAAATATAATGTTAGACTTAATCCTTACAAATGTGTCTTTGGAGTCACATCTAGCAAATTATTAGGATTCTCAATCTCTTCCCATGGCATTGACATTGATCCTACCAAAATTAGTGCTATCATCAACATGAATTTTCCTCATTCTATTCTTGACATTCATAATTATTTAAGCAAGCTTGGGGAAATTAGATGATTCATCCCCGAAACGGCATATCGAATTCACTCTATCAATTCCCTTCTTAAGAAAAGTACTAATTTAGAATGGATGGATCCATTTCAAAAAGCATTTGATAACATGAGAGAGTCTTTACTTCATCCACCGACACTTCATCCTTTTTCCAATGATAAACCTTTGATTCTATACACTTCTTTCACACCTATGTCAATTGCGACAATGCTTTCCCAACAAGATGATATGGGAAGAGAGTATTCTATCTACTACATTAGCATATGCCTCATCAAGTATGAAAGATCTTATACCAAAATTGAGTTTGATTTACTTACTATCCATTTTGTGGCTAAAAGTATTTGTCACTACAATCTTTACCAAACTACTTATGTCATTGTTGATTCTGACCCCCTTCATCATTTATTATCTAAAGTCTTTCTTCCTAGACATAGAATTGACAAATGAATGGACATCCTTATGTAATTTTATCTTCACATAATCACTCAAAAAGTTGTTAAAGGGAAAGTCATAGCTAGCTAACTTGATATAGCTCCCATTCCAGCCACTTCTTCCCTTCAAGATGACCTTCCAAATGACAATATTCTTTACATTGAAGGTCTTAATCAAGATATCTCTCTAAAAGATCATTTTTTTATAGATTTAACACTAATCTTAAAGATAATAATCTTGAATAATCTTATACTCCATCTAATACTACTAAAACAAATTTTTTTATTAAGGAAATCCCTAAAATCAATGTTGACTTGCATGATTATAACTAGACCCTCCATTCCGATGGTGCTAAATGCCTTCAAAGAGTTGGGGCTGGTTACATTCTCACAAGTCTTCTTGGTAAGATCATTCCTTTCAATTTTTTTTTCACCTTTGATGTCAATAATAATATGGCTAAGTACAAAGCTCTTATCTTAGGCATGAGAGTAGATCTTGATTTATACATTCAATAACTTCATGCTTTAGTTGATTCTTAACTTATTTACCATCAAGTTAATGGTGAATATCAATGTAAAAGTGAAAACCTTATTACCTATCATCAAATTTCAACAACTTTCACTGAGGATTTTATATCTTTCACTATTGAGCTTAATCCTAGAGATAAAAATTCCATTATTAATTCTCTTACCTTTTCAATTTCTCTATTTCATTCACATCAAGTTCTTTATGATTCTTCTTTTATTATACAAATAAAAAAATCTCTATCTTCAAATCAACCACTATATTCGCTTATCTACCATATTAAGGTTGTCACCATTAGACAAATCCCTTGGTATAAAGACATAATTCAATTCTTAGAACACCAAATTTATCCTCTTAATTTAGACTCTCTTGAAAATACATGCATTCATAAACAAGATTCTAAGTATACATTTTGACACAACATCCTTTACTATCACAATGCTAAAGGTACCTTGATCCATTATGTTATGTAAGATAAGGTCCCTCCTCTTCTTGAACAATCACATGGGGGAATTTCTAGTGTTCACTATAGCAAATATGCTACAACATGCAAATGCCTCTGTATGGGTTATTTTTGGCCTACTCTTGAAAAGGATGTAATTAAATATGATAAAAATTTCATTCTTTGTTAGCTTCATGATGATCTTTTACATTCACCTTCTATCTAAATTCAAACTATAGATTCTCCATTTCCATTTTCCACATGGGGATTTGATCTAATTTGTAAACTTCCTCTCCCAAGATGAACATGTGTTTATCATTACAACTACTGAATATTTTACCAAGTGGAAAGAAGCCATGCCCCTTGTTAATGTCACTAGTATTACCATTTCCAAATTTATTCTTAACCAAATTATTTACCACTTTGGCCTTCCCCATAACTTCATTTTTGATAATAGTGGTAATTTCAAAAACAAACATGTTAAACAACTTTGTAAAAAATTCAAGATCAGTCACAAGTTTTCCATGCCTTATCATCAACAATACAATGGTCAAGCTAAGGTCACCAATAAAATTCTCAAGAAAATTCTTCAAAATATAGTTCATGAAACCCCATGGATTTTAATATTCATCTTTACCTTACACTTTGGTCCTATCAGACTACCATACATAGTGCCACTAGGGTAACTCTATTTTCTATAGTCTATGGCTCTGAGTTAGTTTTTTCTTTGAGAGTTGAGCTTCCCTCTCTTTGTATATCTCTTCATGGCATTATTCCTAATGAATAATTTTGTGAATATAACTTTCATTCCCTTGATCTTATTTATGAACATCATCATTATGCTTTGTAACATAACTTCTAATACAAGGATCACATCACTTGACAACATTACAAATGTGTTAAAATCCTCACTTTTAATGTTGGTGATCTTATCCTTAAATTAGATTACACCCATGATAAATAAGGTAGACATGCCAAAAAATGGAGGGCCCATATTTAGTTAAATACATTCTTAGTCTAATCACTTACCATCTTCAAATCAATTAAGGATATGTTTTTAAAGATCCCACCAACACTCAATTCTTTAAAAAGTACTTAGACTAAACATTTACATCTTGTCATGTTTATATCTATATATATCTACAATTTTTACATGTTACTTAAGTATGGGTCTATCCCTCTGCAATAGTTTCCTTCCTTTCATAAACCTTTAGTCCTCCCTTTTGGTCTTTTGGTTTCTTGATGTACCATAGTCTTCTTTATCTTCTTACATCTTCTCTTGTCTTTCTCATCCCTTGGGTTTTTATTTTTTGAGTTACTTTGTAAGACTATGGATAAGACCTGATTTCCTCATAAAACCACCATATTTTATCTATTTTTCTCTTTCTTTTTTGTTGCTTGCTAATGTTATTTTAGCATCCTTTCATTTTTTATTTTGTGAGTTTCTTTGTAATATCATGGATAGGACCCAACATACCTCATAAAAATACCGTTATTTATTTACGTACCTCATTTTACTTTCTCTCTTGCTTATTATCACCCTCGTGGGTCTCTCTTTTATGAGTTACTTTGTAATACCATAGATAGGACCTGACCATCCTCATAAAATTACCATCTTTTTCATGTTCTTGATCCCTGTTATCAAACTCTAGCTTTTCCTTCTTTTTCTAGATGAAATCTGCACTATAATCTATGTTAGCATGTTTTCCTCCACTTCCCTCTTTCTTATGATACAAAATCACATTTTACTATCATTTTATTCCATCTTACCCTTTGTCACATTTTTTTTGCAATTTTAAGTAATTTAAATTGTTTCATGTGTCACTCCTCTTGATTTCCCCTTCCTTTCATCTCCAAATTAGATAAAACAAGGTCAAAGTCAAGATAACACTTTTATTTCACTTAGATTTATGAGACTCTTAGACCCCATGCTCTTTGAAGTTCTCTCTCTTAGCAAACCTTGTCCCAAGTTTTCAATTGAATTTTATATTTATCACCCATGATTGGTCTTCCAAATATGTATAGAGGAGGAATAGAAAAATCCATCACGAATGTTAAAAACCAAATCATTTAAACAAAAGTCAATGATATCTAAAAGGCAACATAAAAATTTCAAAGTTCAAAATCACACTAAAAGCCATGATTCAAAGCACATCTCCTTATAGTTGAAAATCAAAATCCATAGCTGGCCTTATGGTAGAGCCAATGTCATTTGAGGTACAGTAGGCCAATATATTAGAAGAGGTGAATAAAAAAATCTTTTGGTGCCACCTACTTTCTCACGTAATTACCCAATCTTCATAGTAGACTGATGACTCTATAAGGTCCTGAATAATGGGGAACACATCATGGGGAGGTAGGACCATTTTACTTTTCATGCATATAACATTCTTGGGATGATCTATATACTCCATTTTTTGACCTAATATTTCTGTAGTTAAGAGAAGTTCTTCATAGTCCTTAATGTCTAGATTCCTCTTGTTTTGACAAACCTGGTTTGAGTGTCTTGACTTTGATAAAGAGTTCCTCTACCTTTATTTTTCCTTCATTTTCACTTCCACCCATTTCATTTTCCCCCCTTGATATACAAATTTTGATTCCAACTTTGTTTTCCCTCTTCTCTGCTTTCTTCTTCTTCACCTCTTAAAAGCATGATAACACTATTTTGTTTCAGTTTTATCTATCCTTAGAGAAAAATAACATGTTTGAGGAACTATGAATTCTTCTTTATTTATACCATGATATTACATACCTAAACTTAATTTACTTTTTTTAACTATTTTCATAATTTTTATATACTTTTGTTATGTACACCTGAGTTCATACCATTTTTCCATTATTGAGTGAGGTTGGTTTGTTACTTCTAACTCGAGAATTTTGTTTTCCCTTTTATGCATCATTTTTCCATTGTTGAGTGAGATGTGGATTGTTACTTCTCACTCATCAATATTGTTTTACCATTTTATTTTATTTTTCCTTTTACCATTGATGTGTTTTTGTTTTACCATCTTATTTGATAAGTATCCTTGGTTTGATTTGGTGAGTTTGCCTTTCTTACTTAAGGATATATCATTTGAGTTTTTTGGTCTTTAGTAGCCTTGGATTTACAATTACATGATTTAATCTTGTTTTTGACTTGGTCATTTGGTATAACATAACACTTGTCACCCAACTTGACAAATTTCCCCAGTACATCCCATCCTCATAGTGACAACTATCTTAGAATTTATTGATTTTGTTTTTTTCTCTTTATTTTTGTATTCTTGGGTTTGTCAAAAGCAGTCTCTGTGCCCTACATAATCAAAACTAACAACATAGTAGATAACCATCCCATAATAAATCCAAGTCAAGGTACACAATGCATTTAATTCTTATTTACTTTTTAGATTAATTTCCTTTTCAATCATTTATTTTGAGTTATTTTTGCTTTAAAATACAATTTTTTCTTAGCATCAGTGTTGTGTGTTACTATGTTCTTCTCGAAGCACCATCCCCTGTTACACCTTAGTGACACATGATGAGCTTCGAGTGGGGCATATGTATACACATAATATTTTTAACTTTTATTGATTATATATGCTTTACATCTTGGATGAACCCATCAAGACTCAATCTCTCTAAGTGCATGCCCTAAGGGTTACACTAGGAAAGGGGTGGGCAAAACTTTGGTGCTTCATAGGATTGTTTTGCATTATTAGCACATTATTACCAATCCAACCACATCCCAAAACCATTCCCTAACCTAATTTTCCTCCCTTGAATACTCTTCTAGTATTTTCATATTTCCATTCCTCCTTTTCTTGTCTTAAACTACTTTTTGACTATTGGTTGTATAGGGTCGACAGGGGTGACCTAGTATATTTAAGGGGTTTTCTTTCATTTATTAGATTTTTATACCTGTAACTGACCTAGCTCAGACCTAGTAAATTATCCCTAAAAACACACTGGGATGACCCTATATAATTTACATTCTCAAAAGGATTTAGGGTAAGATCTACCTATATATACGAGATCATTTTAGTCATTATTCATGTGTAATAAAGAGTTATTATTCACTCATGCTTCTTCACAATCTACTTTTCCACCATTTTACTTGAGAAGACTTAGCTTAGGTTTCTTATTTGGATAATCTAGTCTTATGGATAAGTCTTGGATGCTTTGGAATTTCTTAGTGATCCTTACAAACCACAACAACCTCTTGCAAAACCCCTTTGGTCAAGGGAGAGATTGAGTATTGATGGATTCACATTTAGGTAAGCATATTCTATCTTTGTTCTCCTCTCTTTTAGTAAATAAGTGTTAGCTCAAATAATACTATCTTTCATATTTTATGTATTAGGGTGTTACTCATACTTAATTTAATTTATGTTTCATATACATGTTTGTTTTATTATTTATAACCCCCTGCCCCCCCCACTTTGTTCCACAAGCTTTGGTGTGCACTAGATTAGATTTTACTTTCTTTCTATTAGAATAGACTAAATGTTTTAAACTTTTGGAGTCAATTATGGTTTTTGTGTTATTTTTTTTTACTGTAGGATTTAGAACCCTTCCTATCATTATGCTTTATGATAAATGATATACTAATCAGGTCTAGTGGATCCCCATACTAGTCATGCCCCCACTTAACAAATGTATCCCCTATTGGAAGTGTAGGTATGCTCTATCTTCTCCAAGCTAGGATTGATTTATAGACATGATAAATTTATGATTACATACATAAGGGTCTTAAGAAATCATAATCATACCCTCAACAATATCCTATAAATTTGAGGCCTTTGAACAAGCACATGGTGATAAAATAGAAACCTAGGAGTTTGCTAAAAACCCTAACATATGCTAACTTTCCTTAACATATGCTAAATTGTTACTCCATGTAGATATTGAGAGCATATTGATGGATTTATTGTTATGGATATTTGAGGAGTATTTGAGAAAATTTAATTAATAACACAATAACATTAATGAAACCTTTAAATTATGTCATGAAGAATCATGAAATCCATGGATCAACCTTTAAACTATATAACTTATACATATTGCCTACAGACTAAAAATTAGTTATGTATTATCTTTTTGAGATCTATATGACCTTAAAAATGTGAAAATAAGTTGAATACTTCCATGAAAATGTGGATCATTCTCCTAATAAACTCCACAAACTTGATTTTTTTTATCATGATGCCTAGAGGAGGAGAAATATTAGAAAACCAATTATTTGCTTGAATGAAGAAGGCATACTAACTACCTTGGCCTATAAAAGATGGTTCATGAAGGAGAGAGAGATAAATTTAAAACCAATTAACATAGATATAATCTCTCTTATACCCCTTCCTCTACCTAAAATGTTAGACCTTGATTTTCTCTCTCATGGTTATACCATCTACAAACTTGAAGGGCTCTTTTGATGTACAAAGAATCTAGGTGGAGTACATAAATATATTTTTTCTCATGTACGAAGTATTTTCATCTTGAATATTTTATAGAATACATATTATAACTTCTCCTTCAACCTAATGAGCTCTTTTGTTTTTAGAAAAGTTCATATAATTTTGTACTCTTGCATGAAAATACATGGAAAATGGCCTTTCTCTTATATATTCTTATTACTTAAATCTTTAAACCACCAAATTAGGTAATATGATTAATACCATGAGTCATGAATGAGATTATAACAATTCATAATTATTTTATGATCAAAATATGAGCAAATTTGGCATGTGGTAGCCTTTTATGAATCAAAAGTATGTTATGTCTTGCATGTAGAGATGTTTTCAAGGTATGAACATTTGAATTAAATAAATTTCATGAATATGTACTTGAATGTATTTATGATTGATTTATTTTACCTTTGACACAAAATTTATCATTTAATGACCAAAATCTTATGTTTCAGGTAATATACACATAGTTTACAAAGGAAATTGGCCATTAAGTACTATTAAGATACGTTTTATCTTTCTTAAAAGTCTTGAAAGAGAATTTTATGCATTTTGATCACCCTTAAAAACTAATAGACATATCCATACCTTTTTTACACTAAAATATTCTAGATAGCTCATAACTAGTCATCAACTACTCTCTTCACCATCTCCATCAATGTGTTTTTAGATCACAAGGCATGACAGTGATAATACATGGGAGTCAATCTCTTCACTTGAGGTTTAATGGCATAAAAATGGTCAAACACATCACTTAAGCACCCAAAACAACTAAGATAGAAAAAAATTTAATGTAGGGGTTGGCATTTGGCCTAAAAGAAAAATGACTCATAGGGGTTAAATAGCTTGTTGGTCAAGAGAACTCACTAGATTTTCATATGACAATGATAGTTTGAAAACATGGATTGATGACTCTCTTGGACTTCCAAATAGACATTTGTATTCTGATACACCTTTTATTAACTGTAACAACAATAGGATTCAAAAGAAACAACACAATAAACATATTAAACTAAGAAGCAAACACACCTAACCTAAGGAAATAATAAAATAAGACCAACATGAAAAAAGGTAGTAGACTAATAATCATTATAATGACTTATTGAAACAAGACAAAAAACCTAAAAAAACTAATTTGAGTCAAAATATTTCCTCTAAGGTCAAATGTAATACTTGATTTTACACCATAGCACCTTGAAGTATGATTACCATACCTTGATATTTCCTTATTATAGCTAGGAGCATTAACATGTTCATAGAATTTTGAGGAAGTAGTTAGGACTTATAGTTGCATTCCAGGTGCATGGATAGTATATGTGAGTCTAATACCTAGTTATACTCCTTCTAGATTCTTCTACTATCCAATAACAATGTTAATTCTTCTTTAGTCATGAGTTGATGGTCACGTTGGGTAGCTTGATGTGTCTCTTATGTTATGGATAAAACATATGATTTCATGAATATTTAAGGTTATTTGAGTTCATATTCAGCTTCAAAGTGTGGAGAGACATTTGAAGATGAAGTGATAATTTAATAACCTTAACTAAAAGACTCAAATAAGTCATCACTTAATAAGATAACTCCTAGGATTTGATTTCTTGGAGAGTTTATTCATTATTTATTGATGGGATTTATTATCTCAACCCAAAATGAATCACCTTCAAGTAAAGAGTAATCTAATTGGATGATATCAAACTATCTCATTGATTGATTCTCAACAATCTCAAGTGTGATTGAAAATTATTTAGGTTGAATAGTAAAAGGCACAGGGGAAAGCATATCACTTCTTAGTCGTGGTCATGAAGCTACAACTCATATTTTACTATATAAATTTGGGCATTTGAATTTGTTTCATATTCAACATCTAATTGATAATCTATCATACTCTCAAATTCAACTTGTTCTTCATCTTCTTTGGTTGTCTTGTACTTGTCTTCAACCATTGATGCAAGCTTTTGTGGACTATCATGGTAAATGGAATCTACCATATGACTAGTGAGTTCATAGAAACCATCTTATTCTTGCTCAATCGACACCTCTTTTTCTTATATCTCATCTTGTAATGGTATCCCACCTTTTATCTTAGAAGCAACCTCTTTATATTCATCTTCTTTTGCATTATGAAAGATTGAATCATGTCTATCTTTGCCAAATGGTATCCCAATGGTGATTTTATATTCTTGATGACTTGATTCATTCTCATATTTTTTCACTTTAGCTAAATATTATTCATTTAACTCACAAAGGAGAGGCTCCTTCTCAAAGAGTGGCATGGTGGATCTAAAGGAGTTACCATGGATGCTTGATTCTTCTCATAGGGATGCTCAACATTGATCACCTTCACATCATCTCTTTGTTGAATTTATCCTTGAATAGAATTAAATGAAGGTAAGGCCTTGTGATCTTGAGGATGATGGGTGGGGAATAAGTAATATCATGCTTGATCTTCAATTTAACATCTTGAACTATTTTTTACTACTCTTCTTTCTCCCTTAACTATTACATTTGTTTCCAAGTCATGAACTTGGGTTTAGGGACCTCTTCTTTTACACTTATTATAGCCATGGGTATGAATGAAGGAATTTGATACTCAAATTATTTTGATTTTGTAGATACTATTGATTGATGAATATGTTGGTTTACAAGCTCAATTTGTTGAGCAAAGTGAGCCTCAAAGTCATAAACCAACTCATTAGAGATATTTCCTTGCTACTATAGGGTGAAGGCTCTTATATGATCTACTATGAAATATGTAACTTAGCCTCCTTAAAACACAGTTCCCACACCTTTTAAGGTCTTTATTGGATATAATTCATAGTAGGAAAAGTTGGCAAGGTCTAAATAGAATCTTGATAGATGTGATATATGTTTGTTTGATATTCATAAAGAGAAAAGGTCAGTTCAATAGAGGGATGATGTGAAATGGAGGGAAAATATTATTTGTTTTATTTAACTTGGTGTCTCTCATAGACTACCAACTTCTTTTCAATGTTTGTAATTATACCACCTATGCCAATGATATGACCGTTAAATTTTGAATGGCCTTGTCTTATGAAATATGCACACACATATTTAGCTTATTGAAATAAATCTCTCATGCTTGGAGACCTCTTATTCATAGCTATTTTTAGTGTCTATGCTCACCATTTATTTCTCATATCCAAAAGAGGTTTATTTGAAGCTTGATATGGATTGTATTGGAACTTGATTAAGCTGATCAAAAATGTCATTATATTGACATGAATGATTAGATTGATAAGTAGGATTCCAAAGAAGTGAATTAGTTTTACAAAGATTATAGGCCTGATAATAGATTTCATATTATTGATTGGGGTGCATATAGTGCTGATAGGGGTCATAATGATAGGGATATGGATCATATTGGAATTGGTATGGATCATATGGTTGTTTAAAATGAGGTATGTGACATAATTATTCCCCATATGCTATCATCATTCACCACAAGACACATGAAAATCAATGAATTTATGAAAAAAATTCCCTTTACCTCAGAGATGAGGACCATATGAGTGCTTGAAACTGCTTGTAAAGACTAACATGATGCAAATGAAAAATCTAATGGCTAGATATGTGTCACTATTATGACTTGGAATTATACCTTTATGGATAATTTCTTTAATCTCCCCCACTCCTAGTCACAATATGGGAACAACCCTAGGTTTTGGGTAACCTATGATGGGGTTAGACCTCTAAAGAAGGCCATATTCTTCTTGATGAATCACCTATACAAATGTTTTCAATAAGAAAAGGGTTAGAAAGGGCGAAAGGTCTCCTAAGAAAGTTAACCAGGTGATGCACCAAATATAAATGAGGTTGTCATATGAATGAAGTAAACATTGAGGAAGCATAAGACAATGTTAGCTCACACAATCTCATAAAATTAGCTAGTTGCATAAGTGTTTCATAAACTAGTTTCAAGAAGAAATGAATGAAGGTAAAAAGGAGTTTTAAGACTCACTGAGAGATTTCATCAATGAAAGAAAGAACACTAACTTAGACCTATAGCTAGCTTGAAGACACCTTAGAAATGAGAAATAAAAAAGGACAATGGGCATGGAAAATTCTCATTCATAATGACATCATACATAAGATTTTATACACATAATTTTAAGTAGAGAGATAGGTAGAGAAAGTCTTTATTACCTCAAGAGTTCTTTCATATAAATTTTGTTAGGGTCTAGCCTTATCAAATGAGAGTCTCTATTCTTCCATAATTGAGAGAGAATTTATATCAAAATTTAGAGAGAGTTTTCTTCTAAGAAATGAGAGAGAGTACCAAAATGCAAAATAAAGATAGATATAGGAGAAAGGGGAGAGATAGGGGGAGTGCACCATATGAAATCATTAATTTAGTTGTCATCCTTCTTGATTTTTGAACCATATTTGATCCAATTTCTTTGACTCAATATCTTATTAATATATACACCTACTATAAACCTAAATGTAGCTTTCTACTATAGATTGAAAACCAATCTCATTTATTGGTTTTCCTATAGCTATCATGTTAATGAAAAACTATAAGATGTATAGCCTCATTCTTGAACTTTATTAGGTATAAATAGACATATTATATTTTTAAACTTTAATGGTGATAGAGTTTCCTTTTTACACAAGGACATCCTTGACGAGTGTTGTTTAAATCCTCATTTAATCAATATTCAATTGATGTCTTATCAACTAGGGGTAGTGTCTAAATCTATCTACAGTAAGGTATGGGATGGTAGATATAGAAGGCTACTTATGGGGGTGTTTTATTATCCTATTCTAAATTTGACTAAAGAAAGAAATGTGTCCTAAACTATGTGATTCACTCTTTTGCTGAAAAGGAAGAAATCAAATTAATCCACTCTTTTGTTGAAAGTAAAAATCACACTCCTATTTACTCTTTCATGGAAAGTAAATTCATACTCCTATTCAACAAATGGAAATTTGCTTCACTCATCTATTGTAAAAGAAAGCACACTTTGATTAGAAAGGAAATGATTTTGGAATAAGAAAATGCTTTTTAAACTGTGAATTTATTTTGATGATTTTATGAATAAATGTAAAAATTAACAAGATTCTAATTAATTATAGCAATGAGTTAATAAAACATAACATAAATACCATACACAATTATTGGTTACAAGGAGAGTGGTCCCTTAGTCCTCTCAGACTCAGGAACAAAGATTGATCAATGTTGGAAGCTAAAGTATTAATTCATAAAAATAAAATGATTACAATCTATCTAAAATCTATAATATGCTCGTATAAATTTTCCTCTATTATCTACTATCTATCTTTCTAATTCTTTCAATGATGAAAGTGTTACATTTTATAATAATATAATCAATCAAAATAGGATGCAAAGGAATAAGATTCCTTGGTCGATCCATTCATCCAAAGATAAGAGATTAGATTTCCAAGAGATCTAATTATTTTGACGAAATAGATATCTTATCCTATAATAGTCCTAAGATACAAATATATATACAACTTTATCAAAATCAAATCCTATAAAATAGTAGGTGGTTGTTTTCTTTATTTGATTCTAGGTGGAATGATTCTTTCTTATCCTATCTAGCTGACAGCTTCCCTATTTGTAGCTTCATCCTTACAAAATTCTTGGAATTAACCCTATAGAGTCAGGAGGAATGAACCTATGGAGTCTATATAAATAAGCCTATAGAGTCCTTATAAACGAGCCTATAGATTATGTAGAAACAAGCCTTTAGATTCCATAGAAAATCGGTAGTATGACCGACATCAGTTAGATGCAGTGGAGGAGACCGGCGACGGCAGGGAGTCGACCGATGTCAGCAGCACCAGACAAGCAGGGACTGGCGTCGATCGTCTGTGCGGTTCAGAACTGTTCATTGCACGAACAGTTAGTTAGTTGAACCAAGTGTTTACATGCTAAGGGGCTAATTTAAGTCGTGGGCTGTGTGTTTAATTTTAGTAGTTAGAGTTCTATTTTTGTAACCATGGGATTCTATTTAAAGACCCATAAGGCATGTATTGTAAATTATTCTAAGGCAAGTAAGAGCATTGAAGCAAGCAAGGTCAAGGAGATCTATAGGTGTAAGGTCAAGGAGATCAGCTGAAGCATTCAAGGAGGGATATCAACTCAGGCTTTAGAGTTGTTGTGTTGAGCAAGAGAGAGAGGGGAGAGGGTCTTGAGGTGTGGCAAGCCTTTGAGGTGGAGGAAGAAGTGGCATCTTCCTTATTGTATTTTCTTCTAGTAATATTTAATACAAGATTGTGTATTGTCTCTCAAATTCTTTGCTGTCTCAAGTTTCTAGCTACTTTATCATTCTGGTATAATTCTGTGTTTAATTGCATATAAGAAAGTAATCAATTATGCTCTAATTGGTAGAGCTAGAGATCCCCTGACAAGTGGTATCAGAGCTATGGTTTGCAGGAAGCAGGGTATTGTTTTTGATTACAGGTCATTCACAGGGTTTTTTGATTGAGTGGGATTTCAGTAATGGCAGAAGAAAGTAGGCTACGAATGGAGAAGTTTAATGGCAAGAATTATCAACATTGGAGGATGCAGATTGAGGACTATCTGTATCATAAGGATTTGTACTTACCGTTGGGTGGGGTTGCATGCAAGCCCACAGATATGAAGGATGAAGAATGGAACGTTCTTGATCGGAAGGCTCTCAGTTCCATAAGGTTGAGCCTTGCATCATCTATGATTTCCAGCTTATCACAGTGCAAGACAACGGAAGAGTTGATAAAGTCCTTGGCAAATTTATACGAAAAGCCCTCGGCTTCTAATAAGGTATATCTTATGAAGCAACTATTTACTTTGCAAATGCAGGAAGGTGGATCGGTACATACTCATCTCAGTGATTTCCATGGTTTGGTAAACCAACTAGCTTCAGTCAATATTGTTTTTGATGATGAGGTAAAGGCTCTCTTGATTTTATGTTCTTTGCCTGAAAGTTGGGATGGTTTGGTTATGGCAGTAAGTAATTCTACATCTGCTTCTAAAATCTTAAAATTTGATGATGTTGTGAGTGTGATCTTGAATAAAGAAATATGCAGGAGAAACACAGGTGAATCATCAGGGAATGCTCTAAGTGCAAAAAGCAGGGAAAGGCAAAGGGAGAAGGTTGAGCAAGGGAAATCAAGGTCGGGAAGGAGATCCAAGTCCAAAGGTATTACCTGCTAGTTTTATGGAAAGAAAGGACATACGAAGGAGTGTTGGTTGAGAGATAAAGAGAATCAACATGCAGGTATGGAAGAAGCAAAGGATGCAAATATTGTGATGCAGGATGCTCTCATACTTTCTTCAGATAGTCAGGTAGGATCATGGATTTTAGATTCTGGTTCATCTTTTCATGCATCCCCAAATAGAGATTTGTTCTATGAGTATGAACAGGGAGATTTTGGAGTGCTCTATTTAGGGGATGGTACGCCTTGTCAGATAGTTGGCAAAGGGAAAGTGCAGATGAGATTGTAGATTGACAACACGTGGGTGTTGAAAGAGGTCATGCATGTTCCAATTCTGAAGTAGAGTCTAATTTCTGTAGGAAGGTTGGGAGATGAGGGATGCACAATAACCCTCACAGCGGATTCTTGGAAGGTAACCAAGGGAGCACTTATTCTAGCAAGAGGTAAGAAAGTAGATACTCTTTATCTGTCTACTTGTATTATTGATTCTACTTCTGGTGTAGATTCAAAGATGTGGCCTAATAGGCTTGGTCACAAGAATAGGAAGGGAATGGAAGTTCTTGATTCAAAAGGTATGTGTTCAAATTTGGAAAGCATAGATACAGTTCATTGCAGAAAGAGGAAATTTGATGCTTTTGATAGGAACAAAGAAGCCTTGGTGTTTATGGAGGAGATGAAGGACAAAGATCAGTCACAGGGGCTGAATAAATCTGAGCAGGGCAGCATGGACAGAGGTATGATCCAAGAAGAGCTCACGGATGAAAATTTCATCACTTACAGGAACACATAGACACCGATGTTGGTAGCTTGACACCGATGTCAGTCATCCAAATACCGACATCGATCATGTGCAGACTAGCAGGGTCGATAGGTTCGAATGGAGAAGTCTGACGTTGGTCATAAGGATTGACGTTGGCAGGAGGGACACCGATGTCAGCCATGGAAATGATGTCGGTAGTCAAGATCAGTGCAGGGAACCGACATCGGTCGGGAGTAGACTGGGAGATGGCCTAGATCGGTCACTGGAACGGATGTTGGGTGAATTAATAAGTCTCAAACACCCATGTGGAGGTCAGGAAAGGTATGTGAACCTCATATTTGTTGTTCACCTTCTTTACATTGCTTATTGATAGTCATGAACTAGGAAGATGGAAGAAGCAATGCAGGTAGAATCCAGAAATAGTGGGAGCTTGGCATGGATAAGAAGTGTGAGTCCTTGGAGAACCAAATAGGTATTTGGTGGTAGTGTTGTCAGTTGGAAGGAAGCACTGGATAGAGGGATGGATTCCCATTTTAGAGAAGAGAGTGGATGGACACATGAGACAAAAAGCTATGGTATATGGTCTTGATTATGCTGCAGAACAATGGAGGTTTGACCATTGTATTTTATCTTTACCAGGTTGGATAATATTAGCTACATTATCCTGCTACTGTATTGTGTTACTTGTTGCAGGGTTTCATATATAGGGAGTTTTCTGAGCTAAGGGTAGAGTTGGTTCAGAAGTATGTCATGGAGAATTTGGGAGCAGCAAAATTCTTGTGGCATAAGATACAGGTATTGCATCACAGGTTTACGTGGTGGTTAGTCTTCAAGAGTGACATTGAAGAGGGATACAGAGCCTAAGGAACAAAATAGATGGTGTACAGGTACAGGTACAATTTGCAATTGTTTATCTCCAAGTGGGAGATTGTTAAGGTGTGGAGCTAAAAGCTTCAACTGTTTGTAGACACAAGGAAGGATGCTGAAGAACCAGAGCCACCGACATCGGCAGTATGACTGACATCAGTTAGATGCAGTGGAGAAGGAGATCAGCGATGGCAAGGAGTCGGCCGATGTCGGTAGCACCAGACAAGCAGGGACCGGTGTCGATCGCCTGTGCGGTCTAGAACTGTTCATTGCATGAATAGTTAGTTAGTTGAATCGAGTGTTTGCATGCTAAGGGGCTAATTTAAGTCACGGGCTGTGTGTCTAATTTTAGTAGTTAGAGTTCTATTTTTGTAAGCATGGGATCCTATTTAAAGACCCATAAGGCATGTATTGTAATTATTCTAAGGCAAGTAAGAGCATTGAAGCAAGCAAGGTCAAGGAGATCTATAGGTGTAAGGTCAAGGAGATCAGCTGAAGCATTCAAGGAGGGATAACAACTCAGGCTTTAGAGTTGTTGTGTTGAGCAAGAGAGAGAGGGAAGAAGTTCTTGAGGTGTGGCAAGCCTTTGAGGTGGAGGAAAAAGTGGCATCTTCCTTATTGTATTTTCTTCTAGTAATATTTAATACAAGAGTGTGTATTGTCTCTCAAATTCTTTGCTGTCTCAAGTTTCTAGCTACTTTATCATTCTGGTATAATTCCGTGTTTAATTGCATATAAGAAAGTAATCAATTGCGCTCTAACTGGTAGAGCTAGAGATCCCCTGACACTGGATGGACATCAGAATTACATGTTCACTATACATCACCTGTGTCTTTTTCCTAAGCATTCTTTACAACAAAAATAACTAAAACATGTGATGTATTAGACATTAATGACAAAGTAAAGGTTTAGTCTTTTGGTTTAATATAAACAAGACAAATATCTATTTTCCATGTAATAGCTATATAACAATCTACGATTTACATAAGATAATATCCTTTGAGAGATGAATTGAGGGAAATAACATGTCAATAATGAGCCATATTCTAAGCTCATCATCTCCCCTAATCTTTACCTTTTGCAAATCCCATTGCAAACATTTATTGGCATTCATAACTCTAGCTTCTACTTTCCACACTCTAACTCAGATCATATTCATCAAATTCATCTATTATATGCTTATCTAAATTGCTTGCAAATCCCTAATGTGCTTGAATCATTTGTTTCCATATATTTAATTGCTACTCTGATTATGGAGCCCAACTCTACCATCTTGGAATAGGTATGATCAACAAAGGGGGTCTATATCTCATGTCAATCCATTTCTACTCTCCCCCAGAGTTTATTACCTCTATTAATATTTCCAAAGTATAGGACACTCTCCTCATACTCCATCTTAAGTTATTTGGGGACATGACCTCTCATCTTTTAAGAGGCACTAAAATTTGGTCCCATCTATTTACACTTGTAGCCACCACTGAATCAAAACTCTATCAAGAAAACAAATCAAAAGAAATAACACAATCATATAAAGTGTATAAATAATGCATTTTAACCTCATTATTTAAAAAAACACAATTAAAATAATGTTTGATCAATTGAGGAATAGGAAACGTTGGTCTGACACACAATCATGTAGTCTTAACATGATTTGTATAGTCCTGAAAAATGCTTGTTCATGCTATTCAATTTTTGAATGTAGAATGTAATGCCCTAATTTGAACTTATCTTACATGAAGGTTTATCAAAAATTTATTGTGCTCATGGTCTCCTAGAATCAAATCATGTAAATAAATTTCACAAAGCTAATCTTCCTGATCAGGTTCAACACTATAGAAAATTTCCAAAAATGTTGTTGGCTGTAAAATTTTGTAATGAAGATGACAAAAGATCCATATAAGCTTTCATCTATAACATTATTCAAATATATATATATATATATATATATATATAGGATAAGGATTCGTACATGCCAAATTATATTCTCCTAATTTGCATGCATCTTACAAATTTTCTTATAAATCTTGGACTTTAGCTTCTAATTCTTTCTTTTTATTTTCCAAGAGTTTGTTTGAATAAGTTGCATCTTTATTTTTATATTTAAGTATAGAATATTCTTCTTTAATTTGATGTAGTATTTGAAAGGAAGGAATACCTATATCACTTATTTGACAATCATGGTCAACAAATACCTTAGGAGGAGAAGGAGCAACATCAGGTGCTTCAAAAGAGTTTACCAAACTCTATAATCTCCTATTTTCTTTATTCATATTTTATATATATATCCAAAGATCTATTTGTTTACTTTCATGCTCCTTTACTATTTCATCTAATCTGTGAACTTCTGATGCATGATTAGTAGATTTTGTATCTAATTTTTGCACTAATAATGAGTTGAGATGATCCTTGTTCTACAATTGACTGATCAAGTCAGTAATGTTAGCTATTTATTGTTCTTGAAGAGCTTGAGCTTGAGAAAGCTAAAAAGTTAACTACATAATAGGATCATTTAGATTATATGATTCAACTTTCTCATTGGTACATATAGTTTTCACTTTATCCATTGTAGTTTCAACTAGAATAGGTGGTTGTTCTACAATACTTGATTCCTCTACCATGTGTGGCTCTTCCTCTAGATTTGGATCTTCCATTATGATTGGAGAGTTCCTTTCATAAGGAATTTATTCAATATCTATAGGTACAAGGGTATTTTGATGTATGGGGGAATGAGATGCCATTTTAAGAATTTTCAGAATGTCTACAGCCTCTTGTTCATCTTCATCTATTAGAATGAGCCTTCTCCTTCTTTTAGTCACTCTCTAAGCTACACTCAATTGGATTTCCTTCTCAACCATCAAACCCTCAATCTTATCAAGTTTTTTAGTAACCTTTCATATTAATTTTCTTCTTCTTGATAAGGGAATTGGTTACACTACAGATTCATGAGGTTCTTATGGAGACCTTGAAACTTCAAGAATTTGAGACCTTGTGATTCTTCTTAAAGAAGAAGAAGAAGGAATTTTTGTTGGGACTACAGTCTGTGATTTCTTCCTTGGTGTTTTTTTCATAGCTGATGTAGCAGGTGGAGATGAGTGTTCCTATGGTAGATTTGGGGTTTCTTGTGTAGGAAAATTTGAAATTTGTTGTGCTATACTATTCTAAAATTCCTCCTAGACCTCTTGTCCTTGCTGAAGGAAGTGATGTTGGATAATGAGATGAATAAGGCCATGATTCCTAAGAGAAGCAATAGGGGTTATAGACATAATTTGTAGAGCACCATGTAATAAGGATGGGAGGTTAATTTTTTATTGAGGGTTTTGTCTCCCATGCTTAAGGTGTATTAACATTTTCATGGCATCTCCCCCTAAAAGAGTATGTTTCCCATTACAAATGATATACTTGAGTACCCACTTGGCTACAAATTTCTAGGGTTTAGGAAGTGAATTTATACTAATCCCTTTTGATTTTACCTTGGAATCTATTAGACATGAAGTCCCAGTTTGCTCATTACCATTAAACTGACTAATTAAATCACTAAATGAAATTTTTCCTGTAGCTCTCATTCCCTCTTATGGAACATGTATAATTTGGCTTATAACTTGAGTTTTAATAATAATAACAATGCCTTTCACAATTGAAAATTTAGGGGTGAGATTAGTTATGATTTCACTTACCATTATTTCAACAAAACCTTAGAAATTTTCAATGAAAGGTAGCCTACCATTAGCTCTAAACACTACCATAAAAGCTTTGTCTTTATGAAACTTTGTTACATTCTTTGGCTCTAATCTCATATTCTATCCCATTTCTATGTAGATTTATAGTCATCTCTATTCTTTTAACCTTGATTGAGGTGTAGATCAGTCTTTTGTTGAAATTAATAGGTAGTAGTCACTGAAGATTAGTAGGCAACAATCACGAAGGATCCATAGACTAGATTCTATTTAAGTCTATAGAAATGAAATGGTTCATATGAAATGCTACAATTGCATGAGTTTGTAGTTTGATATGATGACTTAATACAGTTAGGCACCACATGTTTCTATGGAGTATGCCAACCATTTTGTCTCACTAATACAAGTTGGGTGAAATGATGATTTGTCACTTTGATAGTGACAATAATTCACTACTATATTTAAAACCCCATTTTATGATGTCCCATCATTGTCACAATTGATGACTCAATTGATTATATCAAATTTGCACACTTATCCACACACCTTTAGTGGCTCAGTTACATACTTATTGATTATGGCATGTGTCATGTCATTCCATTTTGGAAGATTCAAATTTGGGTCATCTCCATAGAATAAGTCTTAATTAAATCAAAGATAATTAGTTAACTAAACATAGATAAATAAAATATATGTCTTACTTACTTTGACCTTAGATGTATCCTTTGTTCACCATGTGTCCTACATAAATAAGTTTGCATGGATTATTTTATTACATGGAGATGACCAATCATAGTGATATTATGAGATTCTATATTTTTTCTTATAAATTTTGTTTTTTCCCCTTTGGCCAGCCATTTCTAGTTTTCTAGCCAAAGCCCTTTTTGCAATGCATAGCCAACTAACAAGTTAGTTTTTTGGGCATGCATTGTCAATAGTGTCCCCAAATGGATTTTCAATATATATATATATATATATATATATATAATATATTTTCTTTTTATTTATTTATTTTTTTTTGGATTATCAAGGAGCATGTTCTCTGGAAGAATTAGAGCTCTCCAAAATAGCTACTTGATCCTTTACCTTTTTAAAAAATTATTTTTTATTGAGAGGTTTTTGATAAAGCTTCAATCTATGTAAATTGACTAACAGAGCTCTTCTACTATCATCAATAGGTATTAGCTTAAGAGAACCATTTTCATAGACCTCTTCAATCTGATAAGATCCCACCCACCTTGTTTGTAGTATTTCTTTAAACTATTGAAATTTAGAAACAAACAACAATGTCCAATCTCCTTTCTAAAACTTCTGTTGCTTGATTTATGAATCATGCTAAACGTTTCTTTGATGTTGTATGAATTTAGTTCTTTGTAGTGCTTCTATCCTCATCTTATCAAGTTGATTAAGTTGTAGGAGTCTTTCTTTCTATATTTATTCTAATTGAATTCCTAATTCTACAAATATTTTCAATGCTTGTAATTCAAATTCAACATAGAATAAAGGCTTTTTACCATAAACAAATTCACAAGGTGAAAATCTAGTTGTTGTTTTCTAAGTAGCATTATAGGCCCAAATAGCTTCAATACAATCATTTGTAATGTTAGAGAATATTGCTAGAACTACTCTTTAGAAGGTTTATAGAGCATTAAAAATTCTAAATGGAAGTAATTAGTAAGCAAAAGTTCCCCAAGGGAAAGTAAATAGGGTTTTATCTTGATCTTCAGCTGTTACTGTTATCTAGTTATACCCACTAAACCCATCTAGGAAAGAAAAATATCTTTTTTTTGCTAAGTTGTCAAGAACATGATCAATGAAAGGTAACGAAAATTAATCTCTTAGTGTTGCTTTGTTTAGTTATCTATAATCTACACATAACCTTAAATTTGTATTTTTCTTGGAAAAATTTACTAGAGGTGAAACCCACTAGCTATCTAAGATGGGGTAAATAAACCCAACTACCAACAACTTTTAGATTTTTGTTTTGACTATTTCCTTTATTGTTGGGTTTATTCTTATTTATGGTTATCTAATTAGTTTGATAGATTATATGTAAATGTGATGAGTGTATAAGTTAGGGTGAATTCCCTTCATGTCAATATAATCCTAGGCAAAAGCCTTGGTATGTCTTTCCAGTACTTCAAAGACTTGATCTTAGTCTTCATTTGTTAACCAACTATTGGCATTCAAAATATTTGTAGGTAATACCATGATTGGTTTTTTACCTAGGTAGTTGGATTCTATTTTCTTAAACTCACTAATCAGTGAGTTTAGAGGACATGGATTTGCAAGTAGATTATGAAACATGGTTATATTATCAACAAAATCTTTTCCAAGAGGAATCAATCTTGCTAAAGAACTATGGAATGCATCTAAGAAATGAGTTTTTTGTTGTTTTACCAATTTCCACACACTTTCCTAAATCAATTTATGATCATATGGTGAAGAAACATTAGAAGAAGTAGAAGTGGAGGTTTCATAATATTCTATTTGACCCAAGAATCCTAAACTAAGGCAATCCATAGTTTTTAGACTGGCTGAGTCCATAGCTTTTAGACTAGGAAAGTCCATAGCTTTCAGATTGGTAAAGTCCATAGCTTTTAGACTGGCAGAGTCAATAGATTTCACACTCACAGAGTCCATAGATTCTAGGTATATGTCTCCATTCAATTCTTCTAAGTGTTTTTTAACTGTGATCATAGCTTATGAGGAAATGTTGTTTAATTTGTTGTCTGATTCATCGACCCAAATTTCTTGTATGCAATTTTTTGATGGTTTTGCTATAGGATACAAAGAGATGCATTTGGACTTTATCCCATTAGAAATAATCATGTCTGTTAACCTAAAATCAATTAATGCTACTATAGTAGCCAACCATGGTCTACTTAGGATTATGGGATACACGAGATTCTTTTTTTTAGGTTGCAAGACCATGAAATCTATTGGATATTCCCAAGACTCTATTAGTAATTCAACATTTTCTATAGTCCCTTCTAGTTTAGTTATAGACTGGTCCACCATTTGAATAATGGTAGTTGTGGGTTGTGTTTTCATAAGAGATAATGCATGGAGAGTATCAGTTGTCATAACATTAAATGCTACTCCCAAATCTACCAAGATGTTAGGAATTTCTTACCTCTGATTGTGACTATGATCACTGGGCTTCCTAGATCTGTATATTTTGGAACCAAAAGTTTTGTTTCTAATAAATCAACAACATTTCCATCAACATGAATGGTTCCTAGATAGTTTTCTATCCTCCCAAGTGTCGTGATACAAAGGTTTTTGATGATCTTGTTTAATTTAGGTATATCCCTAATATCTTGTAGTAGGGGTATGTCAATATTGATCTTTTGCAACTCATGGACCAAGTTTGATTCTAGTTTAATATCAATTTTTTAATCTTTTAGGAAAAATAACTACTGGGGTAGTAGTTTTTTCTTTGTTTACTTTACGGTTCATTTTCATTTTAGCCTCTCCAGTGTTTAATTGAGATGATTCTATTTTTTCATTTTCATTAGGTATCTCATAAATGAGAACTAGAGGTTTTTGTATAGTTTTCTCTGATCTTAACTGTATGTCCAAACACTCAATAGCTCCAACATTGATTTTTTCTTCATGTTCATTAACATAAATAGGTGTTGGTTGCTTATTTTTCAGATTTGATATTGGTTATGTAGGCATTGAGGGTTGATTAATTTGTCCTTATTGATAAATAAATGGGGGTGGAATAATAGTTTGCTATTGAAGTGGTCTTCTTGGTTTGGTGAATTATGGTTATGGGTTCCACTACTAATTCTATTATTGATATGGCTATGGCATACATTACTACTATGGGACCCATTATTTATATGGTTGTGGCACCATCCATGGGGGTGTTAGCATCTAATCTTGTCCTACCCATGGATTTTGAATTAATGTAATTTGGGGTTGATTCCAAAATAGTGAACGAACTGAAACATTCCATGGTGTCATCCATAGATTAATTGGATTTTTTTCATTAAACTATCCTTGTGCCTAGTTTTGTGGGGAAAAGTTGTCTCTCAATATAATTTACTTCTTTAGTGGACTAGATTTGTGTTTTGATTTGATTCTTTAAAACATGCATAAGGGTACAATGTTTGGTATCATGACTTGTTGCATCACATATCCCACATGATGAAACATTGGTTCTATCTAGGGGGTAGTCTCTAAGGGTGTGTTTCTATCTACACTTAGGGTAGTAGATTGCTAAGGGTTCTATTGCATTTGCCTTACCTTGAAGGACATCCAAAGTACTATTTAGTGTAACAAGGATATCTATCTTTAGATTATCAAATTCTTCCATTAACTTACCGACTTCATTATATTTCCCAAATCTTCATTTCCTAATTTCAGGTTTCATTCTAGATTAGTTAGTATAAAGCTCATAAATCTGATAGACAGCTAACTTATTTATATCTACACCTCCCATTGGATTTAAGGAATCTCTACTATCTTCATCCAACCCTTTCAAGAAAACCAATTTATGAACATCTTGAGTGAGTGGATAATTAATTCATTTATGAGTGAACATGAATCTATCTAAATAATCTTCTAAAGATTCATCCTCATGATGTTTGATTTTGAAGAAATCCTCTTTTCTTTCTCACACTTAGTAGTAATCTTGGTATTTGTTCAAGAATTATTTTTCCATGTCATCCCATATTCTAATAACATCACTAGGTAAGCACATGAACCATCTCATAGCTACATCTTTAAGTCTAGAGGGAATAGTTTTAATTTATAGTTATCTATTGTGTAATCATAGGTTTGACATAGCACCTTTAACTCAAATAGGAATTTATCAGTATATTTTGTAGATCTTCCCCAAAAATATGGTAGATTAGCTGGTGAAATATTTTCCATGGGGGTTTGGTCATTAGGATCTGCAACAATAGGAAAAGAGAAAGTCCTTCCTGGTTTTATAAGTTATTGATTTTGTTGGAAAGCCATTTCTTCTTCTGATGATGTTTTAAAGATAGGATGATCTTCCCACTGAATATTTGTGGTATTAGTTATGTATTTTTAAAAATTGTCAAAATTTTCTTTAGTTATGGATTTTTGAAATGCCTGTTCTAAAACCTTGGCAACTTCTAAATAGTGTCTTCTTGCAAGAGATTGATCCTAAGAAATTTGTCCTATGGGGTTTGCTTGTGGCAATGGCCTAGTTTCTATCCAAGTTTCAAAAGATTCTTGCAAATAGGTTTCACTATTAAATTTTGGTGCACTACTTAGAGATGTTGAAGGAGTGTGCACTTGTGTTCTTGCTGGAAAATTTATGATGAATCATCCTTTAGAATCTCTAGGATGGTACATCAATTTATTTAATTTTTATGGGATTTTATGGGTTTCTACAATGTTTCCTATTTTTCACTCTAGAACAATAATTATTACCTTACTTACACCTTATGTTCCCTGGCAATGGTTCCAAAAAATGATGAGTGTCGTTTAACTCCTCATTTAATAAATATTCAATTGATGTCTTATCAACCAAGGCTAGTGTCCAAAACTATCCAAAGTAAGGTATGGGATGGTAGATCTAGAAGGCAACTTATGGGGGTGTTTGATTATCCTATTCTAACTTTGACTAAAAAAAGAAATGTGTCCTAAAATATGTGATTCGCTCTTTTGATGAAAAGGAAGAAATCAAATCAATCCACTCTTTTGCTAAAAGTAAAAATCACACTCCTATTTACACTTGCATGGAAAGTAAATTCACACTCCTATTTAACAAAAGGAAATTTGATTCACACATCTATTCTAAAAGAAATCAAATTTTACATAGAAATGAAATGATTTTGGAATAAGAAAATGCTTTTTAAACTGTAAACTTATTTTGATGCTTTTTAAACTGTGAATTTATTTTGTTCAAGAATTATTTTTCCATGTCATCCCATATTCTAATAGCATCACTAGGTAAGCACATGAACCATCTCATAGCTACATCTTTAAGTGTAGAGGGAATAGTTTTAATTTATAGTTATCTATTGTGTAATCATAGGTTTGACATAGCACCTTTAACTCAAATAGGAATTTATCAGTATATTTTGTAGATCTTCCCCAAAAATATGGTAGATTAGCTAGTGAAATATTTTCCATGGGGGTTTGGTCATTAGGATCTGCAACAATAGGAAAAGAGAAAGTCCTTCCTGGTTTTACAAGTTATTGATTTTGTTGGAGAGCCATTTCTTCTTCTGATGATGTTTTAAAGATAGGATGATATTCCCACTGAATATTTGTGGTATTAGTTATGTATTTTTAAAAATTGTCAAAAATTTCTTTAGTTATGGATTTTTGAAATGCCTCTTCTAAAACCTTGGCAACTTCTAAATAGTGTCTTCTTGCAAGAGATTGATCCTAAGAAATTTGTCCTATGGGGTTTGCTTGTGGCAATGGCCTAGTTTCTATCCAAGTTTCAAAAGATTCTTGTAAATAGGTTTCCCTATTAAATTTTGGTGCACTACTTAGAGATGTTGAAGGAGTGTCCACTTGTGTTCTTGCTAGAAACTTTATGATGAATCATCCTTTAGAATCTGTAGGATGGTACATCAATTTATTGAATTTTTATGGGATTTTATGGGTTTCTACAATGTTTCCTATTTTTCACTCTAGAACAATAATTATTACCTTACTAACACCTTATGTTCCTTGGCAATGGTTCCAAAAAATGATGAGTGTCGTTTAACTCCTCATTTAATAAATATTCAATTGATGTCTTATCAACCAAGGCTAGTGTCCAAAACTATCCAAAGTAAGGTATGGGATGGTAGATCTAGAAGGCAACTTATGGGGGTGTTTGATTATCCTATTCTAACTTTGACTAAAAAAAGAAATGTGTCCTAAAATATGTGATTCGCTCTTTTGATGAAAAGGAAGAAATCAAATCAATCCACTCTTTTGCTGAAAGTAAAAATCACACTCCTATTTACACTTGCATGGAAAGTAAATTCACACTCCTATTTAACAAAAGGAAATTTGATTCACACATCTATTCTAAAAGAAATCAAATTTTACATAGAAATGAAATGATTTTGGAATAAGAAAATGCCTTTTAAACTGTGAATTTATTTTGATGCTTTTTAAACTGTGAATTTATTTTGTTCAAGAATTATTTTTCCATGTCATCCCATATTCTAATAGCATCACTAGGTAAGCACATGAACCATCTCATAGCTACATCTTTAAGTGTAGAGGGAATAGTTTTAATTTATAGTTATCTATTGTGTAATCGTAGGTTTGACATAGCACCTTTAACTCAAATAGGAATTTATCAGTATATTTTGTAGATCTTCCCCAAAAATATGGTAGATTAGCTGGTGAAATATTTTCCATGGGGGTTTGGTCGTTAGGATCTGTAACAATAGGAAAAGAGAAAGTCCTTCCTGGTTTTACAAGTTATTGATTTTGTTGGAGAGCCATTTCTTCTTCTGATGATGTCTTAAAGATAGGATGATCTTCCCACTGAATATTTGTGGTATTAGTTATGTATTTTTAAAAATTGTCAAAATTTTCTTTAGTTATGGATTTTTGAAATGCCTCTTCTAAAACCTTAGCAACTTCTAAATAGTGTCTTCTTGCAAGAGATTGATCCTAAGAAATTTGTCTTATGGGGTTTGCTTGTGGCAATGGCCTAGTTTCTATCCAAGTTTCAAAAGATTCTTGCAAATAGGTTTTGCTATTAAATTTTGGTGCACTACTTAGAGATGTTGAAGGAGTGTCCACTTGTGTTCTTGCTGGAAACTTTATGATGAATCATCCATTAGAATCTCTAGGATGGTACATCAATTTATTGCATTTTTATGGGATTTTATGGGTTTCTACAATGTTTCCTATTTTTCACTCTAGAACAATAATTATTAACTTACTAACACCTTATGTTCCCTGGCAATGGTTCCAAAAAATGATGAGTGTCATTTAACTCCTCATTTAATAAATATTCAATTGATGTCTTGTCAACCAAGGCTAGTGTCCAAAACTATCCAAAGTAAGGTATGGGATGGTAGATCTAGAAGGCAACTTATGGGGGTGTTTGATTATCCTATTCTAACTTTGACTAAAAAAAGAAATGTGTCCTAAAATATGTGATTCCCTCTTTTGATGAAAAGGAAGAAATCAAATCAATCCACTCTTTTGCTGAAAGTAAAAATCACACTCCTATTTACACTTGCATGGAAAGTAAATTCACACTCCTATTTAACAAAAGGAAATTTGATTCACACATCTATTCTAAAAGAAATCAAATTTTACATAGAAATGAAATGATTTTGGAATAAGAAAATGCTTTTTAAACTGTGAATTTATTTTGATGCTTTTTAAACTGTGAATTTATTTTGTTCAAGAATTATTTTTCCATGTCATCCCATATTCTAATAGCATCACTAGGTAAGCACATGAACCATCTCATAGCTACATCTTTAAGTGTAGAGGGAATAGTTTTAATTTATAGTTATCTATTGTGTAATCATAGATTTGACATAGCACCTTTAACTCAAATAGGAATTTATCAGTATATTTTATAGATCTTCCCCAAAAATATGGTAGATTAGCTGGTGAAATATTTTCCATGGGGGTTTGGTCGTTAGGATCTACAACAATAGGAAAAGAGAAAGTCCTTCCTGGTTTTACAAGTTATTGATTTTGTTGGAGAGCCATTTCTTGTTCTAATGATGTTTTAAAGATAGGATGATCTTCCCACTGAATATTTGTGGTATTAGTTATGTATTTTTAAAAATTGTCAAAATTTTCTTTAGTTATAGATTTTTGAAATGCCTCTTCTAAAACCTTGGAAACTTCTAAATAGTGTCTTCTTGCAAGAGATTGATCCTAAGAAATTTGTCCTGTGGGGTTTTCTTGTGGCAATGGCCTAGTTTCTATCCAAGTTTCAAAAGATTCTTGCAAATAGGTTTCACTATTAAATTTTGGTGCACTACTTAGAGATGTTGAAGGAGTGTCCACTTGTGTTCTTGCTAGAAACTTTATGATGAATCATCCTTTAGAATCTCTAGGATGGTACATCAATTTATTGAATTTTTATGGGATTTTATGGGTTTCTACAATGTTTCCTATTTTTCACTCTAGAACAATAATTATTACCTTACTAACACCTTATGTTCCCTGGCAATGGTTCCAAAAAATGATGAGTGTCGTTTAACTCCTCATTTAATAAATATTCAATTGATGTCTTATCAACCAAGGCTAGTGTCCAAAACTATCCAAAGTAAGGTATGGGATGGTAGATCTAGAAGGCAACTTATGGGGGTGTTTGATTATCCTATTCTAACTTTGACTAAAAAAAGAAATGTGTCCTAAAATATGTGATTCGCTCTTTTGATGAAAAGGAAGAAATCAAATCAATCCACTCTTTTGCTGAAAGTAAAAATCACACTCCTATTTACACTTGCATGGAAAGTAAATTCACACTCCTATTTAACAAAAGGAAATTTGATTCACACATCTATTCTAAAAGAAATCAAATTTTACATAGAAATGAAATGATTTTGGAATAAGAAAATGCCTTTTAAACTGTGAATTTATTTTGATGCTTTTTAAACTGTGAATTTATTTTGTTCAAGAATTATTTTTCCATGTCATCCCATATTCTAATAGCATCACTAGGTAAGCACATGAACCATCTCATAGCT
Organism: Torreya grandis; assembly: GCA_037957365.1. Classification (NCBI taxonomy): domain Eukaryota; kingdom Viridiplantae; phylum Streptophyta; class Pinopsida; order Cupressales; family Taxaceae; genus Torreya; species Torreya grandis. Next base: position 990,559 of record JARHVA010002359.1, read on the forward strand.
ACATCTTTAAGTGTAGAGGGAATAGTTTTAATTTATAGTTATCTATTGTGTAATCGTAGGTTTGACATAGCACCTTTAACTCAAATAGGAATTTATCAGTATATTTTGTAGATCTTCCCCAAAAATATGGTAGATTAGCTGGTGAAATATTTTCCATGGGGGTTTGGTCGTTAGGATCTGTAACAATAGGAAAAGAGAAAGTCCTTCCTGGTTTTACAAGTTATTGATTTTGTTGGAGAGCCATTTCTTCTTCTGATGATGTCTTAAAGATAGGATGATCTTCCCACTGAATATTTGTGGTATTAGTTATGTATTTTTAAAAACTGTCAAAATTTTCTTTAGTTATGGATTTTTGAAATGCCTCTTCTAAAACCTTAGCAACTTCTAAATAGTGTCTTCTTGCAAGAGATTGATCCTAAGAAATTTGTCTTATGGGGTTTGCTTGTGGCAATGGCCTAGTTTCTATCCAAGTTTCAAAAGATTCTTGCAAATAGGTTTTGCTATTAAATTTTGGTGCACTACTTAGAGATGTTGAAGGAGTGTCCACTTGTGTTCTTGCTGGAAACTTTATGATGAATCATCCATTAGAATCTCTAGGATGGTACATCAATTTATTGCATTTTTATGGGATTTTATGGGTTTCTACAATGTTTCCTATTTTTCACTCTAGAACAATAATTATTAACTTACTAACACCTTATGTTCCCTGGCAATGGTTCCAAAAAATGATGAGTGTCATTTAACTCCTCATTTAATAAATATTCAATTGATGTCTTGTCAACCAAGGCTAGTGTCCAAAACTATCCAAAGTAAGGTATGGGATGGTAGATCTAGAAGGCAACTTATGGGGGTGTTTGATTATCCTATTCTAACTTTGACTAAAAAAAGAAATGTGTCCTAAAATATGTGATTCCCTCTTTTGATGAAAAGGAAGAAATCAAATCAATCCACTCTTTTGCTGAAAGTAAAAATCACACTCCTATTTACACTTGCATGGAAAGTAAATTCACACTCCTATTTAACAAAAGGAAATTTGATTCACACATCTATTCTAAAAGAAATCAAATTTTACATAGAAATGAAATGATTTTGGAATAAGAAAATGCTTTTTAAACTGTGAATTTATTTTGATGCTTTTTAAACTGTGAATTTATTTTGTTCAAGAATTATTTTTCCATGTCATCCCATATTCTAATAGCATCACTAGGTAAGCACATGAACCATCTCATAGCTACATCTTTAAGTGTAGAGGGAATAGTTTTAATTTATAGTTATCTATTGTGTAATCATAGATTTGACATAGCACCTTTAACTCAAATAGGAATTTATCAGTATATTTTATAGATCTTCCCCAAAAATATGGTAGATTAGCTGGTGAAATATTTTCCATGGGGGTTTGGTCGTTAGGATCTGCAACAATAGGAAAAGAGAAAGTCCTTCCTGGTTTTACAAGTTATTGATTTTGTTGGAGAGCCATTTCTTCTTCTAATGATGTTTTAAAGATAGGATGATCTTCCCACTGAATATTTGTGGTATTAGTTATGTATTTTTAAAAATTGTCAAAATTTTCTTTAGTTATAGATTTTTGAAATGCCTCTTCTAAAACCTTGGAAACTTCTAAATAGTGTCTTCTTGCAAGAGATTGATCCTAAGAAATTTGTCCTGTGGGGTTTTCTTGTGGCAATGGCCTAGTTTCTATCCAAGTTTCAAAAGATTCTTGCAAATAGGTTTCACTATTAAATTTTGGTGCACTACTTAGAGATGTTGAAGGAGTGTCCACTTGTGTTCTTGCTAGAAACTTTATGATGAATCATCCTTTAGAATCTCTAGGATGGTACATCAATTTATTGAATTTTTATGGGATTTTATGGGTTTCTACAATGTTTCCTATTTTTCACTCTAGAACAATAATTATTACCTTACTAACACCTTATGTTCCCTGGCAATGGTTCCAAAAAATGATGAGTGTCGTTTAACTCCTCATTTAATAAATATTCAATTGATGTCTTATCAACCAAGGCTAGTGTCCAAAACTATCCAAAGTAAGGTATGGGATGGTAGATCTAGAAGGCAACTTATGGGGGTGTTTGATTATCCTATTCTAACTTTGACTAAAAAAAGAAATGTGTCCTAAAATATGTGATTCGCTCTTTTGATGAAAAGGAAGAAATCAAATCAATCCACTCTTTTGATGAAAGTAAAAATCACACTAGTATTTACACTTGCATGGAAAGTAAATTCACACTCCTATTTAACAAAAGGAAATTTGATTCACACATCTATTCTAAAAGAAATCAAATTTTACATAGAAATGAAATGATTTTGGAATAAGAAAATGCTTTTTAAACTGTGAATTTATTTTGATGCTTTTTAACTGTGAATTTATTTTGTTCAAGAATTATTTTTCCATGTCATCCCATATTCTAATAGCATCACTAGGTAAGCACATGAACCATCTCATAGCTACATCTTTAAGTGTAGAGGGAATAGTTTTAATTTATAGTTATCTATTGTGTAATCATAGGTTTGACATAGCACCTTTAACTCAAATAGGAATTTATCAGTATATTTTGTAGATCTTCCCCAAAAATATGGTAGATTAGCTGGTGAAATATTTTCCATGGGGGTTTGGTCGTTAGGATCTGCAATAATAGGAAAAGAGAAAGTCCTTCCTGGTTTTACAAGTTATTGATTTTGTTGGAGAGCCATTTCTTCTTCTGATGATGTTTTAAAGATAGGATGATCTTCCCACTGAATATTTGTGGTATTAGTTATGTATTTTTAAAAATTGTCAAAATTTTCTTTAGTTATGGATTTTTGAAATGCCTCTTCTAAAACCTTGGCAACTTCTAAATAGTGTCTTCTTGCAAGAGATTGATCCAAAGAAATTTGTCATATGGGGTTCTCTTGTGGCAATGGCCTAGTTTCTATCCAAGTTTCAAAAGATTCTTGCAAATAGGTTTCGCTATTAAATTTTGGTTCACTACTTAGAGATGTTGAAGGAGTGTCCACTTGTGTTCTTGTTGCAAACTTTATGATGAATCATCCTTTAGAATCTCTAGGATGGTACATCAATTTATTGAATTTTTATAAGATTTTATGGGTTTCTACAATGTTTCCTATTTTTCACTCTAGAACAATAATTATTACCTTACTAACACCTTATGTTCCCTGGCAATGGTTCCAAAAAATGATGAGTGTCGTTTAACTCCTCATTTAATAAATATTCAATTGATGTCTTATCAACCAAGGCTAGTGTCCAAAACTATCCAAAGTAAGGTATGGGATGGTAGATCTAGAAGGCAACTTATGGGGGTGTTTGATTATCCTATTCTAACTTTGACTAAAAAAAGAAATGTGTCCTAAAATATGTGATTCGCTCTTTTGATGAAAAGGAAGAAATCAAATCAATCCACTCTTTTGATGAAAGTAAAAATCACACTAGTATTTACACTTGCATGGAAAGTAAATTCACACTCCTATTTAACAAAAGGAAATTTGATTCACACATCTATTCTAAAAGAAATCAAATTTTACATAGAAATGAAATGATTTTGGAATAAGAAAATGCTTTTTAAACTGTGAATTTATTTTGATGCTTTTTAACTATGAATTTATTTTGTTCAAGAATTATTTTTCCATGTCATCCCATATTCTAATAGCATCACTAGGTAAGCACATGAACCATCTCATAGCTACATCTTTAAGTGTAGAGGGAATAGTTTTAATTTATAGTTATCTATTGTGTAATCATAGGTTTGACATAGCACCTTTAACTCAAATAGGAATTTATCAGTATATTTTGTAGATCTTCCCCAAAAATATGGTAGATTAGCTGGTGAAATATTTTCCATGGGGGTTTGGTCGTTAGGATCTGCAACAATAGGAAAAGAGAAAGTCCTTCCTGGTTTTACAAGTTATTGATTTTGTTGGAGAGCCATTTCTTCTTCTGATGATGTTTTAAAGATAGGATGATCTTCCCACTGAATATTTGTGGTATTAGTTATGTATTTTTAAAAATTGTCAAAATTTTCTTTAGTTATGGATTTTTGAAATGCCTCTTCTAAAACCTTGGCAACTTCTAAATAGTGTCTTCTTGCAAGAGATTGATCCTAAGAAATTTGTCCTATGGGGTTTTCTTGTGGCAATGGCCTAGTTTCTATCCAAGTTTCAAAAGATTCTTGGAAATAGGTTTCGCTATTAAATTTTGGTTCACTACTTAGAGATGTTGAAGGAGTGTCCACTTGTGTTCTTGTTGCAAACTTTATGATGAATCATCCTTTAGAATCTCTAGGATGGTACATCAATTTATTGAATTTTTATAAGATTTTATGGGTTTCTACAATGTTTCCTATTTTTCACTCTAGAACAATAATTATTACCTTACTAACACCTTATGTTCCCTGGCAATGGTTCCAAAAAATGATGAGTGTCGTTTAACTCCTCATTTAATAAATATTCAATTGATGTCTTATCAACCAAGGCTAGTGTCCAAAACTATCCAAAGTAAGGTATGGGATGGTAGATCTAGAAGGCAACTTATGGGGGTGTTTGATTATCCTATTCTATCTTTGACTAAAAAAAGAAATGTGTCCTAAAATATGTGATTCGCTCTTTTGATGAAAAGGAAGAAATCAAATCAATCCACTCTTTTGCTGAAAGTAAAAATCACACTCCTATTTACACTTGCATGGAAAGTAAATTCACACTCCTATTTAACAAAAGGAAATTTGATTCACACATCTATTCTAAAAGAAATCAAATTTTACATAGAAATGAAATGATTTTGGAATAAGAAAATGCTTTTTAAACTGTGAATTTATTTTGATGCTTTTATGAATAAATGTATAAATTAACAAGCTTCTAATTAATTATAACAATGAGTTAATAAAACATAACATAAATATTGTACATAGTTCCTAGGTCTAGGGAGAGTAGGCCCTTGATCCTCTCAGACTTAGGAATAATGATTAATAAATGTTGGAAGCTGAAGTATTAATTCATAAAACTAAAATGATTACAATCCTGCTAAAACATGTAATCTGCTCATACAAATTTTCCTCTATTATTTTCTCTCTATCTTTTCTAATTCTTTCACTGATGAAAGTCTTAAAATTTATACTAATATAATCAACTCAAAATAGGATATAAAGGAATAATATTTCTTGGTTGATCCATTCATCCAAAGATAGGAGATTGGATTTCCAAGAGATCCAATTATTCTAATGAAATAGTCCTAAGATATATATATATATATATATATATATATATATGTATATATATATATATATATATATATATGTATATATATATATGTATATATATATATATATGTATATATATATATATATGTATATATATATATCTATGTGTGTGTGTATATATACATTTATATATATATATATATATATGTATATATATATATATATATGTATATATATATGTATATGTATATATATACATACATATATATATATATATATATATAACTTTATTAAAAGCAAATCCTAAAAAATAGTAGGTGGTTATTTTCTTAATTTTATTCTAGCTAGAATGATTCTTTCTTATCCTATCTGGCCACCAGCTTACCTATTTGTAGCTTTGTCCTTATAGAATTCTTGGAAGTGACCCTACAAATTCGGGAGGAATGAACTTGAATAGTCCATAGAAACAAGCCTGTAGAGTTTGTAGAAATGAGCCTATAGAGTCCATAGAAACAAGCCTACAGAGTCTATAGAAAAAAACCTATAGAGTACATAGAAATAAGCCTATAGAGTTCATAGAAAAAATCCTATAGAGTCTGTAGAAACACGGTTGTAGAGTCTATAGAAGAAAGCCTGTGGAGTAGATTATTCTGCTGGATGAAGATCAAAATTGAATGCTCACTATACATTACCTATGTCTTTTTCCTAAGAATTTTTTACAATATAAATCACTAAAACATGCTATGTATAAGACATTAATGACAAATTAAAGGTGTAGTCTTTTAGTTCAATATAAACAAGACAAATATCTATTTTCCATGTAATATCTATCTAACAATCTAAGATTTGCATAAGATAATATCCTTTAAGAGATGAATTGAGAGAAATAACATGTCAATAATGAGCCATATTCTGAGCTCATCAGTACCTTCATTAAATGATGTTGAAACCATAATAAAACTAAGTTTTCATGCATTAGATCCTCTAATTTATGTCTCAACTAAGCTTGGCATCGTTTGAAAAAATTTCCCTAGTTTGACCTTAAGTCATCTCTGCTCTCTATTAAAGTCCTTTAGCTTTTGACTTTCAATGTCAACCATTGATCTTGAATCGACATAGTTTAACATGGTCCATTGGATCTACTTTCTTAGCTTACACATTTACTATTTCTCTTATTCTATATGAATGAATGCAAGCTATAGATATGTTGTTAGTTTAATGTGGTTCAGACACTTTTCACCCATGCATTTATCTTCAAGATTTGTTGACCTTTTGACCCATCCCTTACCATGAAATCTACTTTATATGATGGATTATACACCATAAATTTAATTGGGACCACTATATTTTTTATTCATCGATCAATATTGGATCTTTTATTAGGTACGTAAGATCTTGACACTTGTCTACTTTACACTTACACTAATTTTTTGAATTGATGCTCATCATTGATCTTGGGTGTATGATCAAATATAATCTATTAGATCTTTCAGACCCACTAACACAATTAGGTTATCTCTCACCACTGGATATTTGAGTTTATTAAACATCAACCATTTATCTTGAAATAATTGAATTCAAATGGCTATTTTTTGAGGCCCAATTTTGATGTTTGTGTGTACATCCCACTTTGCAAGTTTAACTTTGAAGATTTATATCTTGAGATAGAATTCTCATCAAGATATGAAAATTTTAAAGGATTATCTTGTCATTAAAATCATCATGTCTATGTGTTGTTTTGGCCTTTACCAATTACATAAGTGTATTTATCAAATATAAAACTAGACTATCATGTTTGTCCCTACTTGACATGTTCATGACAGTCTAGTTCTTTTGGACTTGTGTAAGAAACTATTATGCTTTTAGAAGGCTCTAATGAACTTTTAAGACTTGGTAAAACATAATTAATTCCTTGGATTCTTGAAACACCATGGTAACCTACCTGTCTTTACACTTTTCAATATTAGTCCTATTTCCAATCCTACTTTCCAAGGATCAAAAAATTACACTTTAAGCTTGCTTAAAGTGTTTCAAAAGCTTTTTCAAAAATATGACATCTTATTATTCATTGTTTAGTCACCCACTCAATTAGGAACTTTGTTTATCTTGTCACACCTTCCTAAATCTTCTATAAATTGATCTATCTAGTCAAATTTCTATATGTGGGCCAAAATTGGCCAACATTTCTAGAAATATCCTAAGATTTCATGCTCGTTATGTAAGAGATTAATAGCCTTGAATAATCCATTGGGCATAGAGTCACCTCTCTAGTTCAACATATTGATTTGAATCTAAAAACTAGATACCAACCTCTAGATAACTCCTATTGAACTAATAAGGATAACAAGAATAAATTTAATAAGAGTAAGTGCACACAGGCACTTGGAAAAAATATAAAAACAAATAACCTACTAAATAAATGTGCACATAAGCACTTAGAGGAAATAATGAAATATATTATAATATATAAAATATTATACATCAATATACAATCACCTCCCTCTTAGGTCAAATGGAAAACTTTGAGTATCATTCACTTGTAACAAACCAAGATTAGAAATAATTTGCTTTGAAGGTACCAAAAATGGTGAATCAAGTAGTTTGGTGGCCAATACTTTAGATGTGATCTCTAATGGATGAAATGGAAAGAACATGTCTCTAATGTAGACATATTATTCGAAGTCTTCTAATCTTTGTTCATGTTGGACTATATGACCACTTACTTGATGTCACTTGTCACTCTTGAGAAAGCCTTGCATGAAGACTTCATTTAGGCTCTTGGGAGCAACCGCACTTCACTCACTTGGTGGTTTAAAAATACCATATCCTTCCCTTTTGTCCTTGTGTAAATTATGACTGGTCATGCTTAGAGAACAATAATCATAATGTTTTTGAGGAAGGACATGTCTCTTAGCCTTTTCAATCTCTTTGGCTCTGTCATTAAACTGCTACCATAAATCTTCAAGCTCTTCACTAGTATACCCATCAAATTGCATCACTTGATCACTTGAGTTATCTATTTCTTCAACCTCAATAAATATTTCATCTTGTTATTCAACTACAAATGAGGGTTGATTTAACCATCCAAGGTCTAAAATATCACACCTATCTTGCCCAAGGTCTAATCTGATTTCCTCTTACTCTAACATATCAGTGTTATCCTCAACTAACACATCATATTAAAGTGGACCAACCTTAGGTACTTGGTTCTAATCCTCTTATTTATCTATGTATAATGCACCTTCATTAGTCCATTTAAGTTCTAATCTATTTCCAACTTGAGGATTGTTTCCTTCAAGCAAGTTTACAACATTAAGTTGTTCCATTTCACTCAACAAATCTGAGCACAAATGTTAACATTTATCTTATAAGTTTCTTGAGCTGACCTTGATCTCCATAGTAGGTTCATGAAGGTTTTCCTCTTTATTCTCATCAAGCTCCTACAACTTAAAATCTATAACATGACTTCCCTATGAAGTGGGTTGCCTATTATGATCTCTTGTGGCTCAATTATGATTGTAAGTTCCTCTTCTATCCTTTATAAAATTAGTTATTTCCCCAAGAGGGAAATGGTGGGAGGGTGAATAAGTTCACCTTTATTGTAACTTAGGAGAGTGTCCTTTTAGCTAGGGACTTTTAATGGCTTCTTTGGTGGATGTTGAACTAGTACTTAGACTGCCACAACCAAAACTTCCTCCTTCTTTATGCCCTTCTAAACTGATTTCCATGATGAAAATGAGTAGGGAAAAAACACTTTTTCATCATTTTGAATGGTTATAGGAGAGGGTGGTATCAAAAGAGAGGGTGTGACATAGCTAAGGTTGAATGTGTTAGATAAAATCCATGATGGAATGGCTTCATGCTCTTGAGTGAAAATGGGCATAGGGGTAGGAGAGGGAAAATTGATTGGCTTAGATTTGACATAATATTTATGCCACTACTCAAACACTTTTTTAATGGATAATACCCACCCTTTAAATTCTTGATTCTTAGCTTCCCCAATGGATTACCACACATTCTAAAACTCTTGAAGGAAATATCTCTCCCCTCCATGTCATGAATGGGGAATTCTTGTCCAAACATAACCCCCTCATTGATTTTCATGATTTTTCTACCTTTATCTAGTATTACCTCTCTGAGTTTTGAAAATGATGGACTAAGGGGATGATTAGGAACTCTCAAAGGATATGATTGAGGATCTTAGAGGAGAGAAGATGCATAATATTGATCCAAATGATCCTATTGATCTTCATAAGATATCAACACACTATCTACGTTTAGGATCATGTTTCTTACCATTGTTATATCCTCATTCCTATAAGATGACCATTTTTCACCCTCATAAATTGACCATCTATTCTTTACCAACTAAATAACACTCCTTTCTTCTTGTATAACATGGATAGGAATGACTAGAGAAAAATCTTAACCCTTACCAATCTCCTTTATCAACTCAATATAAATTGATAATGCTTGTTTGACTCATGAAAAGGATATAACAAGATAAGTTTGGACTTAAAAAGAGGAATTATAAGACTGGTTTGAATGAAAATTAGGATGACCTTGGTCATATGTAGGGCTAGGAGGAGGATAAAGGCCATGATAGGGATGATAGGTTATTTGAGGGCCACTTGTGAGGAATACACAAACACTATTTACCTAATAAGTGTGATGTTGAGGTAGAGAATAAGCATATTGATCAAAATATGGTTGATTATTCATACCATATTAAAATGATTATGCACTTATTTGGGTTTCTTAAACTATCTAATGGATGCTTGGATTTGCCACTGATTTTTGAATACTTTCCTCCAAAGGCTAATTAAATGAAGAGAACACCAAAACTATTCAATAGTAAAGAATATAGTAAATCTTACCAAGCATGTTAGATACTATTATAACTTGTAATTGTACCATTTTTGAGGATTTATTCATGCTCCCCCACTCCTAGTCATAATATGGGTACAACCCTAGACTATGGGTAACCTTCGGTGGGGTTAGAAATCAAGAAAAGGTTGGCTTAGTCTTGATGGATAACCTATAATAATGTTTGCATTGAGAAAAGGATTAGAAAGGGAGAAGGGATCATAATAAATTTAAAAATGTGGTGCACCAAATTTTAATGAGGCTCTCATATTCATTAAGTAAACACTAAGGAAGCATAAGACAATACTAGCTCACACAATCTCATAAAACTAGTAGTTGCATAATTGTTTCATAAACTAGGTTAAAAAATCAATGAATGAAGTCAAATAAGAGTTATAAGACTCAATGAGAGCTTGAATCAATGATATAAAGAAAACTAACTTAGACCTACAACCAACTAGAAATGAGCAAGAAAGAAGGACAATGGGCATGGAATATTCTCCTTAATAATGCCTTCATGCACAAGCTTTGTTACACACAATTTAGTTGGGAGAGATAGGTAAATAAAATATTTATTACTTAAAGAGGTCTTTAATATAAATTTTGATAGGGTCTAGCCTTATCAAATGAGAGTCTTTCAAGAATTGATAGATAATTTTTTATCACAAGTGAGAGAGAGTTTTCTTCTAAAAACTAAGAGAGAGTACCAAAATGGAAAATAAAAAGAGATATAGGAGAAAGGGGATAATAGAGGGGAGAACACCATTAAATATAATTAATTGAGATACCATATTTCTTTATTTTTTAACCATATTTGATCCAATTAGGACTTTAAGAAGAAGTAAATGCTCCATTATACACTCCAATCCTTGAATCCCATAGCTTTGATCTTCTACACCATCTCTACTTGCTTTCATTATGAGTGAAAAGTCCTCATATCCATGTACTTGATAGATCCATGCCTAAGTCTAATTTTAGTAGCTACATGTACTTATTTATCGAAGCTATGACTATTGGAAGATGAGACACTCTTCAATATCTTGTTTAATCTACAACTACTCTAAACCTAAACATAGATTTTTACTATAGATTGAAAACCAATATCATTTATTGGTTTTCCTATAGTTATCATGTCAATGAAATACTACATGTTGCATAACCTTGTTCTTAAACTATATTAGGTATAAATAGACATAGTCTACTTCTAAACTTTAATGGTGATAGAAATACCCCTACACATAAGGATATTCCTTCATTAAATGATATTGAAACCATAAGAAAAATGAGCCTACATGCAATGAATCCTCCAACACAAGTCTTGACTAAGCTTTAATGGAATCCTTTTCAAAATCTTCCCTTGTTTGATCTTAGGTCACATCTTCTCTCTATTCAAGTCCCTTAGCTTTTAAATTTTATGTTAGCCATTGATCTTGAATTTGCATAATCTAATACACTTTATTATATCTAATTTCTTAGTTTACACTAAACCATTGATCCTCTTCTTTATGAATGGATGCAAGTCATAGATCTTATATCAGTTTAACACAATTGAGACTCTTATCACCCACAAATTTATCTTCTAGATTCATTGACCTTTAACCCATTGCCCATCATAAGATCTACTTTATATGATGAATCACACACTATAAATCTACTTGGACCCACTGGATTTTTTAATTTCCATGCACTATTGGATCTTTGATCAAGTACACAATGTCTTGCCACTTGTCCACTTCACGCTTATGATGACCTTTTGACTTGATTCTCACCATTGATCTTTGGTGATTGATCAAATACACTCTATTTTATATTTAGGACTCACTACCACTATCATGTTACACTTATTATTAGATATTTGATCTAATCAAACATCAACCATTGATCTTGAAACATTTTAATTTAAAATGCTATTTTATGAGGCCTAATTAAGACATCTGCACACATGTCCCACTATGCAAGTTCAAATTTGAAGCTTTATATATTGAGATAAAAACCTCATCAGTATATGAAATTTTTAGAGGATGATCTTGGCATGTAAAGAATCATGTATATCTAGTCTTTTGGCCTTAATCAATTCCCTAAGTGTATTTATCAAATACGCAACTAGACTAGCATGTTCATCCCTGCATAACATGCTTGTGATGTTCTACTTATCCTTGAATTGTATAAGAAATTGTTGCCTCTTTATAAGGCTTCAATGAACTTTTAAGACTTTTTACAACCTAATTCATGCCTTTGAATGCTTGAAACATAATGAGAACCTGTTGGTCTTTACACTTTTCAATCATAGACTTGTTCCCAAACTTACTTCCCAAGGATCAATAAATTGTACTTTAAGATTTATTAAAGTGTAATTTATTTTTAAAGAAATATGATATCTTAATATTCATTATTTATTCACCTACTCAATTAGGTTCTCTGTTTAACTTGTTACTCAATCCTAGATCTTCAAAAAAATTGATCTATCTAGGCAAATTTCTATATGTGGGACAAAATTGGACAATAGTCACACTAAGCATGTTAAAACTATTAACAACTAAAGTTTCACCATGATGAATTAGATTGATCATATCTCCTTCAAACTTGCCTACCATTGGATTAGTCTATATGTTGCAAGATACCTATATGTTAGACCAAACCTCTAAATTATGAGGCCAGTTACTCTGAATATATGAAATTTGGATCAGTTACTAAAACCTACTTTATTTGGAATTAAAAGAGTTATAAGGATAAATGAAAGGTAAATCCTATTATAGTGATGATGATACACCTATATTTTTGGTTTATCCTTTCAAATTTTTACTCCTAAAACACTAATTAACTATAAATGGTCTAAGAAACTATCTCTAAGGATTTTTTTACAATAATATTTCACATGAAGATCTTGATATATGACTATAAATTATAGGTAAAGGGATATAGGTCTAATTTGAGACACTATTCAACCTTGTTACACTGTAAATCTAATCACCAACCTTTGACACTTCATATAACTTGCAAAAGATAATTCATCAATAGATAGGTGTGGTAAGGACATGTTAATGGATGATTCATACCACTTGTACACATCTAAAAAATCATATAAACACTATAATTAAATCATATATATGATATAATATTCCATTTATTGATTCAATATGTTATAAAGATCAATCTTGGTAGAGTTTCATCAAAACTAAGATAGGGATCTTGAAAATAGGCCTAAAAGCCTGAATATATAGAACATGAGAAGAGAAGAATCCAAGAGAATGGATAGAGGAGAGAAGTCTAAGTTATAAATATATAAATTCAAGATTAATTTTAGTTAAAAACTAGTTTCCATAAGTCCTCCATAAGATCTCTCATTTTTTATGACCTTGCATGCTCTTGAATGAGATCTTTGGTGTTGAAAACAAGGTAGTGGGCCATAGTTAACTTATTCAAGCTCCTTTGGAAGTATTTTTCACCATAACTTATCAAAATAATCCTATTAACATGAGATAAATTTAAGTGAAAAACTTCTTCCTAGTTTAATACTTGGAACATGCATTTACTTAAAGATTAGTTAACTCATAATTGGCACTAAAGGGTCAAGTATGCATATGATTAGTACTTGTAAACTAGCTAACTCATCATAAGGATTATTTAAGCATGATTTGAAAATAAAGGATAAGTTTTTCATGAATTAGATCAATTTTATCTTGTGACAACTCTTCAGTATATCTCATCAATAGCCTTCCATGCCATATTTCACTTCACTTGATTGGCCAAGTAGGTCTACTAGGCCAACTAGGCATATTAGCCTAAAATTTTGCACTTGATAGATATAAGAACCTAAATTAAAGTTTTAAAAACTAATAATATGGAAATTTTTAGACATGAATCAATGCCTCATATCACGAAATGGGTCCTCATGAATAAGAAACATCTACAAATTGGTCAAAGTAGTTGACTAGGTCAATCTGTCTTGAATTTCTACACATTGAATATTTTAAAGAGACCAATAGAGGCATTTCCAATCTTGGATTTCAAAATATTATAAATTTAGGTGGTATAAAAAGTGTCAAGCTTCACTCTCTAATGTTTTTAATTTCCTTTAAACTGACTTATACCTCTTATTGTGCACTTTTTCCTCTCAAAATTTTGTTTTCTACCATGTTTGTACAACATCTGTAAAAAAATTATTTACCAACATGAATATATCAAATTTTAATTGATGATACACATAATATGGAAGTAAATTTAATTATTTTGGATTCATTATTCCCCAATTCTTCATAAACAAGTTTGTAGTAGTGTTTTGCAAGGGTTTTCAAGTGCTTAGGGTTATTAATGGTGATTCATAAATCTTTGGCCTTGAATACCTAAACCAATTCCAAAAAACATTAGTTTTTAGGCCTTATAACTCTCCCAAACTCCTGATATTCCCATTAAAAATATCCATAGCATGGCGAGCATGTGAAATAACCTTTTAGAGTGGAAAACAAGCTTTTTGAGCATTTTTTGTGTTCTAAGGCCAGTATGATTAGTCATAATGCATATCTTATGGATAAAATTTGGTATAAAACCATATTACAGCTCTATTATGATGTTAATGGTGATTTTAAATTCCCTCATGACCTTTATTTATCTCTTTTTACCCCTTCTTGATGGCCTTGTCTAGTGATGTCAATAGACAAGCATAGGTGTATGAATAATTGTTCAATATTTTAAATTTATGATGAGTTAAAATGATATTTAATAATATTTTAAACATTAATAACCTATATGAGTTATTTTGGAGTCATGTAATGATATTTATCAAGCCACTCTTCATCTACTTGTATGGGAATAACTCCTTATTTTGACCTACATACCTATCTACCTATGGAAATGACCAAATATACCCACGAATATGATTTTAAAATTGTTTTTAAGGAATAATAAGACCCCATATTTATTATAAAAATAATTTAATATGCAATTACCCTCCATTTAGTTTCTTACAAGCTCAAAATAGCCTTATTTGGCCTAGTTCATATAATAAGAGTCCTACACATTCCAACCAATAGGATATAAAGGTGATAATGGGAGTTTATAATGTAATAAAGGTCATTTAATATGTCAAACATACCATTTTAATTCAAATTTAGGCCTCTTTACTCCATCAGGTAGTTTTTAGGGTTTTATAAGGGTTTTAGGGATCCAGAAATTTTTAGTAATAGTTCATAGTGTATGAACCCCTAATATAAAACCAATTACCATAGATATGGAGTATATTTAACCCCTAATAAACCATGAAAATAAAAATATCACATAAAAAAGGTGTGTGGAGATGTCTATGTGGTGAAGTTATGCCTCAATTAGTTGTCATGAACTGTGTAAGTAGAAAGAAGGTTCAGGTGTCGAAAAAAAAATTATACAGTATCTCCACTCCAACACATACTTAAATGTAAAAATTATTCTTGAAACTATCCTATTTCCCATCAATTTGAAATAATCCATTGAATGAGTTGAGTATGATGGCAGGATGCTCAAGGGTTTATTGTCTACTTGACTATGTTAGCTATCAAGGGCATGATTTGCATGAAAACCTAAAAGTCATCACCCTAAATAGGTGTTTTAAGACATGTTAATTACCTTATTATGCTTCACAATCTCTCCCATGAATTTTTAACCATCTATCATATATGTAGCCTTCCAAGAAGGTCTCCTAGATCTAACTACGATTGTTAATAGATAGGTAGGTGATTGTGACAAAATAGTGGGTTCTTTCACTAGTAAAGTTACCTTAATAAGACCATATATATTTATAATCACTCATTAAAATCACCTATACCAATTTTTATTGTTATATCTTGCATATAGTGGTCTCAAAATGCATTTCTCTCAAAACTAGCTTAGGTTACCTATATTTTTAAATATACCTATGACTAAGTTTTCCTCATTTGACCTATATTTGTGTTTTAGGATGATAAATATGATATTATGAGACTATAAAAATTCTTATTTCAATTATTCTTACCCTTCACTAGTCACATCTTTAACCCTGTTACCCATCATCATACCATGTTTCTTCAAGAAACCTCATTATGACATGATTGTCATACTAATGTAGGTGGTTTTATGAGAACTGGAGGTTATTAAAATATATTTCACACTAAATTTGTACCTTAAAAACATCCCATGTCACTTTAAACCTCTTATTATCCTTTTATATAGCATATTCATTGTTCAAATAATGTTTTTACTTACACTGTCCAAATCCATACATAGGCCTACATATTGTACTTGCTGAGTTGGTATTACTTTTCATGACCTTGATGGAGGTCTGATAATGTAAATTTTTCATTCAAATATATAGATTACTTCACAAGGTTATTTCTTGAATTGACGTTTTTTGAACCGCACCTGTAGAGGGTATGTGACTGTATTAATGCAATTACCCACCTAGTATGACTATAGGTTGTCATTCCAAAGTTTGACATTGACTATAGACTTTTTCATAGTCTTGATCTATCTCACCATGAATTTTTCCTATGAATAATCCATGTGATATTATACTCTTCCATTATACCACTTTTATCTCTTCCTCTTACAACTTATAAATAGCCTTGAGTTTTTTAGAAGGCTGTAGGTTAACATTCATAAGGTGAGTGACTATGTCATTGTGAAATTTGATGTTCATAGCTTGATAAAAATATTTACCATTACATGTAACTCTAAAAAAATAGTATGAAACCTCATTAATCTTAGATATATGACAATATTTCTCACAGTCTTATTTTTTTATCTTTGATTGGCATACTTCAAGAGCTTTGAAGGTTTGAAATGACTATGCTATCAGTGGATATTCTTTTGATAACATGATTTATTCTTAGTTTGATTCTCACTTACGTTATACCTTTGATATTTATTCATGTGCATCACTCTTCACACTATGTTCTTCACACTCATTTCTCTACATTTTAGAAACATACCTTTCCTTCACTATAGTCTTAACTGTGATTCAAGTCTAGCTTTTGTATGGAATGTGTTAGATGGGATGCTAGAGAGGGTCTAATATATATGTTATGAACTTATCATTTATTATTTCAATGATTAATATTAGTTACATAACCTCATTTTAAACTCAAACTCTCTTGAACTTGATAGCCATGAAAATTCCTACCCACTTCTTGGTTTATGACTATGTTTTGAAAACATGATTATAGGTTATTTTTATCTTAGGATCCTAACCCTAGATCAACCAAATGACCCTATTTATAATAACTTATATGAATATTAATTATAAATAGGATTTATCAACATCCATTCACTCAAAATATTCCTTAAGGTTTGAAGGTTAAGTCACCTTTCACTTAGTCCATCCCCTTTAGCATGGATGTAGGTGATAAATGTAGCTTGTATGGATAGAGGTGGAATTAGACCTTGATAAGGTCATAAAACATGAATATGATCCTTTCTTACCTTATAAGAATTTTGATGTGATTATTCAAACTTTTTCATTTAATAACCATGTTTTATAGTCCTTCAAAATAGTACTTTCATGAAGCACATCCTTGAGTGAATTTGTCATGGCTATAAGTGGATATTTTTCTCTATTTAACACTATTTTAAGGTATGAAAAACACATTTTCATGACCATGATTAATTTAAAACATATTTGACTCTTATTTATAGTGAATCCATGAGATGGATATGGATAGATAGTTGGTAATATGTAAATTGACATGAATATGAGAATGGAGATGGAAAGATGGCCTATAATAGCGATGTTTAGTAGAGAATGAATTGTGAAAATGGATGAATCATGATGGAGGTCAAATGAACATGTGATATATGTCAAGAAAATATTAAAGGGTATTAAGAAAGCATAAGAACACCCTCAAAAATATACAATAGTTTGGAGGCATTCGAACAAACACATGGTGCTAAAATGGAAACCTATGAGTCTATTAAAAACCTTAACATATGCTAACTTTCCCTAATATATGCTAAAATATGACTCCATAGAGATATTAAGAGGACATTTATGGATTAATTTATGTGGATATTTGAGTAACATTTGAGAATATTGAATGAAGAACACAATGACATGAAAGAGACCTGAAAACCATGTCATGAAGAATCATGAAATCCATGGATCAAACTCTAAACCATACAACTTCTCCATATTGCCTACAGACTAGAAATTAGTTATCTAATTAAGATCCATATGACCTCAAAAATTTGAAATTAATCTAAATAATTCCATAAAAATGTGGTTCATGCTCTTGATAAACTCCACAAACTTAATTTTTTATATCATTATGCCTAGATTAGGAGAAATCTCAAAAAATTGGTTACTTTCTTGAATGAAGAAGGCATAGTGAGTGACTTGGCTTGTAAATTATGGTTCATGAAGGAGAGAGATAAATTGATTAAAAAATATCCATAGTTGTATTATTTTAGATACCCCTTACTCTAACCAAAATTTTAAACCTTGATTTTTTCACTCATGGTTATATCATCTGCAAACCTAAAGGGCTCTCTTGATGTGTAAAGAAGCTTGGTAGAGTATGTAAATCAGTTTTGGGCCTATATTAAATATTTTCACCTTGAATATTTTATATAACACATGTTATAACTTCACCTTCAACCTTTACATTTCTTTTATATGGAACAGTCCATATAATTTCATAATCGTACATGAAAATACATGGAAAATGGCCTTTCTCTTGCATATTCTTATTCAATATTTAAATAATAAATTTAAGGAAGATGAGGAAGATCATGAGTCATGAATGATATTATAAAAAGTAATAATTCTTTTATGATCAAAATATGAGCATATTTATCACGTGGGAGCCTTTTGGGGAGTAAAACTCTGCTTTGTCTTGCATGTACAGATGTTTCAATGTTTGAACATTTTAATTAAGGAAATTTCATGAATATGGTGTTTAAAGGTAATTATGATTGATTTAGTGGCCCTTTGACTCAAAATTTATCATTTAATGAAAAAAACCTTTAGTTTTAGGCAATATACATAGTTTACAAAGGAATTTTTCCATTAAATATCTTGAAGAATACCTTTTAGCCTTCTTAAAAGGCTTAAATGAGGCTTTTATGTATTTTTATCACCCTTAAAAACTCATATACATATCCATACCTTTCATACATTTAAATATTCTATATAACTCATGATGAATCATCAACTACTCTTTTCAACATCCCCATTAGAGAACTTTTAGATCACAAAGCATGATGGTGACAAGACACAAGACTCACTCTACTAAAAATAAAGTTAATGACATAAAAATGTTCAAATACATCACTTAAGGACACAAAAAAACTAAGACATGAAATAAATATAATGTAGGGGTTGTCATTTGGCCTTGATAGGCCAAATTTCCAATAATTATTTAGTTTTGAACTATGATAGTATGGGATGTCAAAGATAACTATTGTATAAATGTATATTATATCTAGTTGTGCATACTATAATTTTTATGTCTAGGCTCACACCTATGTTTGACTGATTAATTTTTTGTGTGTTGGTTATTACTATGAATAACATGTTTTATGATAGTTATTAGGACTTTATGTATGCATTCATATACCCTTTGAGAGTGTAATGAATGCTAGTATAGAATATTGTGTGTTTCATGGAAACTATGACTTGATTTGTTACAACAAGTTTCTTAAATAGAAGCTTATGGTTCCATGTATTTAAGAATAATTTATTATGATTGATTGTTGAAAACTAGTAGTTATGTTTTAGAACACTAAACTATGGTAATATGGGTGATCATAGGGTGTAGTATGTTTGGAAACTAATTGTGCTAGTTGGAATCTATATTTGAATGTGTATTTTACCCAAGTGGTATAAAATATAGTCATTATTTATAGTATGGAATAGATAATAATGTAATATTCATTCATACATTTGATAGAATAAATGTATGATTTGATTACTCATATGTTTAACATGTTACATAATGTAATTTCTAGTATGATGTAAATTATATGAATATTTTGGTTAAATTATGTTTAACCAATATTGAATTGTTTATATTGATTAGGGAATGAGATGGACTTCACTGGTTTACTATCATCATAGTTCTAGATGAAGGTAATCTGATCAAGTGGTGTACATGAATTTTGACTGATATGTAGATCACTAATATTTTTTTGAAAAATTGAGCCAAGTAATTTTTAGTGAGACATTGTCATTTTATGAGTATGGTTTACATGTTTTTGATATATATTTTAATAGAATGAGTTTTCTCTGATACAATTAATGTTTAGTTTTAGAGATCATACAACACATGGGTACTAGCTTGTCTCTCTAGATTCTTGCACCATCAGTATCTACTCATCTACGAAGGGAGTGTCATTTACTAATGAGATTAGTATGGGGAATCATTGTTCTATGGTTGGTGTGGAAAATCACTTGAATGATGATATCCCTACCCACAATAGTACTACTTTTGAGATACACAAAGATTACCATAGATAGTAGAGAGTCTGGGGAAGTCATACTCTAGGGAGCCATGTATCTTATATGTGCACATCATATTGTATTGTATTATATTTACTATTGATACATTAATCTAATGAGATGTAACTATTTACTTATTTATACTTTGGTAGTAATTTGTATATCACTGTACCAGTCATGGATAGAATTTGTAATTACTTTCCATATTAGTTATGATTTGTTTCATATATTAGAAAGTGATTAATGAATATTATATGTCATTCTATTATTTACAATTATCTCAATTAGAGTATTTTATATTATCACTACTTAGATTCTCATGGTGTAATATATTTATAGTATATGTATTTAATTAAAAAAATTATCATGTTTTCTATGTCAAACCCAATGGGGTTATTACACTTAAAGTTTTATGAAAATGGCCATGTATTTTTCATCTAATAAATATATATCTTACAAGAGAGAAACTCAATAATCTTCATCATGTTGGACATGTTTTAGTGAGATGTATAGATAAGGTCTATCAACCTTAATAGGAAGAGTGGCCTTATTTCCATAAATTAAGGAATATGGAATGGCTCCTATTGAGGTACAATAATTAATGTGGTATGTCTATAGGGCATGGAAGATTTGAAGGTGCCAATTATGGCTAACATAATTGATAATATTTTTAAATATATTGATAACAGTTTTGTTGGATGATTTATCTTAGCCATTACTTTATGGGTAATATGTAGTATAAAAATGTTTCGTAATGTTTTACTCAACACAAAGTATTTTTACATCCTTATTCTTAAATGATCCATCATTATAAGATATAATGTTTGATGGGATACCATTACAGAAAATGAGATGGTTAAAGATGAATTTGATTTTTTTTTTCTAGTTATATAAGTGGGGGGTATAGCTACATCCCACTTAGTGAAATATTTGGTAGTGGTAAGGATGTGCTTCTGGCCATAGGATGAGTATAGGTTAATATTCTTAATGAGATCAAGTCCCCATGTGGAAAATGGCCATGGAGTAAGTATTGGTTTTAGATTTTTAGCTAGGGAATGAACCAAATTTTCATGCCATTGAAATTTGTCACACCATTTTACATAAGCAACTATATTTATCTCCATAATTTGGAAGTAATAATCAATATGTAGGAGTTTTTTTTGGCTAAGATGACCCCACTGGTGTGGTCTCCACATACTACTTCATGAACTTCCTATAATGCTAAAATTTATTTTATCAAGTTTAAACAATGAAGTAGAGTTCCATAAAAGTTGTGGTGGTATAAAGTTGGTCCAAGTAAGGTATAATGTGTGACTTGGTGGGTAAAGACCTTTTACTTTTTGTGTGATAGGTCATGTGGCATAATACGGTCATGTAGGTAGGTAAAGAGTTTAAATATCATATAGAGTTGGGACAAAAAATATTATAGATCATTATAATGATTGAAGGTTCATGAGCTATAACTATAAGATTTTAAACAAAGAATTGATATTTGTTTTCCTTATCTAAATGATGGATCAAAGAACTAATGGTGGCCATGGCATCTATTATTCTATTAGTGTCTGTTAATATGTATTTAAAATATATGTCATCAATGTAGTATTTGAGAGTGTCTAACATGGCATTGCATGGCACCAACTTGTTATATTTGGTCTAAAATTGGTCTATAACTTGATTTATGATCAATTGAGAATCACCATAAACCTTGAGATGTTGAATATTCCATTGTACTACTCAATAAAGTCCTAAAATGAGTGATTTATATTTATCCATATTGTTGGTATAAGGAAATATGATACATAATGATTTAAGTATAATATCCCCCTATTGTTTAATATATAATAGGCCTATCCCCAATCCTTGTGAGGTGAATGATCCATAAAAATACAACTTCTAGTGTTGTTCCTCAAGACCTATTTCAGTGATAGTCATAATGGATTTGTCTAAGAATTATAATGTTATAGGTTTGGTATCTCCAAGAGGAGATTATATAAGTTGATCTATGATTACTTATCCCTTTATGGCCTTTTGGTTGATGTATTTTATCTCAAACTCTCTTCGAAGCATGATCTATTTAGCCATGCAACCTTGTATGGCTATCTTAGATAGTAGATGATTGAGTCGATCTATTTTGTAACTAACCATGGTCTTGTTTTTTATCATGTAATTCCATAGTTTATAAGCTACAAATACTATATCTAAACAATATCTTTCAATAGGTGTATATTTTTGTTCATACACAACTAATGTATGACTTAGATAGTACATGGAATATTCTTTTCCATTATCATCATGTTGAGCTAGAGGTGCCCCCCAGGATTTGTTGGTTATAGATAGGTATAGTAGGAATGGCTTTCCTAGGATAGGTGGTAACAAAATATGTGGATTATCAAGATATTCCTTTAGGTGTGTTATCTATCTAGGTTTCACCCTTCTTGAGGGAGACTATTCACATCCACCTCAAACCTAGACTAACATTGTATTGACCTATAGGTTGTGGGTTACCTAAAATGTAGGTCAAACCTCTAGTATTTATTTGGATAAATTTCCTAATTTTTCACTTTAATTCTCTACCTAAGACCTAATATTGTTGTAATGAAAAGGGAAAAGAGATAAAAACTGGTAAAAGAACCTACACTAAAGTGGTGATGCATTAACTAGAGATCTTCTTATTAGTCTTTCTTTTAAACAAAATAATGAACCTGATGAAGATTATAATTAATAATACCTATTGATAATTTTATAATCATTAATATTTAATGTTAAGGTTAAGTGTGAGTTATTAAAATTTAAGGACAAAGACCTAGATTTGCATAAGAAACTATTAACTCATGACACTTCAAGAACACCTCTACTTGTCAACACTTCATACATACTGCATAGAATAATAACATTAATATAGGTGAATTAAAGGACACATAGATGAAAATAACAATTATATATTTTATAAATTAAATCTCATTAAGCACACTAGTATTTAACTAAGAAACTGATAAGTTTTATTTTATTAAATTAAAGAGTACAAGGTAATTTTGGTAGAGATTTTGATACATCTAGTCAAGGGATTCTAAAAAAAAGGATTAATACCAAATTAAATAGAATGTTTGAGATATAATAGCAAATATTATAAGCATATTATAGGTCATGAATGAGGCCAATGTGGAATATGGTAGTTACAATAGTCATATTCACCCCTCTCATGCAATAAGACTTCTTCAATGAATCTACCTTGGTGTTGAGATAAGGTGTGGATGTTTTAAATAATATATTTAATTAATAAATATATTTAACATTCTCAAAATATCCTAATATTAACTCCAATGGAAGTTACATAACACAAATGGGGTGTGGATAAGGTTTTAAGAGGTGTTGATTAGCCTCTCCTTCAATGTGTATGTTAACTTGTCCTTGAAACTACCTTCATCATTTCATAATGGTATTTAATTTATTATATTATCACTTAAATGGGTAGTTACAAGGTAAAATGGTGTCTCATCAATTCCATAATGTTTTTCTATGCCCGCTAGAGCCTTCCATCTACAAGTTAAGTAGGCCTATCATTTTAGCCCCTTATCCTTCTTCTCATTCACAATTTTAATGACTAAAGTAGATGATCCACACCTCCAAAAAAAATTATAGGAATTGAATTATCCTCTTATTAACTCCCTATATCAACACTTAGTCCTTTATAAACTATCTTCCACCTACAAATACATTTACCTTACTAGACTATGCCTCTCAGACCAATTCTATAGACTAACTATTTGGAATGAGATAGAAGAGACACTTTAGGTGGATTAATGTATAATTATAGTCTTTTAAGACTATAAAAAGTTTCTAAATTACCTCTATAAATATTTTATAATCCTTCATTAGGTGTTACAACACATTGTCAACCCAAAACCCTATAAACTTACACTTTCAGGTGGTGTCCATACAACCTTTGTACAATTATGTGCCATGGTCATGGGATATTATAAGTTGGAAACATGTTTATATTTTTTGTCAATTATTTCATAAGGATTTGTATGCACTTTTGACTAAAAATTTCTATTTTAGTCCCTATTAGTGTTTAAGGAGGGTTTAAGAGTATTTTAGGGTCTTAGTGATGGTTCATAGAGATCAAGGCTTGAATCTCTAAATTAATTTTACCAAAAGCATACCAATATAACTCCACATATTCCCCAAAGTTTTGGTAACCCCATACATATCATCCAAACCATGGTGATCAATTGAAGATGGCTCCTTGGGTAAGAAGTATTCTCACTAAGTAGCTCATGGGTGTCTTTAGGCAAAACAACCAACTTTAGGGGCTTCTCCTAGGATCCAAATTTCCAAAAATGATTAAAAATATTATGATGAATTTACCTAATAATTTTATAGGCATTCTTTCTTCCCAAACTACTATCTACCCCACCTTTTGTTGATATAGTCATAGTGGAGGTTATAAACTATCTCTCTATAGACTTAGATCTTGAACTTTGGAATATACATTGGGGTTGTGAAACACTATTGTATCACTTATAGATTTAATACTACCTCATAGATCATATTAAATAGTAATCATTGGCTTAATCAAGCCTCTTAACCCCTAATGAGTGAATATAACCATCATTATTAACACCTATGCTTGCATACAATAAAACTAGTCATGGATATCTTTGAAAATGGCTAATAGATGACTAATTTAGATTATTCAAGACTCATTTTACCTTATTAACTTCATTATATACACAAACACTCCCCATCTCCTTGATTTTAGGCTCAAACTAACCCTCCCAGTCCTGCTCTATATAATTTGACTCCTACACATGCTAACCAATGAGTCAATGTGATGATTATAATACATGAGGAGACTTTAAAGGAAATTTCATGGTCTAAACACATATATGTATGGATTTTGAGGATAAAATAAACCATTATGTCACTTTTAGTGTTTATACATGGTTTAGGATGTCCACCATGTTAATTATGGTTCATAGAATATGGATGCTTAAACTAGAAACAATGACTATGAAATTATATTGAATTAACCTCCTCATCTTCGAATAATATCCTATAATCCCATGCAAAGGGTGTGTGCAGATAGAAGCATTAGCAGGTAACACTCAGGTTATTTGTAGACCAATTCTAACTAACTATTTTATTGAGGTTAATTCCTAAAGTTTATCCCCCCAATGTAAATTATTAATTTATGGATATTTAGTTTATAGGGATACTTAAACTTACCTAATATATTTTACCCTAAGAATATATGTGATGAAGTGTTTAAACACTTCAAGTTGATCTTTGAAATGACTGTGTTAAGGTTGGGTGGCTTGAGTAGGGTTTTAAAGCTACTTTTCCTATTATCTCACATATTTCCACTTTAAACCTCATTATAATGGTATAAAACATCATCACACATCCATCATTTATCATCAAATTTGTTTTAAGAGCTTGGAGAAGCCTTAAGATGGTAATAAGGTCTATGAATAGGCATGAAGCTTATCTGCATTAGTCGATATTTAAGGTCACCTAATGTAAATAAAAATTATAAACCCTTTATAGAGTGTATTAGGACCTTGTAAATTGTGTTTCACTACTCCAAAACCTTTTGTGTATCCCACACTATCTATAGGCCCTTCATGGCATGGATCCAACCTTCAACCCACATAACTAACTGTCACAAATAAGGTTTGGTCTGAGACAAAATAGTGGTTATACCCACTATTTTTATAGCCTAAATGGAGACATGTATACCTTTAACTGGTCATTATGACCTCTTTTAATAAATTTTTAGGCTTTTCCATGGCTATAAGCGTCTTAAAAATTAATTTTACTCAGACTGGCAGTGGGTTGCCTACTGATTATGTGGACAGGCATGAGAATATTGAGTAAGGTCCTTATCCCTTGTTTATTGAGATTATTATGATAATTAGGTGAGAATAATATGTCTCAAGGAGAAATAAACTCTCATATGGTGATTTTCTAACCTTCCTTCTTCTAGGAAGCACTCCCCTTCCAAGCTTGGGGTTCATGCCTAAGTAGGCCTGTGTGTTTTCAAGCCTGTGTTAATGTTATTTTGCCTTGTTAGATGTGATGATACTTAAATTTTCCCTCTCATTTAGTATTAACCCTACTCATTCTTATATTATTGTTACCATTTTACCAAAATCAAGGTATGGTTCTTTATATGCACGAACTTTATTATAGGTATATACTAATATATGCTCATAATGTACAAGGTCTAAGTATCATGTTTGTATGAGAGAAGATTTGTCCATAACTAATTAAAATATAGTAAAAATTCACATATTCACTCATAAATTTTTAATTCATACCCTCTTGTGATCATACTATTATTCATACCTATGAGTGGTCCATATAGTGCTCTTGGAGACTCTACTACAATAAACCCAAGTGACTAGTTGTAAGTAGTGATTAGCTTCTTCAATAGGGTGTGTGATACATATAGGTCCAACATTACATTGATTCATTTTGATGTTGGTTTCAAAAGTATTTCTTTATCTACTCACATGATCAAGTTGGGAAGGAAGGGTGAATGGGTGAATGAAGATGATATTGGAGTCACATGGGGTGAAACATGAACCACAAGGGTAAAACATGGTGAAAATGATAGTAGGAAACCACCTAAAATAGTAAGGTATGAAAATGACATGAAATGAAGCATGGGAACCCTTAAAATACAAACTATATGAATCTTAAATATCCTCACACATATATCTAAAAATATATACCACCTTAAAGGCATATATGAAACATACACAACAAAAATTTGGAACTTAGGAATCTTTGAGGAACCTTAATCTTCCCAAAAAACCTTAATCTTTGATAAAACTAACTATGTGGTTATAGATGCATGGAGAGTGTTTTTTAAGGTATTTTATGTTTCCATGGAGTTTATAAAACTTGCTCATAGGGTTACGTTGGCGATTTACTATGACTTTAACACCTCCTTCCATGTTCTTGAGTTGCATTTGAAGGATTTGTAGATGTCATTAAGCCATTCACAATGCTCACCATATAGTGGCCCTAAAATATCTATAAGCCCCTTATTATTTAATATCCTTTGAGGTGACAAGAGGCTATTGGACCTCAAACCTTATCAAGGAGGCATGGGGAAACTTGGAACACTCCACCAACTCTTCAACTCAGCCAATAACTTCTAATGAGAACATTCAGCCTCTATTCATTATAAGCACCTACCTATAGATTACACACTATTCTAGTCTTGAAGGTTTTCTAGTTTTATAAACTCACATGTGTGATTCAAGTACTAAAAATTCTACAATAGGCTCCTTCAAGACCTAAAGAAATAACATCAATCATTGGCTTCAGTAGGCAAGACAAGAATCCATGAAAATCATTATATCCAACTAGTATTATGAAAAAAGAATGGAATACAGATTCATTAAGTTCTTAAGTAATTTTCATATATCTCATGAGACCAATACCAAAATAAATTCCCATGGGTAAAAGCTGACTGAGTGTACTTCCCCTGGTTCGGAGCTTAGGCCTCCTTTCTCTCTCCTCCATATGGTGTGAGGGTAAATTTTAGGAGCTCTCTAAGCTTTCCAATTATCTCAAGGGTAAGATAGGATGATTTTGAGACACTTTTTCACTAAAATAGTTTTCTTTCCCTCCTATCTACCATTATTGACCTCACTCTACAAATCCCTAACTCTACCTAAGCCAGTCCATACTGTACAAATTTTTACCATCTAATAACCCTATACAACTTGTAATTTATCTAAATTTATTGTTTTTTTAGACCAAAATACATCATTATCAAGTGTTATGGAGGTAAAATATTTTAAAGTTGGTGGTATGAATTAAGGGAGTTGAAAAGTCATAATATAGCATGTGTGGGGCCCATTAAGGAGGATTTAAGCATTGACCATGGTGCTAATGGGATTAAAGAGGTATGAAATTGTCTATTAATGGTATAATTAAGCTTAAGGATTTTATTAAATGTGTGGGAGGTGACTTAATGGCCCACCAAGGTCACATTAGGCCTCATTATGATAAAAAACATTGACTTTAGCACATATATATGACCTTAAAGAGGCATATCAACTAAATATTATGCTATTATATTATTAATAAACCTTTATGACCTATTAGAGACCTTAATTGGACCCTAAGACACTTTTCATGATGTTCATGAAAGCTTGAAAGTGAACATACCCTATGTTATTAGGCAAGTTAGAGATATTCATGATTCTTCATTAAATTGCATTTTCAATTCATCTTTACCATGGAATTTTTCACATGTTGGATCTCCATCAAAGTGACCAAGGACCATATAAACAATTTAAATCATCATGAAACACTTTACTCAAGTTGAATAGAGGTATGGGTAACACCAAACATCTTATAGCATACCAAGATGATGAATTGATTGAATGACTCAAACTCACAAGGATGGGATGCAACCATGAGAATAATGATGGATCAAGAATCAAGGGAATTAGGTTGACTCTTGTATAGGTCTACAAATAGAAATTGGTCAACATTTTTGGTGACTCAACTAGCTTGACTAGCCTATTAGTTAAGGAACTCATAACTCTTAGACTTACTCTTGATGATTTAGTAAATGAAAATTTGACTACATATGAACTTTGGCATATACGTTATAGAATTTGAAACTTAATAAGACATAATAAATAAATAATATATAATAAATACAACAAAAAAAAATAGACAAAGCAATAAATACCATAACATGTGTAGAAGCACTTAGAGGAAGGAAACAAACTATACCTACTATATACAAGAGTAACATGAAGAACTAATAGAATAACTTGAGGAACATCCCACTGATAGGTATGGGTATCTACTCACCATTAAATATAGATAGTTAAAAATAATTAACTTCCTTGCATTTGGTGATGATATAAGGCCCACTTCAAAGGTTGTCAAACTTGGAGTGTTTTCCTATGTTTGCATGGTCCTCATCCCACTTGAGCAATATATCTCCTTGTTGGAATGTATTTTATGAATACCTTATATCAAATTACTTATTAATTTGGTTCTAATTATTCATTTTCACTTGCATTAGATAATCTTCTAAGAGTCCAAGTTAGTGAACAAGCTGTAAAGTTGGTAGTTCAAGGGAAATAGGGAGTCTTGCCTCTCTACCATAGACAAGGAGGTATGGAAAGTTCCCAATAAAAATATTAGGTGTGACTCTATCTTCCCATAAGTAAATTATCAGCCTTTTATTCCATTCCCTTTGACTATCCTCCATAGTCCTATTAATGCTCCTTATCAAGTTATTATTTATTGACTCTATTAGCCCATTGCCTTTTGGGTAATATTTAAAGGAATAATTCAGGTATATTCCATGGATAAGGGCCCAATCACATACTTTATCACTATTTAAGGGCAAGGAAATATTAGATATGATTATTGAGGGTACACTAAACTTGGTCACAAGATTATCATAGAACTCCAAGATTGAGTTTTCATTGGCCTCTTTAAGTGCAAATGCCTCTATCCACCTTATGAAGTAGTTAGGGTTTATTATTACCCACTTATTACAAACACTATAATGGGTATGGATCATGCCTATGAAGTATATTATCCATTTCATTAAGGGGTTTTTAACTTAAATGGGTTGCAAGGGTAGGGTAGCTAACCTTTGCTTTTTCCAGTGAACATGGCATAGTTTGAACACTTTTTGACCCAAACATGTAATATCTAAAAAATAAGGCCACAAGTTACCTTATATAATTATTTTGGATACTATGGTATTTTCATCAAAGTTCCCACCAACAGGCCCATCATGAAAATGCTCAAGTAGTTTGTCAACTTGGCTTGATTTAACATGTCTTAAAAACATACCTCCTACATATTTATTAAAGATAAATCCATATATCAAGACATAAGGTATGTTAAGAATCCTGAAATTCATTATTTTGGTCTTAAATAAGCCCATATGACATTGGTATATTTGAAGTAACTTGACCACATCATTGGTCCAACTTAGAGGAGTGGTGTTTGCAGTTACCTATTGACTATCATAGACTACCAACATTGTCTCTTTATCTTCCTTCACATAAATGTAACATGATCACATAGACCTATACCTATGATTATCTTGGTGTTGAGGTCAACATTCCCCCATTTATAAAAATGTGTACCCTTGTTTTAAATTTGGAAAATTTGGGTTAAGAATTAAAAAATCACATGATCAGAGTACAATTAGTATGATTACATAAAGTATTTATTTTAAGTTCATTCACACCTAATTTGGTTGGTATTTTTTTTCATAATTATTATTTAATATTGCATAAATTTACTAACATTTTATCTTTATGATTTAGGTTACAGCTCCAATGGAGTCCATTTGGAATGACCAATTCCTAGATTTCATGATTTTTATATCATGAAATCCAATTTACTAGCCTTTGGTATATTGAAAATCAAATTGAAAGCATCCATAAAAAATCATTGAAATTAACCTAGGTTAGGTTATTTTGATTCAAATTCATGTTTGGTATGAATAATATATGAAGGAATTATTAATCATGCCATGGACTTAGTTCAATTTTTACCCCAAGGTTTAGTCATGTTTATCAACATGACCAAACCTTAATCTAAAAATTTTAGGTTTGGTTCCTTTATGTACTAATCCCCATTGGTCCTTTTTATTCCCACATTGTCTAAATAACCACTAGGTCCTATTTTATGTTTTATACTTAAGCTACAAGTCTTGTCCTAAGACTTTATGCCATGTATTTTATTATTTATTGGGTCCCCCTGTATCATGTTTAAAACATAAATTAAAATGTTTATCATAAGCTCTTACCCATGGTTATTAACATAAAATAAAACCATAGTATAAAAAATTTATGTTAAGTTCTTTATTTTCTCAATCCTATCTTAAATATCACTTTCATCCATAGGATCAATGGCATGCATTTGATCAAGTATAGTTGACTGGATGGTGCGAGATAAGGTCAATAAGTCAAGATCCTCAATAGATGATGCACATTCAATTGAGTATAAGGATATAAAGATTCATGATAAATGTTGAAAATTCACGTTGCAGCCCCAAAGTTAAAGTCCAAGCATGTCTCCAAAGATTGATAATGCATAGCCAAGTGTACACATTCTTATTGACAGTGTGTAATAATTTAAAGATTCAACAAATCCCCAGGACAATGAAAAGGTGAAATGTGTCACACTCATAGATAAATAACACATAGTAACTAATGGAATTCAAATTTATGAATTAATTTCTAATATATCATGTTTTCTCAGGTGAAGATGATCAGATAGTGCATAGCAAATGTTGAAAAGTCAAGAATCTTACAAATAATTATCGAGATGATAAGTGGTACAATCATGTGCTACAAACTAAATATGGAGAATATTCCAAAGATCAATGGTAAATGGATCACATTCACATTCCAATCAATGGTTTTTAGTCCAAAGGAATAATCTAATAGACCAATATCAATGGTGCACATTTTCTTAGACATAAAGAATCTAATGGTGTGAGATCAAGGTAGAATATTCAAAAGACAATGGTCACTTTTTAAATATTAATAAGAAAAGTGCCAAAAAAATGCCACAAGGATGCCAAAAATATTGCAAAATAATTTCACATAAGTATAAAATGATAGATTTGAATATTTAGTGGACCTACAAAAGCTTGAGGTTTAAATTGCATAAAGACTAGAAGAAATGAGACTTGATGAAGTTGCATCCTCTTCAACCCAAGCAGAGGAACCAAGATCACTAGTT
This sequence comes from Torreya grandis, assembly GCA_037957365.1. Classification (NCBI taxonomy): domain Eukaryota; kingdom Viridiplantae; phylum Streptophyta; class Pinopsida; order Cupressales; family Taxaceae; genus Torreya; species Torreya grandis. Next base: position 1,022,827 of record JARHVA010002359.1, read on the forward strand.
GAGGAAATTAATTTGATAACATTAATACATGCATAAATAGTTAAATTTAAACTTACAATGCTATCCAGTGCTTACTAGTAGAATAAAGATCATGCAAGGAAGGTAAAAGGCTACAACAACACTAGGGTCCCTAAGTTGGATTTGGAATATTCTTTTACAACTAGCACTGTATATTATTTGAATGGAATATTCTTTATGTAAATACATGCACAACTTGTAAATTACATTTCCTATAGGTCATTATATTAGAAAAGGTCATTTATTCTAGTATGTAATAGAAAGGACAAATGTCCCATACATATGTATAAATGTAATTTGTCATTACTGACTAGTATGCCTCATGAATTGCCTATATAAAGAGGTATTTCCAATTTTAAAAAGAGGGGGGAGTTATTAGATACAAAATTAGTATTTAAACTTGGAGAAAGTATTACAATAAAGGAATTCTACAAAATTTGTCCACTATTTGTCCATGTGTTTGCTATCATGGCTACTTCCTCAGTTATCCAGTTTGATATTTAGATTTGAATAGATTTTAGATGTGTATATGTTAATGAAAAGTTGTAAATTTGTGATTATGATTTATTTATTGAAAGATATTAGGTTCATTTTATTCTCTTTTAATTTTCTTGAAGATGTATAGAAGTTATTGCCCTATAGAAATAAACCTTTAAAGTAAACCTAATTTCTTATTTGCATTACCTTTCCTTAAACATTTGTCTGATATAAATTAGTATCTATGCATATAAAATTTCATGCTATATATTGGTTAAATTCATGTTTGGATGAAATTTAAACTTTTTCATAATGTCTAGGTTGAAGATCCAAAATGCCTTCTTTCTACCCTACCCTCCCTTTTACTCCTTTTTTATTAAAACATTGTAGTTTAGATTTTCATTTTAAATATTAATGATAGATTAAGGTTTAGAATTTAGGGTTTTTAAATCATTCATCGGACTTAGTTAAAATTAATTTCAACTAAAAAAATATTTTAGGGCCACTGTTAATCCCAACAATCATTTACATGTTCATTTTGTGAAACATTCATTTAGTTTGGTTGCCACTGTACCATATTTGTTAGGAAGATCACCACCAATAACTCATGCAATGGATTATTTGAATTCATAAATGAGAAGTGTTTATTAAACATTATATGAACCTATTGATACATTTAGGTGTATGAAGAAGGGAAAATTAGCATTCAAAAGAGGGCCTTTAGCTAAATCTCTATGAATTTGAAGTATATTGATAATTCTGGTGAATTTTGTTTAAATATTGTTGTATTCTTTACATATTTGTGTTTATTTTATCATATTTATGTAAAGATAATTTATATCAATTATTTTAGACAAGTCTTTGTGCTTATTTAGATAAAGATAAATATTCTTTGAAGATCAATGAGTAATTATGAATCCAACAAGTTTGAGGTTAGTAATAGTTATTACGTTCAAAGATTGATAGATACTTTACAAATTTGAGTTTATTTGAACTTAAAAGTGTAAAAATAATTCATATTTACATGTTCACACACATATTTGAGATAATATAGTTAAATCTTGATGTTATTTATGGTTTTTTATACATATTTGTGTAAAATTTACTTAAATATGTATGTCTGATCATTGTTATGAATAAAGATAATATTTACACATCATATTTTAAATAGGGTTCAAAGATTTTACAAGATGGAACTGCCAAAAGTAAGATCCTAATTAATTTATTGAATAGTTAGGTGGATATTATATCAATGTGCCATCTTAGGTACACAACTTACCAATAAATCCTAAAAATTATTTACCTTCTTTCAGTCCCAATAATGTTGTCATAGCTGAAGAACATGGTAAAAGCTTTAAGGTTGCTTTGAGACTTATGAATGTAGTTCATGAAGATGTAGCATGTAGATTATTTCTATTTACTTTCAAATATGCTATGTATGAGTGATTACTTAACCTACTTAAGAACTACATTGTCAATTGGAATAAATTTAATGATTACTTCATTGACCAATTTAGAAAAATAATCAATCCTTATGTCTTGTAATAATAGTTCACCATAGTTAAAAGAGATCCTAATGAGCCTATAAGAGCCTTTAATGTCATATTCTAGAATATTTTTAGTATAACCATAGCTCCTTATATACCGAATGAGGCTTTAGCCTTAGATATTTATAAGGATTCTTTGGATATCATTAATTTGATGTTTCTTAAAAGGTTTGTTAGATTCATAAACACCTTGGCCTTCGCTTATGTTGAATCTATAATAATTAATGATCAAATGCAACATCAAGGTCAGATTGCATATACTATCCCAAATATTAATCCCAATTTCACTACACTAAATATCATTCTTAATTCTAATCAAAGTGTATCTACCTTAAATTAGACACCAATCTTAAACCAAATACCCTTAATCCATGCCCATCCTAAACAAAATTTGGGGTTTTTGAATAACGCTACAAATGGATTTCATACATAGGCACTAAGAGATTTAGTGACCACTAATAATAACAATCATGTTCCTAACTTGGAATCACCAAATAATGAGAATGAATCCACACTTAAGATGGCTCAAAAGTTAGGAACTGATTTGCTTTAGTTGTAGAAGAAAGTGGGCAATTCTATGGAAAACTCCAATATAAACTATGATTCTCAAAGGTTTAATAGACCTAAAAATAGGTTTAATGATAAAAATAATAATAGGTCATCTAAGGATGTACATGAAATGAATCTTTTTGAAATAGGTCCAGCTGATCATTGTAATGTTTTCAAAACATATAAATCTAAACCTATGTTTAATCAAGGCAATGTTGTAGGGACATATAGCTTTGTAAGGACATCTAAATACTTCATGGTACAATATTATAATTTTTAATTAAATGAAAAAAATGAACCTAAAGATGCTCTATAAGAAGGAATAGCCTTTCAAGATGAGCAACCTGATGAACAAGATTAGACACAAGTTGACCTCTCTTCAAAAGATAGCTGTGAGGATAGTTTATATGAGGTCATTACTAAAATAAAGAGTACTCTTGAAGAAGATAATCATTGGCATAAATTATACTAGGATTTGTTGAAATAAATTGAGGTATTCTAAGATGGTAATGTTATTCTAGAGATCCCAAATCAAGATGAAGTGGGACTTGATTGGATACAAGAGATGCCATTCTGCATAGAGGATGAATATGAAATAAGTGTAGTAGATCTAGGATTTCCATATAACCCCATCAAAATGTTGGAAGTATGTGATAAACATAATTTAAATGGTAAGGTTGAAAATTAATTTCATGCCCTTTCAGTTGATCATGATGAATTAGCATTTTGGGTTGACTTGGAAAGTTTTGGTGTAAAGATTGGTAGTCCATCTCCACCTCAAGTTAAACTTAATGAAGACATCAATCTAAAAATAATAGTTGAGCTACCATCATTGAATAAGGATGATATAAGTCACTATTAGTCTATTAATGAAGAATAATTAGCACTCTTGATGTAAGACATAAGTATTTAAGAAGAATATGATTTTTTTTAGATCCATATCTTCAATGTAGGCACTAGAGAATGCAGACGAGGAATCAAGATACATCACATAGAAGACATGAGCATACAAGTGATCCTATCCATAAGAAGAGGCCATTGAATGAAATAAATCATGTTTCAAGGTTTTTTACTAGTTTAAAAAAATTTCCATTTGATCTTGGAGCTATGTTCTTTATGGAGTTAGTCTAGGTAAGGTTTTAGATTAATTTCTTTCCTTCTTGTCCCTTATTTATAAATATTTGTTTCCTTTATTTTTATTTTTTTGGTGTGTTTTATTTATGTAATTTATTCCTTACTTCTAATTAAGTCCTTATAGATATACGTAAGCTCAAATTTCACCTAATTTCTTAACAAATTCATAGTTCAAAAATGTAAGTATGACTTCCTAACATTGATTGATCATGTACTGTTAAAATGTTAGCTTGATGTTATAGTTTTGAGAAAATAGAAAAGACTAATGGATACGTTAATTATTCCTTGAGATTTTGAGCCTTGTTCAGATCTAATATTAACTATAAGAAGGATTTCACATGTGATATGTATTCTTAGATTATTGAAACACAGTCATGTTTGCACTTAATAAACATTATTGCCTAGGACAAAGTTGGCAACAAAGGATGATTTTTTGAAGATAAAACACTTGACCAAATCCCTAAACCTAGATAAATTAGTTCCAAACCTTTGATAAAAAGTCAAAATTATTTGATAAATATAAAAATAAGATATTATTGAAAATTTTAAGATCTTTCTAAGCAAAGGTGATTTTGGTAATCTCTATCAGGGCTATACATGCCTAGATAGAAGTGGAGTAATGCCTTAAATGGAGAAAAAGGTATCTCTATTAGGTATATGGATGCCTGGATGGTAGTATAGTAGTGCCAAATCCTTCCCTTAGTTGAATCATGATTCATAATGAACATCTTAATATGTTGTAAGTCAATGTTAATGGCTAAGGTCATGAATTTGTAAGTTTTTCTCTAAATCCTATGGCAATTAGTAATTGGAATCAAAGTACACACAAAACATGACTTAGTATTGATGTTCAATCCTAATTCTTCATGTGTAATACTTATTTTAAATATGAATTGATCTTAGTAATGGTACTTGATTAAATAGAATGAATAAATTAGTTACTAGTCTAAATGAGAGTCTCTAAATTCTAACATATTACTATGTTTAACCTAGAATTTGCCATTTGTTGAGGTCAACATTCCCCCATTTCTATAAATGTGGACCCTTGTTTTAAATTTAGAAAATTTGTGTTAAGAATTGAAAAATCACATGATTAGATTACCACTATCAAGATTGTACATAGTCTTTATTTGAAGATCATTCACACCTAATTTAGTTAGCATATTTGTTCATAATTTTGATTTAATCTTGCATAAAGTTGCTAACATTAGATGTTTATGTTTTAGGTTACAATTTCAATGGATTCCTTTCAGAATGGGAAATGCATGGGTTTCATGATTTTTGTATCAATTTAGCCTATTATTACCCTTTGGTTTGTTGAAAATAAAACTAAAAGAATCCCTAAACCCTTATTAAAATTACCCTAGATTAGGTTATTTTGAATCAAATTCAAATTTGGTAAGAACAATATGCACAATAATGATTAATCATGCCATAGACTTAGTTTAATTTTTATCCCAAGGTTTATCCATGTTTATCAATATGACCAAACCTTAGTCTAAAGTTTTTAGGTTTGGTCCCTTTATGTCTCGAGCTCCCTTGGTAATTTTTATTTCCACATGGTATAACTAATCACTAGGTCCTTTTTTAATGCTTTAGAATTAAGCTAAAATCCTTATCCTAAGAATTTATGTTATGTATTTTATTATTTATGGGGTCCCCTTCTGTCATGTTTAAAACTTAGCTTAAAATGTTTATCTTAAGGTCATACCTAGGTTTATTAACACAAAATAAAACCATAATCAAAAAACTTTATGCTGAGTTCTTTATTTTATTGAGCCTAACTTAAATATCACTTTCACCCATAAGATCAATGATACATGTTTACTCACGTAGAGTTGATAAGATGATGTGAGATAAAGTCATTAAGTCAAGAGTCTTGATCAATGATGAACATTCACTCAGGTGATAGGTTCTAATGGTGCATAATAAAAGTTCAAAAGTCAATCTATGGCCCTAAATTTAAAGTCCAAGAATGTCCCAAAAGATTGATGGTACATGGCCAAGTGTACACAATTCAATTGATGGTGCATAATAATTCAAAGCTTTAATGGAGCCTTGAGATGGAGTGAAGGTGACAAGTGTCACACTTATGGATAAATAAAACATAAAAATCAATGTTGTTTGACCTTGTAAATAAAGATCCAATAAAGCACATTTTTTAGGTAAAGATAATCGAACAATGCGTAAAAAATGTTAAAATGTCAATAATCTTGAAAATAACTATGGATATGAAAAGTGGTACAAATCACATGCCATGAACTAAAGCTTGAGTATCTTCCAAATCAATGGTATGAAACTTATGTGCACATTCTAATCAATGGTCCTCAGAGCAAAGGGCATAATCTAATAGATCAAGATCAATGGTGCATATTTTCTCACACAAAGAATCCAATGGTGTGAGATAAAGGTAGAACTTTCAAAAGGAAATAGTCACTTTTTAAATATTAATGAGAAAATTTACATGAAAATTACATAGGGATGCCACATAAGCAAAAAATGATAGATTTAAGGATTTAGTGGACCCACAAAAACCTGATGTTGAAATTTCACAAAGACTAGAAGAAAGGAGACATGGTGAAGTTGTAACCTCTTTAGCACAAGTAGAAGAACTAGGATTATAGTTAAAGAGATTCATTTGATAGCATTAGACCCTAAAGAAATAATTGAATATGGACTTACAATTATATTTAGTGCTTACCAATAGAATTAAGATTGTGCAAGGTAGAAGGTTGCAGTAGCACTAGGGTCCCAAAGTTAGTTGGAATAGGAATAGTATTTTGTAGCTAGCATTGTATATTTTTGAAATGGAATATTATTTTTGTAAAGACATGTAAAAATTTCAAATTACATTTCCTATAGGTCAATATATTGGGAAAGGTTGTTTTTTATAGAATGTAATTGAAAGGACAGTTGTCCTATACATATGTACAAATGTAATTTTTCATTACTAATTGGCATACCTCGTAAATTGTCTATATAAAGAGGTATTTCCAATTTTAAAAAGAGGAGGGAGTTATTAGAGCCAAAATTACTTTGTAAAATTGGAGTAAGTAGTACAAGAAAGGAATTTTGTAAAGTTTATCAACTATTTATTTGTGTTTTCTATCATGGATACTTCCTTAGTTATCTAATTTGATGTTGATATTTGAATGGATTCTAGATGTGCATATGCTAATGCAGAGTTATCAATTTGTGCTTATGCTAGGTTGATTGAAATATATTAGGTTTATTTTGTTCTCTTTTTATTTTATTGAAGATGTGCATAATCTTTTTTCTTGTGGAAGTAAACCCTTAAAGTAAACCTGATTTATTATTTGCATTATCTTTCCATAGACATTTCCCTGATATACAGTAGCATCTATGCCTATGAAATTTCATTCTATATATTTTTTAAATGTTGGATGAAATTTAAAATTTGTCATAATGTCTGGGTTGAAGATTAGAAACACCTTGTTTCTTCCATACTCTCCCTTTTGCTCCTTTTTTAGCAAATCACTTTAGTTTAGATTATCATAATAAATATTCATTCTAGATTAGGGTTTGGACATAATTTATTAGAATTATTTCATATTAATTAAAAATTAACAAATATTTAGGACCATTTTTTCTCCCAAAAACCATTTACATACTCATTTTGTGAAACAATGATTTAGCTTGACTATTACTCCACCATAGATCTCAGGAAGATCACAGCTAGCAACTCATGCAATGGATTCTTTGAATCCAAAAATGAGAAGTGTTTCTTAAAACTATATGAACTTGGTGATACATTTAGGTACATCAAAAAAATTTAACTCTCACCTCAATTTCATATTACACACACTTTGTCACCCACCCAATTCTCTTCTCACTTAAATATCTGTTAAGTATGAACTCTTGATGCTTGGGTGCACTACCATCACCATGACCTTATTATTAGAAACCATGTGTCTAAAATTATTAAAAACTCTCATAAAAATAAGTACATGGTTCTCCACAAATTTTTACCTTTACTCATACCCTTATAAGGATTGACTAAATAATGCAATATGTTGTTACAACCCTTCATCATTATGTTGCATGAGCAAAGCATAAATGACATCAATTATGGAGAATGCATACAAGAAAAAATATTTGCTAAAGTCAAGGTTGAGGAATGTGGGGGATTTAGAGATGGCATGCTTTATGGCCTCAAATATCCTCTTTCCTTATTTACATTATGTGAACTCCTTTTTCTTCTTAAACATATGGGTAAGAGGCTTTACTAACTTTGAAAAGTCTTGAATGAAACTTCTAATGAAGTTAATATTTCCAAATAAGCTTTACAAACCTTTATTATACTTAGGTAAGTGTAAATATTATATTTTACCCTCTGAGGGTTAATTAAGAGGCCATAATTTGACCCCACATGTCCTAATAATCCACCCTTATGAACTACAAAGATACATTTCTTGGGATTTAAAAAACTCTGAACTACCTGCACCTATCAAAGACTAAATTCAAGTGTGTCATGTGATCTAATGGGTAGTTTTAAAACATAGTGAGTTAATCAATATATTTTTGAACCATATAAATAATTATCCCTTGAAAGGTAACATCCATTTCCATTTAGAAATTGTCCCCTGCAATAGATAATCGAAAGGGCATCTTCATGTATGCATATGTGCCCCACTTTGTAGTGAAGATAGTTTTATGTATATCCTCCTCCATAACTAATATATTATTGTATTTAGAGTATCCATCAAGTAAATATAACCTATGATATCCTAAAACCTTATGAAGGATATGATCCATGGTGGGTAGTGGATAATGGTCTCTCAAAGATATGTTGTTAAGGGAAATCAACAGATAGGTGTATATATCTATTATTTTTCCTCATAGGCACAAAGTTTTCCAACCATGAGTAATTATTAATGGGGAATATTATATTATATTAAATTAATTTATAAAACTCCCTTCTCATTAGCTCCTCAACCTTAGGGTTGACTAGTCTTTGCTTCTACCTTATCAGTTTTGCATTGTCCTCCAACTATATGGTGTGTTGGGATAACTTGGGGTAAAATCCTTTAAAATAATGGTAATCACATGAAAATACATCTATTTACTCCTATAATAAGTTTATGAAGTCATATCTGTCTTATTTTGTGTTCACTTTTCCCAACTTAAGCAATTTTTTTTTTAAAATGGTTATCTTCTCATAATGTTCTTCTTTAATTGAGATACTCACCTTGTCCTTCATCAACTAATCATATTCACTAAAGATTATATCCAATATCACCAATCTATTGATAATTTTTTTAGTCCTTAGATTTACTATTTAATCATAAAATTGATTCTACAGTCTCCCTTGGGTTTTATGATAAAATTTTGCCTCATGCATGAGAAAACAAGCAATTTGCTTATCACTATCAAAGACTTGCCAACTCACCTCGTTATTAGGGATAGATGTCCTACAGACATCCTTTATGTTTTACTATCCTTGAGTTCCCTTGGATCTATCATCAATGTCATATTGGACACCAATAACTACAATTCTATATGCATGATGATTGGACTCCTTTGGTATAAAAGAGATGTCATATGCTAGGAAGTCCTCTAAGAGATGCCAAACTTGGTTCTTGTAGGCCTTCAAAAGATTATTATTTACTAAACTAGCACCTCTCACATACTACACCACTAGATCACTATCACCTTTTACTTGAATTTTTTTGATTCATCTTTTATAGCCCATGTATGAGGGCTTCATATTGTATAGTGTTTGAAGTAAAACTGAATTTAAACCTTAATGAAAAATAATACCTATGATTATAAGGGGAAAAAATTATTACTGTATCACCACTCCTATTATTTGAAATTGAACCATCAAATAATAATGTGAAATAAGCATTAATCTAGCCCCACTCCCATTCTTTAAACTTGATCCATCAAATAATAAAGTCCATATGCCTTTATGCTCTTAAGTTGGGCTTGTAAGACTAGGTACAACTCCTTATTCATGAAAGTAGTATACACCTAGTCCTACCTCCTCAATTCTTTTATAGGGGTCAAAACCATGGTTTTCAACTACCCATTCATCAATGAGAAGATTTAATATGCCTTCAAGATTATTTTTGGGATCTTGTTCGTTGATATTCTCATTTTCATCTAGAATAATGAGGTTTACATTAGACTAATTAGGCATATAGGGTTCTAAGTGGAACCAAAAAATAGGTTTATATATAAAAATGATCTTTGTCCCATATATATTCCTAAATACCATGTATGACCAGTCAAATGAAAGGTATCCCCCCAAAGTTTTTAGTGAAATCCCTAGCTAAGCATATGATAAAATATGGAGGGAGATAAACTACCATGACATCTTGTGAGATATTATAATTGGAACAAGCTACTAACATAATCTTGAGATTTTTTAGGACACCTACTATCTTTGTGGGAGACCCATATAATTTCAAAAATATCTTTTCATTGGGTTCATACTTGATCTCTAACTTACTAGCTAAGGATTTTGGCATGACTGAAGTAGAAGAACCACTATCTATATTGGAATTATGGACAAGACAATATCCCATTATGACTAATAAGTATAATGGAGGTTAATTAACTCATTTAGGAGCTTTTATTTCATTAGGCTGACTATCATTAACATAAACTACACTCACCTTATCAACTTATTTGTTCATGATAGAAAGCTTGGAGAGCTCTTGTTGAAAAAGATCTTTTTGCCCTGGAATGAGTAGATCATCACATATAGGAATGATAAGATTAGAGTTCTTCATGTAGTTTACAATGATAAATGGATAATTCAAACTACTAAGTTTCATCTTAGGATTAGGAGCATTACTTGTGGCTTATGTGACTTCTAGAATAAATGGACTCTTCTATTGTTGCCTATGTGTTTGTGATGTATGTTATATCAGAGATATTTTGTTGACTACACCTTGAGTGGTAAGGTTTTTAAATAATTGGGGATGTGATGGATTGGTCTTTGACTACCCCAAAATATCTTCCACCATCCTTTTCTTAGCCCTTGTATTGGGTACAATTAAGCTATTTGTCTTAGGGAGATTATACCCCACATTTGATGCCACTTACTCAAAAGTGTTTTCACCTTCTTAAAAGTTTGTAAAAGGTGGTATCAATAGGTTTTTTTAATTCCATTCCCTCCTTATTAGCTTATTACTTCAATTGGTGTCATAATAGACATATCACCATGAGTCACTAGGGGACCTTGTTGTGGAAGAGGAATGGTGTTATATACTTGAAAGGTAGGACCCTACTGCATATAAGAATTTTGACATACTTCCCCAATTATATCCATTAACATGTCATGTGATTATACCTATAGAGTAGACAATTGATCTTTTTGTGTAATGTTATTCTATGTTGGCACCAATACCTTTAAATTGATAGCTGCATTGGGGTTATAACCATTATAAGGTCTAACTTTTGTGATCTACCTTTGACCTTATTTATTAGGTAGATAAGGATGTTTATTATATGGGTAAGATGGATATGGATCCTGATAGGATGATTGATAGGGTCTATAGGAAGTATGTTTCTACCTTTCTAAGGCTACCAATTTATTGTTTTGATCTTTAAGTAACCCCTGAATCTTACCAAGCCTATCTACTTAATTTTGATTAGATTGATCTTGGTTATTTAGAGAGTAATAGAGGAATGGTGTTAGCCCAAGGTTGCATTTCTAGAAATAAGGGCATGAGGTGCATAGGAGTAAGCTTGCCTACTTGGATCAGGCAATTTTATACTCTTATAGAGATTTCATATGCCTCTTATAATGTGGTCCCACCCATGGATTGTATCATTATAGCAATATCATAATTCAAGGCCCTTAGGTAGTATATGAAGGCATAATTAGGTGTAGGCTTGATAATCATAGGGATATTATACTAAGTTTTTTGAAATCTATAGTTAAATCAATCATAGATTCCTATGATACCCTCTTAATTGAGCTGAGTTGCTTAATAAATCAAACATGATCACTTCTATCTTCAAAATTCTTAAAAATACACTCACCAAATTCATCTCATGTGTTTATGGAGGTAGGATTGAGATCCATATACCACTGAAGGGATTTAGCCCTTAAGGATGTGTCTAAAGTATCATGGCTACATTTTCTTGGGTGATGTTGTATAATAAGCACAAGTTGGCTATATAAGTTATGTGTTCCAAAAGAGTGGTGGAGATTTCCCTTGTGAATTATGGTAGAATTTTTAAGATAGAAGTTGGGATATAATAAAATTATTTAAGATATAAATGGCTTCCACCATTAAAGGTTAAAAATTATTACATTTTAGGTCTTGCCATTAGAATTAGAAGATTTACAGTAGATTATGTGTGGGAATAATTTGTATAATTAAAATAATTTGGAGAATTGGAAGGTGTAAGATTAGGGTTAAACCTAGGACCCCTATTTATCCTTGAAATATCCAAATATTTCTTAATAAATTCAATTTACTTACATTTTGAATATGATTTAGTGGACACCTTTTTCATGAAACTACCTTCCAATTTGTCATTGATTTATTTGAGCCTTATAGATGTCTTCTAACATTCTCAAAGAATTTCAAAGTAGGTATCCAAGGCACTTTCTATCTAATCACATTAGGGGTTCTATAATTATTACCTACCTAGGTTGTACCCTTCTTGATGGAGACTATTCACATCCACCTCAAACTTAGACTAACATTGGACTGTCCTATAGGTTATGGGTTACCTAATATGTACATCAAACTTATGGTTTTGATGGGGTTAGTTCCCCTAAATTTTAACTTCAATTCCATGTATAAGACCTAATATTATTGTAATGAAAATGGAAAAGAGATGAAAATTGGTAAAATAACCTACACTAAAGTGGTGATGCACCAATGATTGGATATTCTCTCTTAGTCTATCCTTTAAAGACACTAATGAACCTGATGAAGATTACAACTAATTAGACCTCTTGATAATGTTATAATTAGGAATGTTTTCTATGAAGTTTATGTTGTCACTTAAAATTTCACCACTTTAGGAGATTACAAGGTTATCCTCATTCAAGTGGCACAATGGAAACACCTCAAGGTTGTGGGTGACCCAATTTCAGGTGAGTCTCTAGATTAGGGATAGTTACTTTGATGTAGCACTTCTAAACACTCCAACCACACTTAAAATTGTGAGAAAAAGGGTTAAGAATACTAAAATAACATAACTAAGGTTGTGATGCACCAAAAATATTATCTACTCACACCACTTGTAATTCACTTAGAACTAAAGAGAAGCCTAGACATACACTTCATCAAACTAAAATCTCTTCTTATTCATCAATGTTTCAAGCATGGGGTCTTCAAGAGATATTAGATTAAGAAGACTAGAAAATAGGTCTTCTAGAAACACTAATTAATATATGAATCACTATATCTTCAATCTAAATTAGACACTTCTTACTGACCTACTAAGGAGAGCTTTCAAACTACATAATGCACTAGGAAGGATAACATTTCAAAGTAGGCAAAATACACTTGTAAAAGACAGACAACCATAACATGAACTTTGTGAAGTCATTAATGATTTAAAAACAACATTATTTATTATTTCAAGGTAAAAAATGAGTATGGCTTCACCATACTCAGGTGGAGAGATCCCTACAAAAGCTAAAAAGGTTAGCATATATAGGAATTATGAGAGAAAAGAGAGAGTGTGAATCTCAAGAATCACTAGAGAAACTTTTCAATAAAGAAAGAGGATTTATAATATAATTTAATAAGGTATGAGATATGTCCTATAAGGAAAACAATTAAAAATGTCTCTCGAGATATCAAAACTCCTCTAAATATGGCTTAGATGCTCTCTTTCTTGCATATGAAACTACCCTCATGATTTACCTTCATTAAAATACCTCACTAATGAATATGGATAGTTATCATGATTAATATGAGGGGGAAGGGTTATTGAAAAGTCTCCACATGTAATGTAGTGGTCTCTAATAATTTATTCTTTTGTCCATGAGAAATCACTTCTAGTAGTTACAAATAACTCCCTTTCATACACCTCTCACACTTGGCACTCAAAATGATTCCAATTATTTAATCCAATCCATGAAAAAATGGGAATTCCAATTTTAAATATTCTCCAAGTCATCAAGTTCATGAATCAATCATCAAAAGGCTTCTCAATTGGAATTCTCATCTTTTTCACTAAGTGATCACTATTTGCTCACTAGCCTAGTTGAGATGAGAAAGATAATAGACACACTTAGGATATTATATACCTCAATTTATGAACATGGATACATGTAAATATTCCTAATATCTCTCTTCAAAGTAGTCACATCATCTAAAGTTCTCCATACCTATAAAACACACAAATCTATAAAATAAAGCCCTATTGTACACCATCTATATAGGTGTAGTATAACTCAATCACATGGGGTAGGGATTTGGAGAGTCCCATATATATTCAAGTCATATACCTAGATTTTAAATCCCATTTTGATGCTCCAATTTCCTTATCTCCTCCATCGGGTTTGAGTTGGGGTTTTGTGAGGGTTTTCTAGTAGTTTTAGGTCTTAGCATTTGTTCATATAAATGACACATTGAATTTCTAAAATAATGCCATTGGGGGATTATTAGAGACCTTAAATAAATTTTTTGAATACCTTAATTCTCCATGAAAATCTTGATGGAAGTTCTAATCATTTAAAATTGGCCACACAATGTTTTTCTATTCATTCTCCATGTTTTAGGTGCTTTCAAGCCAAGAAATGGCTTCTTGGTGAACTTTTATACAAAGTGAAGGTTTAAAAATATATGGTATCTTCCAAGAAACATGTCCTACATGATCTCAATGTCCATTTAACCCAAAAATTGATAGGAATACTTCTAGGCATTAGGCCTTATATTAGGTCTCATAGGCTTTACCTGTAAACTTTGTGGCTCAAAATATTTTTTGACCCTCCATATCTCTGAGATAACTTGAAAATAGTAGTTCTACCTCCATGAGCATGTTACAAAGCATTTTAATTATTTCCAAAGGATAGAATTTGAAATGACCTCTTATTTAAATGTTAGGTTTGTACCTTGCCTAACTACCTTGTCTATAACTCTTATATCTTGGGCTACCCTATTTGATTTTAATCCTTATAAACTGATTTTATATGTTTTTATATATTTAATACAACTAATAAAACCTTATTTGAATTTTTCCATTGATTTTGGTCCATTGTCCTTGCTTTTATTCCAAAGTTGCAGGTTTCATGTAAGGGGGAAGTTCCTTCTATCTGAGACAAAATAGAGGGTACTTACCCTATTTTATTAGAAAAAAGAGTAGATAAGGGGATTACCCAACTCCAAAGGATAATCTATATAAATGTTGAGCCCCTGAGCATGCCTCTTACTATGTCAACTCCAAAAAAACCAAAATAGACTTGCTAGAAAAGGGATTGTGCAGGGTTTAAGACTATGGACTATGTCTCTATTTTTTTGAGCCTTTTCCATGATCATTGAAAAAATTTGAGAGTTTAATTAGTTGTTATTAGTCTTTATTAATTTATCATAATATTTAATAGTACCTTAAACTCCCTTAATACCTCCTCCAATGCATGGACTCTCAAAACTATCAATATAAGACCCTGACTATGTTTTCTACTTGTGGGTACAAATTAGGGTTATAAAATGGTATATAGGCCTATATTTACTTGGTAATGATATTGAGAGACTCTCCATTGAAACATGAGAACCATTTTAAACCTGAAACACTGTACTTACCTTATATTCACTTCTCATACTTCAATCATCAAATCACTCACTATCTGACTAAGACACCTCCCTTATTACCCTACCTTTAGGTAAAAAATAGGGATATTGTTATTTTTATTCATGATGTTCACCAAATAATTGAAAAATTATTTAAGTTTACCATATGTGTTTCATTTTCTTATACCCCCTTGTTTCATTAGAACTCAAAACTATGCTCTGTTTCCTTGATTGAGACACTTCCTCCTAAGACCCTATTATAGGTTACTTTAGCTTGTTGGGCCTTTCAACACCTTAAATGAACTCCAAATTTATGTCTCATATCATATGTTTATATTTTAATTCACTTTATATCTAATTTATATATCTAAAACTATCAAATCCCATTGTCTAAGTCACTTTCTAGTTTATCTCATTTGACTAAGACATTTTGCCCCTTAAGAACCTGCCTGTAGTTCACCATGAGCTCATTTAGATCAGGTTCTAGATATATGGAGTATTCACTTTATGATTTGTGGTTAAATATTACTTTCATTCACCATGGAATTACCTTGAGTGAGCTATACTATCATCAAGAGTCACCTCTTAGACCACTATCTACTCTTAGTTGTAGGTACACATTTGGGTCACTTGTATGGATTGTAAGCAAGCTTGGGGAGTGAAAACACAAAGTACCATTATTTCATGGTGATACTTTAGGAAATGGATTCCATTTCACCCCTTGAATAATCATAGTCATGGGATTTTTTCTCATCTACTTCTTTATGGTGTAAAAAAAACATTTTTTATCCTTAGGCCTGTAGACATTACTAAAACATTTCAATATGTTTTAGGGTATGTTTGAGGCCTTAAATAAATGTAATTTTATTAAAGATCTAACATTTAATTTTTACAATGGTTTTTTTAAATGTATATACTATGATATTAATCCATCATAATGCATCATAGGTTCTTTTACCCTCATTATGAAATCTCCACAAAATCTTGAGGATCACTATTTTTACAAAACTAGGAAGATAGGCCTAAACTCGGTCCACTTTATGTTTTGGAAATTTATTTGCTTAAAAATATCAACATGTCACTCCAAATAGGTTTATCATGCTCCTTTCATCATGTTAATCCATTGAGAATTATGTCAATACATTTTCACCCTCCATACATGGACTTAGGGTCTCTATTTTCTTAATTCAAGGAAAAGTTCCCAAACTCAAATTTCTTCCATATAATTGTTTCTCAACACTTATTTGGATACCAAAGGAATAGTTTGAGTTCATTAGGCTATAAAATTTCTTCAAAAATCATGGAGACCAGTACTTTACACCCATACCTTCATATAAATATTTGTAGCTGTATTTGAGACAACTGTAGTTGTGAAAGAACTAGTTTACAAACACAAATAAACCTAGAAGAGGATTTTTTAATTATTGATATCAAAAAAACAAAGAGAATAGCGTAAACCCTATGGATAGGTTCTTAAAAACCCATGAAATAACCAAACCCATTAAATTAGAGTAAAATATTTTGAAACAAGCTCAAATAGGGACCCCTCATGGATGCAACATCATAAAAAGCTACCCCACTTCTTAAAAATGATTTGTAAAGGTGCAGCCATGAAAATCAAACTTGTTTAAATGGATTTGAATCAGACTAGGACCCCTATCAAATCCCAAGATCAATCTCTACAACTCCATTTGTACAAATTGTACCAAACATTCAAAGTTTAATTTTCTTGGCTTGTTAAGGCAAAAAGGAAGAAAAAGATGATAAATTTTATCTTATGAATTTTCCATTGCAAACCATGAATTTTGAAGACCTTGGGTATATCAAGAGACACGTTTCTCATGTTTTTATTTGAAGGTGAGCTCACCAAGTTTGTACAAGTGCCATTAAGAGCGTACTTTTTAAGATATTTTCATATTTGTATGCATAAAACTACTTATTTTATACTTTTGATCACTTATTGACATGATATAACTTCATCCACATTATAAAATTCTTTGGTGACAAGTGCTTACTTGAAAAAATATGTACAAGTCATTTAATGAGCCCAATATGTGACCAAAAGGCACTTTTGGCATATGAAACATAGTAAAGGACAAATTTTTGACTTAGGAACGCCTTAAAAAATTTAAATTGCCATAATATTACATTTATAAAATTATTTTAACCTTTCACCATGTTTGACTAGAGTTGACTTTGGTTGACTAGACAAGTACAAGTAAGCCAGGCTTAAACCAAGGCTAGAGCAAAGATAGGTGAGATGTTTAGACACACATGAGACAATATTAGACATATGGGAACCTTTTAAAAGTTTAAATATGTATATATTTACCCAATTTTACTAAAATTCAACTTTGGTTAATATGTTAAGTGAGAGTTATTCAACTTGAGGGACAATGACATAGATCTACACAAGACACTATTAGCTCATGACACTTCAAGAACACCTCTACTTTTCAATACTTTATAAAACCTACAAAAAAAATAAATTGAAATTAGGATCATGAAAGGACATAGAAATTACAATGACACTTATAAATTCTACAAATCAGCTCTCATGAAGCACATTAGTATTAAACAAAGAAAAATGCAAGTATTCTTCTATTGATTCAAAGAGTACAAGGTAATTTTAGCAGATCTTTTGATATACCCAGTCAAGGTATGACAAAACAAGAGATTAATTATTGCTTAAATGGAATGTTTTAGAGATAATATAGAATAATATTGTCATAAGAGAGGCCATGAATGAGGCCAAGGTGGCATATGGCAGTTAAAATAAGCATATTCACCCCTCTCATGCATTGACACTTCATTAATGAGTTTACCTTGGCATTAAGAAGAGGTGTGGAGGTCGTAAATACTCTATTTTAATTCATGCAAGACTTTAACATGCTCAAAATATCCAAATATTACCTCTAATGGAAATTACATAATACAAATGGGGTGTAGATAGGCTTCCAATAAGCATTGAGTGGACTCTCCTTCAATGTATATGTTGACTTGTACTTGAGAATACCTCCACCCTTTCAAACTAGTATTTAATTTGGGATATGATTTCATAAATGGCTAATTAAAAGGTACAATGGTATCTCAACAATACCATAATGTTCATCTACACCCACTAGATTCTTCCATTTGTAAGTTAAGTAGGCTTATCTTGTTAGGCCCTCATCTTTCTACTCATTCACTATTTGAATGACTAAGGTAGCTGAAATAGGCCTTAAAAACATTTGAGAGGAATTTAAATATATTTTACTTGACTCCATATATTAACACATAGAACTTTATCAACCATCTTTCACCTATAAATACATTCACCTTGCTAGACTGGGCCTCTTAGATGAGTTTCATAGACTGATTATTTGGAATAAGATAGTATAGACACTTTCAAGTATATATATGCATAATTATAATCTTGTAAGAGTACATAAAGTCTCTAACTTACGTATTTCATAGTTTAGAATCCTTCATTATGTCTTGTAACCCACTTTCTATCTAAAAACCCTATAAAATTAAACTTTTAAGAGGTGTCCATACAACCTCCATATAATCAGGTGCCAAGTTCATGGGTTATTCTAAGTTAGAAACATGTTATATGTGCTAATCAAGTGGTTACTAAGGTTTTGGATGAAATTTACACTAAACCTTTCTAATCGAGTCCCTATTATGGTTTAAGGAGGGTTTAAGAGTGCTTGGGGGTCTTAGTGATGGTTTATAGAGACCAGGTCTTGAATCTCTTAACTAACTATACTAAAATAATGCCAATAGGCCTCCCCATATTCCCTAAAGTGTTGGGATCCCAATGCATATCATATAAACCATGGTGACGAATTCAAGATGCTATGTGGGTGAGAAGCATGCTCACTAAGTAACACCTCGGTGTCTGTAGGAAAAATGTTCCTAGGATCCAAATTGGCCAAAAGCTTTAAAATATTATGATGACTTTCCCAAAGAGGGTTAGATGCATTTTATCTTCCCAAACTACTCTCTACTCTAACTTTTGGTAACACAGTCATAGTGGAGGTTATAGACTATCTATCTACAAACTTGGATCTTGAACTTTGGCCTAGACCTTGTGGTTGCGAGGAACTCTTGCAATGAATCCAAATTTAATACTACCTCATAGATGATATGAAACATAAATCATTGGATTTATCAACACTCTTGACCCTTAATGAGAGCATAAAACCATTATTCTAAACAACTATGCTTACCTATAATAGAACTTGTCATGGAGATCTCTAAAAATGGATGCTTCAAAACTCATTTTCCCTTCTTAACTTTGTTGTGTACATAAACACTCCCCATATCCTTACTTTTATGCTAAAAATAACCCTCCTAGGCCAAATTCATATAGTTTGACTCTTAAACATGCTAAATAGTGAGCCACTTTGATGCTTAGAAGACTTGAGGGGACCTTAAAGGTCATTTCATTCTCAAACCACCTCATCTAGATGGGTTTTGAGGCCAAAGTCCACCATTAGGTCACTTCTAGGGTTTATGCAAGTTTTAAGACATCCAACATATTAATGAAGGTTCATAGTGTACATATGTCCAAAATAGAGACAATGACCATGAACTTATAGTGCATTGACCTCCTCATCTTCAATTAATATCCTAGAGTCCCATGCAAAGGGTGTATGGAGATAGGAACATTGGAAGGTGGCACTCAAATTTTTTTAAACCAATTCTAATTGGTTATTTTCTTAAATTTCATTCATAAGGGTTAACCCTCCAATTCTAACCAATATTTCATGAATATTTAGCTCATATGGAGACTTAAACTTACCTAAGATATTTGGACCTAAGCATCTATGTGATAAGGTGTGTGAATACTTGAAGTTTAGCTTTGAGTTGACTATGTTAAGGCTGGGTGGTTCTAGTAGCATTTAAAAGAATTTTTCTTCTTATTTCACTTATTTCAATGTAAAACCTCCTTATCAAGGTTTGAAAAATCCTCACACATCCCTCATTAATCATCCAACTTGTTGTAAGAGCTTGGAAAAGCCTTAACATGGAAGTATAGTCTATGAGCATGCTTGAAACTTATTTTCATTAGTCTATCTTCAAGGGAATCTTATGTAACTATAAATTATAACCCATTTATATAGTGGATGATTACATTTTCCATCATGTTTCACCATTCCAAAACCTTATATGGTTCCAAAATTATCTATATGACCTTTATGGCATGGATCCAACCTTCAACCCATAAAACTAATTGTCATAGATAGGGCTTGGTATGAGATAAAATAGTGGGTATACCCACTATTTATATAGAAAAAATGGAGGAATGTATACTTTATTTGGTCATGATGACCATTTTTTATAATTTTTTAGGCTTTTCCATCCCTATAGGGTTCCTAAACAATGACTCTACTTAGACAAGCAGTGGGTTGCCTATTGACTATGGGGATAGGCACGAGAATCATGAGTACAATCCTTATTCCTTATTTAATAATATACTTTTATAACAATGTGACCATAACATTTCTTAGGGAAAAATACACTCAACCTCACTTCTTCTAACAAGCACTCCCCTTCCAATCTTAGGGTTCATGCTTAAGTAGGAATGTGTTTTTAATCTTGTGTTAATGTTCCTTTGCCTTTTTAGATGTGATGAACCTAAAATTTGAACTCTCTTTTAGTATGAAACATACTCATCCTTTTATGAGTGTTTCTTTTTTACCATAATCAAGGTATGGTTCTTCATATGCATCAATTCTATTATAATTATATACTCATATATGTTTACTATGTATAGGGTTTGAGTATCATGTTTATATGAGAGAAGAGTGGTCTACATCTTAAAATATATTATAACATTCAAATATTCACTCATACATTTGGAATTAATACCCTATTATCCTCACATTATTCTTCATGCCTATTAGTGGTCCACATAGTGCTCTAGGAGTCTCTGTTATAGTAGACTTAAGTGACTGGCTATAAGTGGTGATTGGCTTCCTTAGTAGGGTGTGTGACCCATATAGGTCTAAAATTCTATGAAATCATTATTATTTTTGTTTCATAAGGATTTTTGGATCTAATCACATGATCAAGTTGGGAAGGAAGGGTGAATGGGTGAATAAAGATGATAGTGGGGTGACATGGGGTGAAACATGGACAACAGGGGTAAAACATGGAGAAAATGGCAGTGGGAAACCACATGAAATGGTAAGGTATGAAAATGACATGAAATGAAGCATGGATACCCTTATAAGACAAAATAGATGAATCTTTAATACCTTTAAACATATACCTAAGAAAATATAACACTTTTAAAATAGAAATGAAACATACACAACCAAAAGATGGAACTTAAGAATCTTTGAGGAACCTTAATCTCTACTAAAAATAATATGTGGTTATATATTTAAGGAGAGTGGTTTTTATTATGTTTGTTAGGTTTCCATGGAGGTTAAAAAAATTGTTCATAGGGATGTGATGGTGACGTACTATGACTCTAACACCTCCTTCCATGTTCTTGAGTTACATTTGAAGGCTCTATAGATGCCATTGAGCCATACATAGTGCTCATCATATAGTGGACCTCAAGTATGTATAATCCCCTTATTATTGAATATAATTTGAGGTGATAAGAGGATATTGAACCTCCAACCCAAGTAAAGAGGCATGGGGAAACTTGAATCACTCCACCAACTCTTCAACTCAACTAATAACTTCTGATGTGGATATTCAACCTTTATCCATTATACAATCCTACCTATAGATTATACACTATGATATTACTAACTTTTTATGGTAATATGAGATCACACATTTGATTTAAATACTAAATATTCTATGGTAAGCTCCCCAAAGACCTGAGGAAACAACATTAATCATTGGTTTGAGTAGGCAAGACAAGAATCCATGAAAATTATATTATTCAAATTGGACTATACAGAGAAGGATGGCATAAAGATTCCTTAATTTATTAAGGAATGTTCATATATCTCATGATACCAATCCCAAAACAAATTCCCATGGGTGAAAGCTAACTGAGTGTACTTCCCCTATTTAAGAGTTTGGGCCTCCATTCTCTCTCCTCCATATGATTTGATTGTAAACCTTAGGATATCTCTAATATTTCCAATGTGCTTGAGGGAAATATTTCATATATTTGAGCCTATTTTTCACTAAAACAATTTGATTTCTCTCCCACCTATCATTACTAACCTCATTTTTCAAATCCCTGACTCCACATGAGCTAGTCTATACTATACAAATCCATTCCATCTAAGAAACCTTTGTAACCTAAAATTTCTCTACATTTATTCTTGTTTCAAACCAAAATACATCATTATTAGGTGTTATAGAGGTAAAATAGAGGTCATGTGATATTTTGAAGATGATGGTATGAATGAAGGTAGTTGAAAAGTCACAATCTAGCACATGTGGGGCCTGTTAGGGAGAATTTAGGCATTGACCATGGTGGTAATGGGATAAAAGAAGTATGAAATAGTATAGTAATGGTATTTTTATGGAATTAATGTGCACCCTTAGATAGGGTTATTCATTCTCTCTCCCACTAATTCAAAATATTGGGATAACTCTAGGCTATGGGTAACCTATGTTGGGGCTAAACCTCTAAAGTAGGCTAGATTCCTCTTTGATGCTCACCTAAAATAATATTAAAATAATGATTAATGGGTAAAATGGTTAGAAATGGGATAAGGTATCCTAATAAATTTAACTAGCTAATAAAAAATCCCTACAAAATGTCATAAAGGGGGACAACGGATGAGGAAGATTCTCCTTTACACAATGCCATCAAGCACAACTCACCAAACTAGATCCAAGGTAAAAGATAGACAGAAATTCTTATATTACATCAAGAGGTAGTTATTAAAAATGCTTAATAAGTTCAAGCCTAATTAAGATAAGGATACTTTACAATATCTCAAAGATTTTCCTATCTCCCAAAAAGATGAAAAAAGTCTAAAATCTGAGAACCCCTTCAATGGGAATGAGACCAAGATATATAGGAAAAGGGAGAGAGAAATAATGTGAGCACACACCATAAGAGGAAGAACACTTTATCTTGGGTCATTATTAAACTTGAACTACCACATTTTTATCCTTATCTAGTGAAATCCTTTCCAAATTTCTCATCAATCATGACATTACTTATGGCTTGTTGAGTGAGAAATTCCATAAAGGTTTTAAGGGTGCATCAAATAATCCTAGATATAGTTCCTAACACTAGACCCTTTTCTTTTATACTTCATGACATATTTCACTTGAAGACAAAACTCCATGCTCATGGATCTGAAAGAATCATGTCTTCATGCATCTTAGGTGGCTAATTGTCAAAAATATGGCCATGCTAAAGGATAAGGACCCTTTGCATTAATTACCTATCTACTCCACTTTCATATCTAGATCATAGGTCCATTTTATAAAAAAAACCCAATCTAAAGTTATTGGTTTTCCTATAATTTCCATATTAATATGTACCTATAGAATATATATCACTTTTTTTTATCATAATAAGTCCAAATAAACCCATTATATCTCTATAGGAACCAAAATATCATATATCTATGGACCCTTCTAAAAATAGTGAACATAGTTGTAGAAATAACCCTGCCCAATATAATTTTATGAACCCAATGTCCATATTTAGATCAAATATAAGTCCATTGTGTTCCTTATATCTTACTACCTTAGTGTATTCCTTTAATGGATTTGGTTAAAGCTTCAGAGGTGATAGGGTGATCCTGTAAAACCCATTTACTTTGGTACAAAATTGGTTCTTGGGTTGACCTTCATCGAAAGTCCTAGGATCATTTTTTGCTTATCTTTTGTAGACCATGACTTGAAATATATACATATTTACCATTATTCATTCCATCTATCTTGATATTTACAATCAATCATTAGCTATTGATCTTGCCTTTGACTTGTTAGCTTTGTCCAAGCTTACTCCATTTGTCAAATGTGTGTTAGTTCTCAATATTTTTTTATTAGTCTGTAACCTCACATGTTTACACCAATGTCAATCTCTCAATATCCTTAACTATTTAACTCATCTCTCATCACTAGATAAATATTTACAATTGAGAGAGGACCATTAGATATTCTAGGACCCATTGTTTGAAATCTAATGGCTACTTCATGAGCTTAAAATTGATGTCCATGCTCCTGTACAATGATGTTCATGTGACCGTCATTGACATTCATGCAACCATAACATTTAAGATTAAAAATTATTTATTATGATTGATCTTAAACATAAGATTAACATGAATTACTTAAGTTGTAGATCCAATTTTGGAAGCTTATATCTGGAAGCAAAAAGGTCATGGAGGCACCAAATTTTTAGATGTTCTTGACACTCAAAGGGATGAACCTAATTTATCCATTGGTATTGATATATTTATAAGTGTTTTTAAAAATGTTCAAGTGAGCTATCCTATCTTATTTTCATTAATTTTGCATACCTATCACATAAAATAGTCTCAAACTGCTTGGGAGGTCAAGTTTGCACTCATATCTTCTTTTACACTTCCTCTCATGACCTAAAACTTAGTGTATAATAAATATGGACTAAGATAAACAAAACCATATGATTATTTTAACTTGAGAATACCACACATGTAGGATATGGCCTCATAAATATGCTCACTTTATTATATTTGAGATTCTTGGTAAATTGGTTATGTATGGAAACCTAGTAAATTTTATCTGAGAGGCCAACTTTGAGTCTTCATATATTTTTCTATCCTTCATCAAATGACCTTAAATTTGGTAAATATGTTATAAATACTAATATTAATAGACCCATATGACCAATTCTTCATTGATGTATCCACACATGGAAATGATGATGTCCGCAAACTACCTACTCAAAATTTTTACCACTAGATCCAAAATGTCTAGATGAACATAATGAAGAACTAGATGAATGTTATGCACTTCCATACTCATTATAAGCATTCTTATTACCCCATAGGGTCTCTAAAACCTATCCACCTACTCAATCATTATTATTTTTATTGATGTGGGTACAAGCAAGGTATGTGGTCTAAAATTGGCCAACATCTTTGCCAACTCATAGGGAAGCATACCTATTATGATTGAGAACGTAGTCTGTTTGCCTTGTCTAGTCCATTAGGCATGGAGTCTCCTAATTGTGCGACTGAGCTGGTCTAAAAATAGACACAAGGCTTCCCCTTTATATATAACTCCTCTTGAAGCAACAAGGATAAAATAACAAAATAAAATTAAAGTTAAGTGCACACATACACTTGCAGGAAGGAAAACAAAACTAACCAACTGAGAAAATGTACATAAAGGCACTTAGAGAAAAGATGAAACTTATTCTAATATGTATAGGGATATAATTTATAAGTATTTTCCACCTGGGTCAAATGAGAAAGATCTAACATCACTTATTGGTGATGGATTAGGATGGAAGACCATTGATTTTGAGAGTTCATGATATGTGAGTTGAGATGTTTTATTACTGACTCTTTTGTCAAGCTCTCAGTGGATGAAATGGAATAAACATGTCTCTAATGTAGACATACTATTTTACTTCTTCAAATCTTTCTCCAGATTAGACTATAAGGGCTCCTTCATCCTCCTCATCTAATGGCTAAATTTTATGCTTTAAATGAAGCACAAAATGTGATGGCTCTTTTGAACTGGTACTTGGTTGAATGTTTAGGCTTAAGAAGAAAAGATATAATTTATCAAAAAAGGCATCCTCCTCTTGGTTATCTGAAACAATGCCAACTTCAACATCATCTTTGCTTTCTTTACTCTAAAAGGAGCCATATGACAGATCATGAACCCATCTATGGATCAAAATGTCATGTTCATGTGGCTCTTAGTCTAACCATTCTATTTCATTCTTGAATAAATAGTACTATCTTCATGGGATAATTCATATTGAGACTAATTAGCTTATATAGCCTAATTAACTTCTATAGGTTCATCTTCATCTTTTGGAGGAGGCATAGGTTGATTAGTAAAATGCACCTACTCCATGGATTCATGGTACATATGTTTACATACTTTATCTTACTCCTCCTCTTCCTCTATTTCTTCTTCATGCTCATTTATGACCTCTCCAACATGGTCAGATGAATGATTGGCTATATCAATCTATATATCTCACTCATATTCATCTTTAACTAGGTTAAAACTAAGCTCTTAAGAGCAAAAAAAAATCCTTATAATTTTTAGCCACATCCTTTCTATCCATATCTTAAAGTGTCAAGGTAATAATAATACTTTAAGGCTCTAATACATCAAAGCCATGCCAATAAGTTAGATCAAAACCTGACTCCTTCCTTTTTGAATGAAGTGGATTGTCTATCATGATATCTTCTTCATAGACACTTGTGTTGTCCTCTTCAATATCAACTTTGACTAAAATATCCTCCTCTATCCTTCGTAGAATAGGTTATTTCTTCATGAGGGAGATGGTGAGAAGGTGAGGAAGTTCACCTTGTTTAAAAACTAGGAGAGTATCCTTCTAACTAGGGACCTTGAAGTCTCTTTTAGGTGGATCTTTATGAAAGGAGATAGGATCATGGAACCCTTGTACAAAAAAAACATTGAGCTAATCTATGGTTACCTAATTTACTTTTGGCATAATTAACTCCTCCTCCAAGACTAATTCTTGAACTATCTTAGCTAGCACTTGCTCTCTTTTTTGTGTGTCCTCTGTGATTGATTTCCATGAGGGGAAATCATAAGACTTGGCTAATTTCTTTTGATCTTGACTTTCTTCCTCCTTCCTCATTTTTAGATCTAATTATTTGATTTGTTTATCTATATTTTATTGCAAAATCCATTTTTAGAGATGGTTAGGGGCTTCATGAAGGAGATAAGTGGAATATTGAGTCTCACCAATAGGTTGCTCCATAATAGTCCCCTTTTTTCTCTGAAGATTTCCTCAAATTGAATTCTAAGAAGGGAAATTCTAAGGCTTGTCTACTTTTTCCTTTTCTTGAATTGGTATAGGATAGGATGGTTTCACAAGAGAGGGCATGACATTGTTAGGTTCATTTACATAGGAGAATATCCATGATGGGATGAATTTATATTCTTTAATTGAATGGTTTTTAGTGGCTTGTTTAGATCTTGAAGAGGATGAGACTTGACAAGGTGGGTTAGGGGTTTGGACCTAAGTATTGATAGGAGTAGGAAAGGGTATTTGGGGTCTAGTGTTAGTTTTTATCTATCCTAATAAGAAATGATCATAATTTTCCCTCTTGGCTTGGTATTACCTAACCAAGCACTCTTTTTGAAATATCAACTTTTGTTATTGAACTTGAGATTGATGTATAATATTATGTTTTTGCTTATAGTAGTGTTCTTTCCTATCAAAATCTCTTAATATTATTTCAATATAAAGCATCATCTCTTTAATTCTCATTTATGGTTGACTAGAGAGAGGCAAATTTTGACAAGGCTAATACATTGAATCTTGAGGGCCACATAGGGTGAAGCCATGAACATTTCTAAATTGACATGATGGATAATGAATGAAATAACATGCATTTTGATAAAATAGATAATGATAAATACCAAATAAAGGTGATTAGGCACTTAGGATGCTTATACCTACTAATTAATTCTAGGAGTTGTCATTGACATTTGTAAAATACCTCCAAAAGCTAATTTGTTGAAGAACAATACCAAAAATCATTCCACTACTTTGGTCCTTAGTCCCACTAGGTGTGTTAAAAAATATTATGGCATTAATGTGCACCCTTGTATAGGTTTCTTTAGGATCTCTCCCATTAAG
The DNA here is from genome assembly GCA_037957365.1 of Torreya grandis. Lineage (NCBI taxonomy): Eukaryota > Viridiplantae > Streptophyta > Pinopsida > Cupressales > Taxaceae > Torreya > Torreya grandis. The sequence continues at coordinate 1,051,053 of JARHVA010002359.1, forward strand.
TCACAATATTAGGATAACCCTGAGCTATGGGTAGCCTATGTTGGATTTTAACCTCCAGAGTATGCTAACTTCCTCTTTGATGCTCACCTAAACTAATGCTAAACTAATGCTTCATGGGGAAAAGGGTTAGAAAGTGGATAATGGATCCTAATAAAGTTAACCAAGTGATACACCAAATTTAAAAGTGAAGATCCCATAAGCTTGAACCCACACTAGATCTACAAAAGATAGTACTAGCTTGCACAACCTCAAGATCAAGCTAATTACATAATTATTTTATAGAAGAGTTTCAGATATTAACACTAATATAGACCTACAAGAAGTATTAAAAGCTCCCTAAAAATTTTATAAAGGAAGACAATGGATGAGTAAGATTCTCCTTCACATAATTCCATCATACACAACTCACCAAACCAAATCCAAGGCAAGGGATAGGAAAATAAAGTCTTATGTTAAATCAAGAGGTAGTTATTACAAATTCTTAACATGGTTGACCCCAATTAAGCAAAGTATACTTTACATTATCTCAAAGAGTTCCCTATCTCCTAGAAAGATGAAAAAAGTCTAAAATATGAGAACCCCTTCAATGGGAATAAGATCAAGATATATAGGACAAGGGAGAGAGAGAAATAATGTGGGAGAATGCCATTAGAAAACACTTTATCCTTGGTCATTAATTAAAGCCAAGATACCACATTTTTCTCCTTAACTAATTAAATCCTTGCCACCTTTTTGATCAATCAAGGCACTATACATGGTTTATTGAGTGAAAAAGTCCCTAGAGGTTCTAAAGGTGAATTGAATGTTCCTAGCTACATTTCCCAACACTAGACCCTTTTCTTTGATTCTTCTTGCCATATATCACTTGAAAACAAAACTTCATGCTCGTGAATCTAATAAAATCATGTATTCATGCATTGTAAGTGGTTACTTGTCAAAAATATGGCCATGCTAAAGGATAAAGACCCTTTTCATTAATCACCTATCTACTCCACTTTCATATCTGGATCATATGCCCATCTTATAGATGAAAAACCAATCTAAGGTTATTGGTTTTCCTATAGTTTCCATATCAATACAAAATAATAAAATAGATAGAAATTTTTTGTATCATAATAAGTCCAAATAGACCTATTCTATCTCCATAAGAACCAAAATATCATATATACATGGACACTTCTAAAAAAGGTAAACATAATTGTAGAAATAACCCTACCTAATATAAATTTATGAACCAAAGGTCCATATTTAGCTCTAATGGTGGTCCCTTATGTTACTTATATCTTACTATCTTAGTTTATCCATTTAATGTCTTTAGATCTAGCTTCAAAGGCAACTGGGTGATCTTGCAATTCCTATTTGCTTCAGTCAAAAAACTAGTTCTTGGTTTGGCTCCCATTGAAAGTCTTAGGCTAACTTTTTTCTTATTATTTATTGACCATGACTAAAAGTTTTGTCATATTAACCCGTGTTCACTTTAGCTATTTTGATCTATATGATCAAGTTCCAACCATTAGTATTACCTTTGACTTATCAAATTTGTCCAAAATTACACCATATGTCAAATGTGCATTAGTTATCAAGATTCACTATCAGTTGGTAGCCTCACACACTTATGCCACATGTCAATCTCTTGATTTCTTTGACTATTTTAATAATCTCATACCATTGGATAAAATGTATGATTGAGCAAGGACCATTAGATCTTTTGGGACCCATTGTTCGGAATCCAATGGCTCCTTCATGAGCTTAAAATTCACGTTTATGGTCCCATAAAATGATGTTCATGCAACCATCATTGATGTTTGCATGACCATAAAATTTAATCTCAAAAGGATTTATTTTGCTCAAGCTTAAACATTATGTTAGTGTGAGAATATTAAGTTGTATGTTCAACTTTAAAATCTTATATCTAAAAGTGAAGAGGTCATGGACATACCAAATTTTCAAGAGATGTTATTGATAGTAAAAGGGATGAAACCACTTGATCTTCTAGTCCCAAGATCTTTATAAGTTTTTAAAAAAAATGTTCAAGCGAGCTAACCTATGTGATTTGCATGATGACTACATACCTATCATAGAAAATAGACTCAAACATTTTGGGAGTTCAACTTTGCACTCTCACATCTTCTTTTTCACTTCCTCGCATGACTTGAAACTTAGAATGTAATAATTAGGGACTAATATTAACAAACCCATATGATAATTTTATCTTGATACTTCCACATGTTTAGGAAATGGCCTCATAAATATACTCACTCAAGTCTATTTGATCATTTCTACAAATTGGCTATGTATGGAAACCTAGTGAATTTTATTTGAAAGGCTAACTTTGAGTCTTCACATCTTATTTTATACTTCATCAAATGACTTAAAACATGGTTCATATGTTCTGAGGACTAATATGAATAGACCCATATGATCATTTATTCTTTGATGTGTCCACATGTGGTAATGATGACATCAACAAATTACCTACTCAAAATTTCTTCCACTAGACCCAAAATGTCTAGGTGAACACAATGAAGAACCAGATGAATGTTATGCACTTATATACTCATTCTATCCATTCTTGAATCCCCATAGGGTCTCTAAAACCTGTCCACCTACTCATCTTTTAGCAACCTGATCTATATGGGTAAAAACTTGGTATATGGGCCAAAATTGGCCAATACGTATAATGAATCTTATGGAGTCTATTGAAGGAGTGGTAGGTGACTTAGTGGCCCATCAGGGTCAAATTAGGCCTCATTATGACCAAAAACATTGAATTTGACACAAAAATATGACCGTAGAGAGGTATATCAATTAAATATTATTAGGTTATCTTATGAATAAACCTTTATGACCTATTAGAGACCTCAATTGGACCCTAAAAAACTTTTCATGATGTTTTTGAAAGATTTAAAGTGAACATACCTTATATTATTAGGTAGGTCAAATATATTCATGATTCTTCATTAAACTAATTTCTTAGTTCATTTTTACCATGTCATTTTTCACATGTTGGATCTCCATGACAATGACCAAGGACCATCTAAACATGTTCAATCATCACAAAATACTTGATTCAAGCTGAACAGAGGTATGGGGAACACCAAACATCTTATTACATAACAGGGCAGTGAACTAATTGAATGATTCAAAATTATAAGGATGGTATGTAACCATGAGACTAATGATGGATAAGGAATCAATGGAAATAGGTTGACCCCTTTCTAGGTCTTGGACTAGAAAGTGGTCAACAAGGTGTTGAAAAGTTTTTTGGCATTCTTCATCCCAATGAAATGTGACACCCTAATTTAGTAAGTGTGTAAATGGCTGGCATTTTTTTGGCCAACTAAGAGATGAATTATCTAATAGATTAGATCTTGTCCTATAAACTACAAAGATACTTCAAATTAGAAGGTGACGACATATTTTTAATGGTGTGTACTTTGGAAGGATAAAATGCAATGCCTTGGTGAGAGATTATAAAGCCTAGAAATTTTATAGAAGGAACACTAAAAGTACTCTTCTTAGGATTGATTCTAACTTTGTATTCACAAATTCTCTCAAAAATTATATAAAATGTAGCTAGATGATTTAAATATTTCTTTAATTTACCCAATACATCATCGACATAGTTTTCAAAAATGTCATACATCATATCATGAAATATGATGATTATGGCTCTTTAGAATATGTCTCCATCATTTTTTATACCAAATGGAATAAATTAATAACAAAATGTTCCCCATGAATTGGTTGATTTTGTCTTATATTTGTATTTAGGTGCAATCCTAATTTGGTTATATCCTAAAAATCCATCCATGAGTGAAAGCATTTTGGACCCCTATATGGAGTCAACCATCATGTCAATGTTTGGTAGAGGAAATTCATATTTTGGGTAGGACTTGTTTATATCTATAAAATGATTTCATATTTTTATTCCTTTTAACTTCTTGATAATTAGCAAAATATTTGAGATCTACTCTAAGTAGTCAATCCGTTAAATACATATCACTTCTAAGAGTTTTTCTAACTATTTTTCTACTAATACAATAATGTGAGGATGTAACTTGTTTAATTTTAAATTCATAAATTTGGCATTAGGATGTAAAATTAGGTGGTGTAAAACCAAGGTGGGGTCCAAACCTAGGATGTCTAAATAAGCCCAAACAAATATGTTAATAAATTCCCTCAAAAGGGTTATAAAGATATCACATTCCTCCTCAGTGAGGGATGCACCTAATCTGATCCATTTTGGGTTGTTTGGAGTCCCACTTTTGAATTCTATAGCATATTATATGAAGAGAGTCAAACCATCTTCTAGAATATTGGGCAATTATTGGAATTGGCTTAAAATTATGAATTCATTTATTTGGACTAACTCTTCAAGTTCTCCTAGACAAGATGAATCTGAATCTCTCAATGGTAGGGATGGCCATTTGACAAATACTATTAGAAACTCTTGGATGATTCAATCAAATGAATTTATTATTTAAAACTAAATTCAAACCCAAAAGCCAATTTATCATTGGTTATATCTTGAGCTATGTTTGAGGAAAGGTAAAAACCTCCATCTAATGGTGCCTAAAATATGTTTTCAATAGAAGACTAGCCTATCACTTTACTTTTACCCTAGTCCAAAAGCACCTCCAATAGGTCTTCACGTTGGGACCTCAATGTTTTATTTAGTTATTTTTGGCTAAGGGTGTTCACCTATTATCTAAAATACAATGTAGGATATATTTTAATAGAAACCCCTTATTTGTGAACTCCCAATAGAACATTATCTCTTAGGCCTAGAAATTTTCAAAGCTTCATTATTCTCAAACTCATAAACAATAATTATGGATTCTTGTTGGTCATAGGCTATAAATTAATGGTTATAAAGAAGAATTGGGTTATTATGATTAACCGGGTTAAGGGTACAAATGGCATGAGTGTCAAATAGATTGGTATTGGAAGGTATTCATAAATGTTGTTATTAGACTCTACTTCATTGCCAGTATCATCTTCACTATTAATTAACATTAGAACATGAATAAGATACTTGTGGTCACCCCAAGTAGTTTAAATCTAATACCAGAGGTTCCTTTGTACTGATTTATAGAGATTGGATCAAGAGCTCCTTATTGATTTGGCCTAAGACCTCTTCCTTTATATCCCTGATTCTCCATAATCATATTAGGAATGGGATGCTTGGAATTTTTGTAAAAATCATCTTATTTATCATTATACAACTAGGATTCATTTTTGGTGAGTGGGTCTTCTTCTTGGCTAGTGGCCAGCGTGAAAATGATAGGGGATGGACTATGAAGTCTACCTTTTCCCTTTCATTACCTTTGTAGACAAGCTGATTTGGCTTTAGATCTTCCATAGGACTTGGGGTTCTATGGAATCTTGGTAATGTGAGATGTATCATGGGTCAAATACTCTCCTAGGTCATTGGCCAATATGGTAAAATGATTAGATAATTTAGGAGGTGGCATATGTCAATATCAATCAAGGCTATTTGGGTCTATGTAATTGGCCTCTAGTAATTCAACAAGTATTTCCTTTTTTCTTTCCTTGTTGGGAACTATATCAAGGCCAAATAAATATTTATAGCTTTCATACTCAACCTTCAAATGTTTTTTATGTTTGTAAGGCTGAAAATATCCATTGATGGTGACCTCTATGCATGAATGAGAGAACTTGAGACACTAGTGAAATGTTGAAGGAATTACATGGATTTCATGTATTTAATGTATCCAAGGTCTACCTAACATCAAATTATATGATCGGTCAAGTTCTAACACACGGCATAGTGTATCATGGGTCAAGGGCCCAATAATTATTAAAAAGTAAGGGTGTCTTGTGATTCCTGATCTTCATTGTCATAGGCCTTGATAGTGATCATTTTCAATTGTAGATCATCTATTGTATATTTAAGATATTTGATAATATTTAAAGACACAATATTCAAGCTCAATCAATTGTATATGAGGACATGTTTCACTTTGTGTCATGCAATGACAACCTCAATGTATAATAAATTGTTATGGAGAGGGCCAAGGGATAACATATCACTTTGGTCAAAAGCAAACAATTGGCCTAAAGCTAGGTGTCCAACCAAATCTTGGAATTTATCTAGGATAATGTCATTTGCAACTTGGGATTGGCCTAAGAACTCTATTAAGATCTTTTTTTAGATAATAGACGTATGTTCTTTTGGATAATAGACATACATAAAAAAATCTAAAATGGAAATTTGTGTAGGCATATTTTGAAGTTATTCCATAATGTCAAATGTTGTTTCCTTCATAGTAGTAAATGGCTTATTCCTAGCTAGAATATTGGGTTGAATGGGTTCATTGGTAGATGGTTGTGGATTAGGAATGGTAATATTTAACCACCATGTTATGATTACACAAATATGATTAGATATAAGACCATTATTTCTATAAAATGATGGTGGAGGGGGACCAGATAGGATAAGTCTCAATTTTTGGTGCACTTATATGTGGTCATGGTATAATGACAAGTTATGAATTAGGGTCCAAAATTAACAATCCATGCTTGCTATTTCACCTGTGTATAGTCCTAGGTTAAGGATAACTAACATAGATGGGTTGATTGGAGTTGTTTACAAATTTTCATGTTATATTATCACTTGGTCTTAGATTAATGGTAAAGGTGAAAATGTGAGCTCACACAATATAACCTATAACCTTATTTTAGTCATGTAATTGCATGTTAAGTCTATTGGTTATTGGAATCATTCTAGCCTTTTTTCCTTCTATTTGGTTGATGTTGTTAGTTTTGATGATGGTTTTCATGATTCTAAATGTACCATAGGTGATCTTCAATGTTGATGAACACATCTCATTTTAGGATTTGAAAAATATAAGGCATGAGTTATAGTTTGTGAAAATTAGGTGATGTCTATGGTGGAATAGAAGTAGAGTATGGGAACTATCAACAATATTTGTTTAGTTTAGTGGTTGGGAGGCATTAGGGTCTAAATATTTGGATTTTATGAATTTAATGATTTCCAAACAAATCTAAATGAGTATTAACAATGATATTTAAACTAAAGTGAGTCTTGATTAAAAAAATAAGAAAAGAGAAGGGTATGGTAGAAAGGAAATGTTATTGAAAATACTCATCTCAAATATTATGATAAAATTCATATTACTTTGAGTACACATAAATTTATGCTATAAAATAACATGAACATAGATTACATCACAAATCAAGCAAAATTTAGAGGAAATACAAAAATCATAAGAACCAAGTTTACTTTAAATGTTTTCTACTATGGTTTGAATAGCCTAAGCACATCAAAATGCAAAGCAAAATAAAATGAAGTATACTCGAGATCTTTATAGTTAATCTAGTATTAACACAAATCAACAACCCTATGACAAAGAATGTAACTCAAAGTATCATTAATCCTTCAAACTTAATATGACAACATGCAATTGAGAGACAAAATTGATATTTAAAAAATTATATATATATAATCTTTTCATAATTCTTTAGTTATCTTAAATGATCCTAGTTTACAATTGCTCAAAAGCTCTCTCTCTAAGAAATGGTAATCTTTGTCTATTTATAAGAGACATAGGTAGTTCATAGGTTAACTTTCCAAAAATATCCACATGTAGGATAAGGATAATTTTCCTTAATATAAAGATTACAATGTATATGACCTACTATGTCAAAATTGATAAAAGGAAACCATATATGCTAATACGTTAACATATATTTATTACAAAGGGATATTATTTTACAAATTAAATTGGTAGTGGGCCCCTTAATTATCCCTATCTAAGGAATCCTTTCACCTTGGTATATTACTCTTTGATTAGCTCAAAATCCATTGTAGGTTTCATTAGACAATCCTCCTCTTGATTTGACAATGCATCAAATTCCTTTTTAGCCTTAAGCATGAGTTCCTTGATACATGGTGCTTCCATGATTTGCTTCCCTAAATTAAGGATGGTGTCAATGATATTGTGATTATCCTTGGTATAATGACATTGATTATCTTTAATGCCCTAGATGTGGACACCAACTCTCTACTTGAATTCTTCATCACTGATTAGGTCCATAGTAGTGGTTTGAGAAGGGTTGTCCAAAAAAATCCCCAAAAGTTTCTCCATTCTAGTTACCAAGTCCTTTTATTCCTTGATGATGTTTTTGACATTGCTCCACTAGGTGATCAAACCTTCTTACTTATCCATTAAAACTACCATGAGGATATCTAAATGTTTAAGCTTGATGATCTTGAAGTCCAAGGCCTACTTTGTCCTATGCACCCTGATGATTTATATCATCTAAGCTTGAGAATCCTACCACTAGGTGATTAAGGCTTGTGTCATCTTAGCTTGATGGTTTAAAGCACTTAATCTAAGCCTGATGTTCTTTGAATTCCAAATGTATCTAGAAAATATTTATTTAACACTTTTAATATGTCCTCAAGAATTGAGAGTAGGACTTGAGCCTCCAAATACTACTTCTCTTTCTCTAATTTAAGGTTCTTTTGCTTCATTCTTTGTATTTTGGCCATAATCATTATTTATTTTTTTAACACAAAACTAGCAACATCATCCTGATGGATGAGATATTCTCTTACTACCTACCCTTGGATATGAGTTAGGCAAAAAAAGGTTCCACCTTTTGAAAAGTGAATTCCTAAGTGCTAATGGTGGCTTTCCTAATCACTATTCTCTCTAAACCTGATGTATCTTGATTAAAATGCATTATTGTGTTAGACTCCTTAAATGTGGTTGCTCGAGAACATCTAAATTTGAACTCCCAAAGGCCCTTGGGGTGTCAATCCTCTATCTTTTTTTATCATGAAGGATTTGGATCTTTTTCTCTACTTATTTATTTACAATATCCTAGATCCATGGCTTAACATTATCCTACACATCTATGCCAACTTGGGTTAAGGCCAAATATGGAGAGAGAGAGAGAGAGAGAGAGAGATGGGATTTTCTGTAACATCACATAAATAAACCAGTCAAAAATGGCTAGTCCATAAATTGGGTTCGCATCATTGAAGAGGTTAACTTCACTGGTAGGATGAGTGAAGGTTAATCTAAGCTTATTTTTAGGTACCAGGGGCACTAAAGCCAATTATTCTTGTCTCTTTCCTCCATCCAATGGGAACAAATCCTTGCTTGTTGTATCAAAGGGATCCTCCTCCCTATCAGAACCATAGGTAGCTATAATGTCAATAAGGGCACTCTCCACTATTTCTCCTACCTCTAGGTCAATCATGATAATGATTTCCATTGGTGATGGAGGAATTTATGGTGATGCCTAGGGTTGATGACCTTTTTCAAGTCTATGCTTTATCCTTAGGTCCTCAACCATAATTTTACCTTTTCCTTTTATATCCTCAGGTTGTTCAACCTTGGGTGGGTTTATCAATTATACTCATTGAGTTTCAGAATATTATCCTCCAATAGGTGGCTCTTAAGGAACAATCCTAGATGGTCCTAGAAATAATTGATAATACAAAGGATGTAGTTACCATCTCTCTACTAAGGTCTTAATGTCTCTGACCAACCTATGCTCCAACTAGATATTGTAGCCTTTGATCCTAGATAGGACCTCTTCAAAGTCATTTACCTTTGTATAATACCATCTCCCATACCTGGTTGATGTTTGTATTCAATCTTTGGGACCTTTTTATCTTAGATGTGGTTTTCCACTATGTTATTAGTGTCCCACATCTTAAGGTCATCTAACTAGAAATCAAAAGAATTTCAATGGATCACCATAATTTCTAATTGTTTCCAATCCTTGATCACAATCCTACCAATGTCCAATGGAAAGGGCTGTAGCTGAGCTTTCTTATTTTTATTACATATCTCATCCACACCTTGGATGATTTTATAGGCAATATATTTCTTTACCATATTACTAGGGACATGAATGGGCAATCGGTAGGGTTGAATCATGATTTCTTTTATTCTTATTATAGTACAATCTCAATAGAACACAAAATCCCCCATGGATTCTACTTATTTTTTGATAAGAGGGCAGAGTCTTGGCATAGGGACATTGGTGATTGCCTCATATATAGTTGGAAAAACACCATCATAGATAAATTTCATGTGGTTCCTATATTTGTATATATTCAATTTAGAGTATTGGTGAGAGATTGTAGTCTTACCATCAGGGGACCAATTTTAGATGTCAGGGAAATCTTTAGAGGCAAAAAGTGAATCCAAAAGGTAGGACATCATAAATAATTTATTAAATGTCCTTCTCTTGATGGTTGTGAAATGTTTGACCAATAAAAATCTTATTATTTCTCCAATGGGAGGGGTTAAATTCCTTTCCAGTATGAAATGAACATAAGATACCCAAACCTTGCTCACAGAGGTAGTGGAAAGGGCACCAAAGGCTTTGTTTAGTAAGGTCATAAATATCCTAATGCCATACCTAAATTAGAAAATATTAATACCACTATCAAGGGACCTAAAAACATGGGAGCATTATATTAACCAAGGTGTGAGGATTGAATCCAGGTGTTGGGTGTTTGTCCACTCTCTCAGGGATGGGAGATCAATATGAGGCAAAAGGAGCTTGTAATAAGTTTTGAAGGCCATAGGGGTAATTATTTCAACCATATTATTTATTCACTCTTGAATTATACCTTCCTAATCTATTTTATAATCAATGAAAATGGGAACAAGGAGGTCAATACAATATATTACCTCTAGTTTAGTTGTAATATGGTCGAGGCCTACTAGCAAAATTGAGACTAGGTCATTATATCTCTAGTGAACAGTGGCATTTCTCTTTTCCTCCTAGTAAATTGGTTGAAATTCCTCCATAAGGAAGAATAACTCAGATGAGTTCCTAATTCCATGCACATTTAGGGCTGTTAGGTCCAACTTTATGTCTTTGAATATCCTTCCCTCATTATCTGAAGTTAGATAAAGTGTTGCTTCCATCTTCATCTGTTTCCTACCCACTACCATTGATGACACCAAATTATACTTTCAAAGTCACAAAAGGTTTCAATAAGGCACTTTATTCAAGGTTTATTTGTGCTATTATGATTGCTTTGTGACCAATTGATTTGACTCAGGTCTTCTTTATAGAGGGCTTAGGGTTTTTGAGCTTTAATGGTTGGAATATCTAGTTCTAAATCTTATACATGCCTTAGATTTGATGGGACCTTATTCTCATGAAATTTTAGTTTTTGACCTTAGGATATATTTTATTTTGACTCTCCATACTTAAGTAGAGCCTATGTGGTGTGGTTTTGTGCCTTTCACAACAATTTTCATAAATGCTAGTTGGAGACTAGCTATTGACTTTTAAAAGCTTTCTTTATTTCACTTCGATAATAAAAATCCAAGTTTCTATGTTCTTATTGGTCTCTTGATCTTTATGTTCATGGCTATGCCATGTGACACCCTGACAAATATTCCCCATGCTACTTACTCTTGCAAGTTGATATATCAACCATGTGTTAGCCACATGTCAAACTCAGGGGGCCCTTTGAAAAGTATTTGACCTTGACACACCATTGGATTAATTCCAATGATTGAGTGTTCACTATTGATTTTTACAAGGTTCAAGTAATTTAATTAATATCTTTATTAAATGGGTGCCATCAAATTTTCATCCTTTGAATGGTAAGCTACCACACATCCTCCTCATGGGGCTCTATGTACCTCTATCAGTTACCCTCATTATGGGCAGGCCATGTGTCAAGCTCATGAATCCTTTTGAAAATTATTTAGTCTAGACACATCATTAGATCAAATCCAGTGAGTGAATGATCACCATTAGATCCTATAAGATGTACACCTTTTGATCAGTTCCATGACTATTTAAATTTATACTTAAAACAATGTTTTGAAGGTCCTTTTATATTAATAAACATAAATTAACTTAGGTTAAGGCCTATTTATGATAATTATTTCTATGCAAAAGTGCTATGAATTTCTTTGAAAGGGTCTTTAGAAATGCCCCCTTTACTTAGGAATTGAAAATTTGTTTATGTTAAATTTGGCAGGCTTGGTAACATCAAATACATCCTCATCGACATAAAATGATGGGAGTAAGCTTGTAAAATTTAGGATAATAGAATTAATTCAATCCAATGACTGAGTGACATGTGTTAATCTATTAATAATTCCTAGGGCTTTAGGGTCAATGTGCATTATCAAATCAAATCCCCTGAGATAGCGAGGATCGCTGGATCATAATCTAAGTGCTTGATAATGATTGGTATCCCTTTCAATGTCAGCTTTGGCTCAAACTATTAGATCAAAATCTATGATTGAACATAAGGTGGTGGATCTACAAAAGTGTGTGAGTTTTAAGTTAAGGCCTGATATGTATAAGTAATTAGACTAAGGTTTTGAGCTTTAAAAGTTTGTTCATGCTTGTAAATACCAAGATATTTAAACCTTAATAAAAACCTAGTTAATCCAAAATGGATCTCAAGCTTTAAAGCAGAAAATAAGAGGTCCAAGTCTTGATTTTTATTAATGTTTAGTCATGTTAAAAAAAATAATTGAAGCTTAATATAAATTTATACTTAGAATTTATATAGCCTAAATGAAATATAATTTCCCGCTAAACTTTTCTTGTGGATGTTTAAACTCAAACCCCTAGGGTTTACTTATTAAGAACCCTGGTTTTATCCATAGAACCTATAACTAATCACCTCAAAGATAATAATTAGTAACATTTGTCCATTAAATAGAATCACAAGCAGATACACTAAGGATCATGTCCTTTAATTGAATTACCTTTAAATTTCAATAGAGAATAAACCTTTCACATTCAATCCAAAACATAGATATTTTTAAAAATTCACAATGGTCCCCTTTCAACAAAACTAGAAAAAAGGGGGTATGTTTGTCTTAAGAACTGGTATTGTTATTATTGTTATGGCTATTACTATTGTTGTTTTTATTATTCTAACCTTTATTGTTGTTGTTGGTTATTATTTTTATGTTACATAAAAGGGTTTTGATTGGATGTAGATGCTCTATTATCCGATGTAATATATCCATTTTCCAACATATTTTCAATGAGGTGCTTGATTTTCAAAAATTATCATAGGTTATATCCATGAACATGATTGTATTCATAGAACTCATTTTCTTGATACCGATCAAGATATGTAATACCCTTAGGGTAGTGATTTGCTATTTGAAAACTAATTAGATTAATAATAAGTAGCTTGTGAAACATAACTTTAATTAGTTATCTAAGGTCACTAAAGAATCAATGAGTAGCCACATTTATCCTTTAAGGAGAGGTTTACAAAGGCAATGGTTGCTATGTTTATTGATCTAGTCTAGGTTACTACAAAGGTTGTGCTTTTTGCATGGGTTGATAGTGAGGAGTAAGATACATTTGAGATGTGGATTGAGTAGATGGTGTTTGCACCATTTTCACATGATGTGACTCAATTACTCCATTTACAATAACATTCTTATTATAGTTTAACTACTTGTATTTTTCATAATTATTGGCTTGGGCTAGTGCCGATGCTTATGTTTGGACATGGTTTTGGTTTTGATTTTAGCCTATGATATAGTTTTGATTTTAGTGTTGGTTAGATGAGGTTAGATTAATAATCCCTTTGTTAATAAATAATTTTTAATTAAAAAACATTTTTTGATGATCACTTTAAAATTATGTGCACACTATAGCTCTAGATGATAGGATATCTCACTATGTAATTTTTTGGTAAATAAAGTGGTGAATTATTTGTCTTCTAATATGTGAGTGACATGGTTAGAAAGTAATCTCCATATTTTTATATATCTTACAAATCTTCCATTAAATTTTTATTTATCATGAGTTAAATCTATCAATGAAATCTTGTGTTCAAGATTTTAAGATAAATACTACACAAATTTGTTTGAAAGGTCATCAAAATTAGAGACCAAAGTCTTTGGAAATTTTAGGAACCACTCTAAATTCTATCCTATTAGACTTTGAGGAAATAAAAGTAGGATGTATATGTCACTATAATTCGTTGGCTATAAATCAATAAAGAATTATGTTTAATGGGCCTTAGGGTCTCCATTACCCTTGTATTTATTAAACTTTGGTGGTTCATACCCTAAAAGAAATGGTATCTAGAAATACTCCATGTTAAATGGGTATGAACACATGAAATATAAATTTAACTTCTTAGTTTTTCCCCCATTAGAATGGTATAAATTTTATCCTTCATTTGATGTAGTTATTCTTCTAAGAAATTAGATGGAACATTAGTCTGAGGTGGAGGCTATGAGGTCAAACGTGGCTTACCTTGACTAGGTTATAATGGAGGTATGGTTCGTTGTGGAATGTTTATTTGGTTAGGGAACTAACAAGGAATATGTATTTGTGGATTAAGATGTATTTTTTAGAATTGCATGCATTATGGTGTGATATTTGGGTTTGGATTTGGTATATGGGCCTGATTCTAAGGGAATTATGGCTATGATGGAAAGATATGGCTCTAAGTAAATTATTGTGCCTATCGAGGTTGAGTAAGGACTTGATATTAACTAGTGAAACCTAGTTGAATAAGGGGAACTTGTGAACCAAGGCCCTATCATTGGATTTGTGGCATGTTTGGAATGAAATAAAATTATTTCTTAATTAGTACTAATGGAATAGTAGTACTTCTTTATTGCATGAATGCTTATTGTGAAGTAGACATTTATAAAGTGTTTTTAATTTGTCTTTGACTAATGGACATATTTTGTTGATTAGACCCAATTTTTTTATTGTAATGACATATTTTTTTATTATTTTTGAGGTATAGTTTTCTTTATCTGATGAAGTGGAACATTTATTTCCCCTTATTGAGGTGGCTAAATGTTCTACCTCTATTGTATTGGTATATTGGATTATGACTCTTGTTATGGAATTTTAGTCATCACCTATTTAGGTGGAGTAAAATTCATCTCATTTTGTTGAGGCAAATCATTAGTTGGAATTTTATTACTTAATCCTTATGATTATGTGCTTGAAGAAGAAGCTAGTTGAGGATTAGAGATAGGTTTTTATAGTTGGGACAAAAGCACTCATATGCCTTGTTTTTATGAATCACTTATGGTATTAACTAAAGGAAATTATGGTGGACTAGTTTTTGGTGTAGTTAAACCACTTTGGCCTTGATTAGATGACACTTGTGTGTTATCCATCATGTTTGGCACATTTGTCTGCATAGAATTAATAGACACTTATTCAATAGTTGGGTTTTTAAACATGTTACCAACTAAAGTAATTTTCACAAATGGGTCTATAACCAAATTATATTGTCTTAATAAGTCAATTAGAACCACTAATGAAGGAGATAACTCAATAAGAGGAGTGTTTGACATGGCCATGTTATTAAAATTACACACTAAGTTAAAATAGGTTTGATATGTTATCTGCATTTATATAAAATGGTCCTTGATGAGGCCTTTTCTTATGATAAGCATACTTAGGTTTTGATACAACATTGACATGAGTTATTTATTATTGATAAAAGAGGCTTGTTCAATGGTTTGATTGTAAGGTATGTTGAAAGGCACTTTAACTAGTCTAGGAAAATTTTCGTGGGGGAATCTTGTTGGAAACTTGGCCCCTACCTCTATGGATCTGACTAAGACATTGACCTTATTTTCAAGTAAGTGATGATAAAATAAATAAGGATCATACATCAATGTCATCATAATGTAGTATAGTTTCTGTTAAACTTGGTTAACAACTGATGATGTGATAGTAAAGTACTATGCAGTTTTCTCTTGGTCTTGCTCTGAGTATGGAGGCATGTTAACTAGATAGTGGGCTATGGGATTTTATATTTTTTATTGAGATTTAGTATTTTAAGGAGGATAGGGATCCATCTCCCAAAAAATTTCATCACCATAGTGGTCTTGAAAAAAATCATCTTGTGCGATCATGGTATCATAACCTAGATTATACATGGCTCTGCTATGAGTTTAACAAGACATATCCAAACTAATGATAAATGTTTCATAGAAAAGGCCTAGAGTTTTATTAAATATTAAAAACAATTTACAAAGGACAAATGGTCCAAACTTGGTCTAACTTGGTCTAATAAATTGATTTGTATCTACAAAAGGTTTGGGTTAAAACCTAGTAGAAAATAATCTAACATCAAATGCTTTACACAAAAGGGTCAAGTGGATGAAATAAAACAAAAATGACAAAGTTAGGTACAAAGTGTTTCAAATAAGTATAAACTAGGTCTAAATAAATAAAAGGTTACTAGGTCTTTCAAAAAATAAGGCACAAAATCTAGGATCAAAATAGGTATTACTAGGTCTTTTGGGAAGGGAACAAAAACTAGACTTTAAATAAAATAACATCTAAAAGGCAAGAGATTTAATCTAAATTTTTTGAAACACTTTGACATAAACTAGTCATTCAAATTTAAACATGAACTTGGTACTTTGGAAAAAAAGACATGAAATAATAATCATATGGAGATAGACTACTTCCCCAAATCTAGGCACAAAAATAGTCTATAAATAGAGTAAGGGATTAGCGTAAGTTACACAACCCAAAAGTGAGAGATTGATGTCTAGGAAAAAATTACATGAGGCATAGGTATAAATCAATCAATTCTTGGATATAATCTTGTCAAGGATAATTTTTAACTCAACTTAGATAACTACGCATCTTAAAATAGACAACAATCTAGACAAGAATGGACATTATGATAGTATTAGTTATAGATCCAAAAGGCACACATAGTTTGGTTTCAAAATTATAATTTTGGACACAAGAAAATAAGTATTTGAAATGATTTGAGTATAATAACAATGTTATCATGCTCCAAAATTATGAAAAATGTTTGTTTCAAGACTTTAAGGCATAATAATTTGGGTAGCATAATGATACCCTTTTTACTCAAGTGACACACACATAGGTTTTGAAAAATGATTAAGTAAAATCTGAAATGTAAAATAAATAACATAAATCCTCTTCAAACAAAGGATTAATGTATAAATGAGACTCATTTTTATGATGTGGTATGGTAAATAAATATTTAGACTCAATACCATGAAGTAAAAAGGACAAAATTACATAAACACCTAAGTGTAACATCCTAAATCATAAAAATGACAAGGTTACATAGTAATATCAAATTATGTCTATATACTTGATCTTGAGAGGATTTTATATTGTTAAGAAAAAAGTAAAATTTCATGAAAACTAGTATTATTAGGCCCCATGTTCTCTCAAGAGTTCATACTGTGACATAAAACTTTGAGCTACTCATCCTACATCAACATTATGTCGACGGTAAGTGGGGTTGACTTAACTATTCATTTTTTATGTGTGAAAAACACTAAGTCATAATCACATAATTTTTATCCATGTCAACCAGATTATTATTAAAAGGTGTCATCCTTTTCACAACCACTACATCCATCAATTTCATAGTGTAGTGCGATGTCCAAGTTGCCCCTACATTTGAATACCGAGTACCACTAATAGAGCTTTTTTAAACCACTCAAAACAAGCATCCTAGTGGGTCAACCTTAATTTATATTCTACACAATGGAGTGGGGTTGAAGTGATGTTATAATATGAATTCTTAGGTTAATGTTTCCCTATAAAACTCATACGAAGGTAATGAACTCCTATTCATAATCCAAAAATATATGAAATAAGGATAATTGGAAGGACTATAGGGTTAGTTTAGGGTCACCCAAATCATATATATTATTGGGAGGGCCTTAATTAATTTCATTCCATTATTTTAGAATAAATAGACAAAAGTAAATAATGATCATTTTTCATCACTTAGGTTCCCTACACGGGATGGGGAGAGAGCATACACACATCACTCATCTTGATAAACAAAACACTTCAACAAACAAACATAAAAAAATTAAACTCTTATGAGTATTTAACTAATGTGAAAGTTCATTTTATAACACCAAAATGAAATATGTTGTGAAATTTGATCCTCTTTGATTTTGTTCTTGAAATTTATAAAAGATTAAAAACAACTAAGAGATAGGAATAACTAAGTTAGTTTTAATCACTAAATACAATGTGTGGAATATTTAACCGTGTTTAAAATTTTATTTTTCCACCTCATGACCTACAAATTGTTAGAGGATTTGCCTTCTTAGGATCCCACAGTCAAGTGAGAAAACAACATTTTAAAATTAGCTCTCAAGTTTTATATTTTATATCTCAGAGATGGATCATCATCGATCCACATAGTGATCGATGTCTATCCATAAGAATCAATGTCAATCAATCAGATCATCAAT
This sequence comes from Torreya grandis, assembly GCA_037957365.1. NCBI lineage: Eukaryota > Viridiplantae > Streptophyta > Pinopsida > Cupressales > Taxaceae > Torreya > Torreya grandis. The sequence goes on from JARHVA010002359.1 coordinate 1,069,316, forward strand.
GTTTCCTTATAAAACACACAAAAACATAGGTTACTTTGATATAAAGATGGTTAAAAAATGAGCTTAAAACCAATATATCTCATAAGCTCCTATAAGAAATAGGTCAGTAAAATAATATATATGTCCTTAAACACCAAATGAAAAACATAAAACTCAAGTAAAATCCTCATTAGTTATGTTCTATTTTTCACACAAAGATCATGATAAATTATGGTAATTGATGTCAATATGGAAAATTATCATCGATTACTATCACTTATGTTTGAAAATTGACATCAAATCCTACAAAATGTGACTTACTTAAAATATAAAGATGTAAAAAATGAAGTTAAAACTTGAATTTTGAATATTTTTATGCATCCATCATCGCAACTAAAAGTATCATATCAATCTCCTTGGTTATATGGGATGCTTTATCCCACTATGTGTGCCAACATGTTGACAAGGATTGCATACAAGATAGGTTAGTCTTGTGTCAGTCCAATAAATAAAACTCAAATAAATATGTTAAAGTCCTAACACATCTAGCTTAAACACTAGGGAGAGAATAGGTAACAAAAATACAAATGAAATCACAAATAACACGTAAAAATAACACATTATTTTACATTCCTTAGAGATCCAAATGGTTTTTTTAATAGATTGATCAATTTGTGCATCAAGAAGTTTTTGATAATGAAGCTTG